>MU827801.1:156141-454693 GCA_029204205.1 Desmophyllum pertusum
ACATGCACCACTAGCCAACAGACTAGCGATGCCCTAGCTTGCACTTGCAAAGAACTTGACAAGTGTTGAGAAGTTAACAGCAGCACCTTAAATTTAAGCAGGTGAGAAGCATTTGCTACTAAAGTAAAGAATAATTCTTAACTTTACCAAGATATACGATCTGCATGCGTCTGTCCAACGTTAAAACTCCTCAGTGAGCCAAGACCATAAATGAACATATAAGTCTCTGAAATTTGCTCACTAAATGCAATGAATAAAGGCGAGAGGAAATGGACTTACCGACAGGGATGTAGAGAAGAAAAGCCAGTACAAAGAGTGACGAATTCATCGTTACAAAACTTGAAAAGTATTCTTTACTTTAGTTCTCTTGTGGACAATATGTTTGCAACTTCTGAATGCCCCGTACGTAGTCTTCTTTGCAGTGAGCTATCTCAATTGTGTAATGATAGCCAACGAAACACAGCGAATTTGATAAACTCATAAATTTTCACCAATCAGGTTCTTCGGAAATAGCGTCTTTTTTTTCGGTTGGTTTGTGAGACTTGTTTGTGCACCTGTCTTTCCTGGAAAGAGCAAGTTCATTCTTGGAATTTTATGTATTTGTCAACACTATGGAAGTGTTTTACATGTAAACGTCATCTTGCTAAGGAAGAATAAATTCTTTGAAACAATTAAACGACGAAAATACAGAATGAAACAGTCCAGTATTATTAAAGGACAGTATGGAGACCGCGCAAGAGATACACTTGACTATTAATGTGAAAATTGAAGTGTTGTAAATAACCCATGAAATTCCCTCTGAGTTATGACCCTTGACAAAGTCTAGACCACCGCTGGTCTCAATAAGGCGGTTTTTAATTAAAGATTTTACTACAGTGGAATTCCGATTTCTCGAACCCTCGATTTCTCAAAAACCCCGATAACTCGAACCAAAGTTGTTTCCCTTAATTTGGATTTGTTTCACTGTAATTTTACCCCCGATATTTCGAACTTCCAGTCTCGAACCAATTTCGTTTCCCTTGGAGGTTCGAGAAATCGAAATTCTACTGTATATGGTAAGCCGCGGAAAGGAGCATATACAGTTTACCATCCACTGCATTTGAGGCCCGAGTAAAGGATTGAAAAAAAATTGACAAAACGATTGAGTTCGTCTATTTTCTTTTCATCGGTATACGACGTCATGTTCTCGTGTAATTGTTATCAAAACTTACAGGTCTTTGATATGTATTACCCATAAATTAAATTACATACATTTAGCAACTCTGTCACTTTTTCTTTTTGCAAATAATATTTACAGCTGAAGTTTCTGTTAATAAAGACTGTCAGGATTATAGCTGTCGGCACAGACACGTCCCTCCGAGTTTGAAAATGAAAACTCTCTTCGGTGGGGGGGGGGGGGGGGGGGTTTACTCCCTTATATATAAAGCTATATAGGTATGTGCGGCCCCAAAGCCTTTTTAAGGGTATGGTTTTTAAGCCGTTTTGGTCTGAAATAGAGTATGTTTTGTGCACTCTGGCCTGGAATTTGGTTTGGCTTTCAGTAGACGAAATAGGGTAAGAGTTTCAAGAAGCAGGCCGCACACCCCCACCAAAAATTTCAGGGAGTACCCCCCCCCCCCCCCGGGGGGGTGCAAACCCTTGAATCTGTATCAAAGTAAGCTTGTGACACATCCGAAAAATATCGCAAATCTGTGTCAGAAACTCTTTAATTATCATCGTAATTCTTACGTTACAAGCGTAACTGAATCAAGTCATGGTCTTCATGACATAATTATAAAAGTAATATATAATAACAAGAGAATATGAAGGGTAAGAGAGGTAATGTCCCATACATGGGTCATTTCTATGATAATCCATCTGATGCTATTTTTAGATCAGCTACGCGTGAGTCAATAGCCAATCAAATACCCTATTTATGACACGTGATATCTTCTCTTTTTTTCTGCGTGGATAGCCGCGCGATCGCGCGTGGAGTACACGTTTCTTTTGCGAAAACAAAATGGGCGGAAGATGCGGAGATCCGTTTTGTCGATGAATCTCAGTATGGTAAAGTTGTTTCAGCCACAAAAGCAATGGGAAAACGTTCTCAAAAGAATTCTCCGACATGGCGATATTAAAAGAACGTCACGAAGATGAACTGCTGAGTTTTACGTTAGAAAGTGACGATAGTGAACTAGACGAAGGGGAAGGAGAAATGTCAGATAATATTATTTGTCCTGACTATAGCACATCTTCCGATGACGGGGAGGTAAAAAATAAATATTCCTCCCATAAATGAAAGCCTAGGGCTTCCAAATTTAAACTGACGGCTGACAAACCAGGTGAGAAGCGCAAAGAGTCGAGTTCAAGCCGAGAGCAACCAAAAGTAAAAGATAGTAATCATTCATGATTGCTTGCTTATTACAATTTGCATTTTGACTAAGCATAAGCTTATAGTTTATATCCACATTATGTCAATACATTCATATGTGAGCAAGCATGTACATCATCTTGAGAATTAAATAAAGCAATTTTAAAATCTTATATCCCTAAAAACTTACAGGATATCAGAGTCTGTACAGTGTAAATAAATTAATTTAATTGCAGTGCTCAAGACTTGATGATTAAATTTATATCATTTCACTTGTGAACTGTTTTACTGAAACACACCATTCAAAATTGTCTTTTTAAAATCTTATATATCCCTAAAACTTATCAGAGTCTGTACAGTATAATTTCACTTTGCAGTGCAGTGCTAAGACTGGATATTATGTTTATGATTAAATTATTATTTCATTTTAATATGTGAACAGTTCCACTGAACACACCATTCAAAATTGCCCTTTCAAAATGTTATATATATCCCTAAAAACGTACCGGATATCAGTCTGTACAGTGTAAATAAATTAATTCAGTACAGTGTTCAAGACTGGATGTTATGTTGATGATTAACTTATATTATTTCACTTATAAACTGTTTCACTGAACACACCATTCAAATTATTATTTTACTTGTGAACAGATTCACTGAATACACCATTCAAAAATTATTTTCAAAATCTTATATCCCTAAAACAGGATATCAGAGTCCGTACAGTGTAAGTAAATTAATTTTATTGCAGTGCTAATACTGGATATTATGTTTATGATTGAATTATTATTTCACTTATGAACAGTTTCACTGAACACACCATTCAAAATGTTTATATATATCCCTACAAACTTACAGGATATCAGAGTATGGACAGTGTAAATAAATTAATTTAATTGCAGTGCTAAGATTGGATATTATTTTTATGATTAAAATATTATTTCACTTGTGAACAGTTTCACTGAACACACCATTCAAAATTTTTAAAAATCTTATATACAGGTTATCAAAGTATATACAATGTAAATAAATAAATTTCATTGCAGTGCTCAAGACTGGATATTATGTTTATGTTTAAATTATTATTTCACTTGTGAAATTTTCACTGAACACACCATTCAAAATATTAAACTTACAGGATATCAGAGTCCTGGAATGTATATTTATCCCTAGATTGAGGTGGATCATTGGGTCCATTATCTGTGAAATAGGCTTTAGTAATATAAACGTCATGATTATGCATACAAAAATAATTCCATTGGGATATTAAGACAGATAATTAAATTTTCATAATGTGACTATTAAGAGAGGATAAACAGTATTAATTATCCTACAAAATGTTAATAGATACACATGAATGTCCACAAATAAATGAATATCCTCAGGATCTGTCATCATGATCCATTTGTGGATGTTAATATAATTTGCAAAATATTTTGGACTGTAATAATACAAGTGGGTTGAAAATAGATTTACTATGTGACAAATTAGAGGTGGATCGAAGGAAGGTAGTCAACAAGAACAGTGTGCATAACAGAAATAACTCTCAGGTCAGAGAGTTTATTCTTCTCTGCTTTGGCTGGATAAGATTTCTCCTGAAGCAAACCAGAAATGTCCACCGGCCACACAATATCCCCACGTTTTATTAAATCTCTTCTAAGAAAATTGCAGGTATATTATTTACTCCATAATTTAAGCTTATATGTCCTCATGTTGCTCTGAATACTGCGTTTCAACTGCTGACGATAATGACATAAAGCCGGGCAGATGCTAGATGCTTCCAGATGCTACAAGTTCTATTTCAGAGTGAATTCCCAACTGAAAACACTGAAAACTCAATCAATCGTTTGGCCAAGAAAATTATTCAAGGTCCGGTTGTCTTCGTTCGTACGCTTCCACAAAATTCAAAGCTGAGGATTTCTTCTCCAGTTTTCGCATCAACAGTGTGTGGAGTTTTCGCTTCCTTTACTGCGCGACGTCTAGGAGATCTTTTTGGTATACTGTTCAGAAAAATAGGAGCTGTGGGCAACAATAAAAGTAAAGTTATTTAAAAAGTCGTTTAATTATAGAAAGAGGTTTACTGAAAAACTATAAGCTTAAGCTTATTAAGCTTATAAAGTCCACAAGCTTACACGGTAAATTTATGCTATCTCGAACCTATAAAGGATCTATAAGCTTGAATTATCTTACCTTCAGTAAAATAAATACTTCACTAGAACATTCTCCTTCACAGAAACTTGTCTCTTCCTTTCTCCGTTTCGAATTTGCTTCCACAAACCGAAACGCTCCTGGAGTGTACTCCTCATTTCGCTTCATGTAAGCACTGCACGAAACACCCACGCAACGCGCGCGAAGACAAATTATCCGAGGTGCACTGGTAACGATAATGATCTAAAAATAGCATCAGATGGATTATCATAGAAATGACCCATGTATGGGACATTACCTCTCTTACCCTTCATATTCTCTTGATAATAATGATAAGAACCTTCCCAGAGTCCTTTGCAACTGGAAATTTTTCAATGCCAATTAACTTCGTAAATTGGAGGCCTAGAAGGGTGAAGCACCACAAGGTAATAGCACTTACCATAAAATAACTCTCAGATCAAACTTAGTGTGATGACGTCATTAGTCACGTGACCACGTCCGAAAATGCGTTTTTGTTTACTGTGACAACAGGCTTCTATCAATTGAAAAGCAATCAATGTAATCAGAAAGACATTGATATGGGGCATTTGAAATGCGCCATTAGACCTCGGGCATTTGAAATTTAAGGGGGCTATACAAGAGAGGAAAAAAGAGAGAGACTGGGTAACAGCCAATATCTCATCGAATGTAAGGCGCATAGTAACACAAATTTACATGTGGATAGATTTTCACGAGAAGGACACGTTTTAACAACTTTGTTATCGTGACGTCATAGGTCACGTGACCAGATTGCTTTGAATAATTCAAATTGCTTTAAAGTATATTATGCTAATGAAACAGCAATTTATTCCCCAATTGTGGAAGATATTTAAGTACAGTTTTTGAAAAAGGCCACTATAATTTTTTTCTTTAAAATTTAAGCAGGAAAGCAGAGCAGTTTGTCATTGAGAATGCCTACGCTGAGTTATTTTTAAAGTTAAAATTAAAATTAAACTTGGGTACAAGGTTTGAATATATGCTCTTTCTACTGACGTTGACGGTTTCTCTCCATTTGCCTCCTTCATGGCAAAGATAGTCGACCCAGTCTCTCACGATTTGGGAACCAAAGCGAGGCTATTTAGTTTCGCGGTGACACAGAGCATGATTACGTCAGCTTGATATGACGGAGATTTGACGTGTTGGCGGTTTAGCGAAGGAGAAAGTGGTTTGCAAAATCTTTGCTCGCTGTTTTTCTTCGTGCTTTGTACCCAAGAGTGGCGGCTAAAACGTTCTTGGACAGTTGACAAGACAACATTTCTGGCTACATTACTCTGGAAGTCGAGTCGATCTGTCGAAAGACTCAGCTAAGTGCTATATTTTATTCCTTCTGATTATCGACCTTTTACGACATTTTAACGGAGTTGAGCTCACGTAAGCTTAGCTTATAAGCTTACTTCTGTTAGCTACAAAGGTTTTTAGACCTTTTCTTGCTTCGTATTAATCATTACCTGTCTGTTTGATATTATACCAGTGCTCACTTAACTTTTGAGGAGCTTTTTAAAAAAGCCGAGCGACGGTGCGGAAAGGAAGTTAATTGACCTCAGCTATTAAGTTTGGTAAGTTTGGTCGTTCCTACTAAGTGATAACTTTATGATAATTAACCTTACCATGACCTTACCTATTGTACAGTACCGGTCAAAAAGTTAGTCGACAGTTAAGAATTAAAAGCTTACTTCTCGAAAGAAGAATGAGTTTGTTTCATTTCTATCGGCGTTATAAAGTGTCTTTATCGATCGACTTCAATCAATTGAAGTGATTACTTTTTCACGGAGATATTCACCCAAGAAACTGCTTTCGCTTTGTCTAAAATTACCTCAAACGATCTGTAGCATTACAATGCCAACAAACAGATGCTTAAAACAATTTTTGGCATCATGGGGATAACTAATATTTATATTTATTATATGGCAAACTGGTCCACGACGAAAAGGAACATTCTGATTGGTTCCCTGAGCGGTCCGTATTTTGCAATATGGACCGATATTTTGGTCATACGGACCGTATTTTGCAAAATTGTTTTCTATTAAGTAGAGAAACATGTTTCCTCGTGTCTGGCGGACAATTTCGGTTAAACTTTTCGCAAAGTGGCCTGAAAAATGCAAGACTCAGTGCTTAGCTTTGGCGCGCGCGCGTTAGCCGAGAATGGTTGCATTAATTTATCAGCAAGTTTTAAAAAAGCCATTATAATAAAAACTTTATTGAACTAGCTTGTTCAGTCCGTATTGGGAAATATTGGTCGAGTTCTTTTTTTGCAAGTTTATGGACCTCGCCTTCGGCTCGGTCCATAAACTTGCAAAAAAAGAACTCGACCAATATTTTCCAATACGGACCTCACGCTAGTTCAATAACATCTATATCTTCGCTGTGAAAACGAAAATCCCGGTGAGACCGTACTGGTAGATCAATGAATATTTTCCCACTGGCATTGAATTAACTTGTTCAATTGATTTGTGTATAATTGTCGCTTCGTGGGTGCTACAACAACTGAACAAGCATCAAGCAACTCTTATTGATGGAAATTTAACGAAACCTGATCGATGTTCATAATTCATCCTCATCATACATCGATGGAAAATTGAAAGTAAATAAGATTTAAGTTTACCTGCGAACTACGCTGGTTTGCGTAGAAGTTTGTTTAGTTCCACAATTGGCTGTGGCCGCATTCTAAGGGAGTTAACTACATGTAGGTCTATATTTTTAAAAAAATCCGGTTAAAATTTCCAAATAACGTAAAGTACTGTAATTAACTCGGTTATAGTTTGGTTATGATATTTTAAATTAGTGTCCCTCTCAATCAGTGTGCTTTGCGGTCCCATGTTATTGTTTTCATCCGGGGAAATCGATCTCTGTGTTGTTTGCAGCAAGTCCGATTTCAAAATTGTGCTAACTTGGGTTGTCTAACTGCTTTTTGTGGCCAGAACAAGGTCAGAATCCAGCCAAAAGTAGTTTTTTAACTTCAAGCTGCCATTTTCGCTGCACCCAAAAATGGCCGCCATAACAATATATACGCGCAATGGCGACAATGCACACTGGTTGAGAGGGACCCTTTGACATTCTGAGGTTACACTTAAGTGTAGATGATATGATTTACGATTCACTATTGCCATGATAATTTCATTGTAGAAAATCAACTTTTGATGTAGTGCATTTATTTAGATCTTAGTTAGACAATATTTTACTGAAATACTTAATGTTGGTGATATTTTGAGTGTCTTAATATTTCTCTGGGTTAGGCAGAGGGCAGCTGCTACAGCTCACAACAAGTGTGACTGAAAATCCTTCACTAGAACTGATGGTTAATGATCTAGATGATAATGATTGCAATATTAATTTTTGTTTCCCTTCTTTGTTTTTACAGACACTGTTATGTAATGCTGTTAATCTCATTGGGTGACTTGAAAGAGCAGCCATGAAGCACATGCTGCTATATGATAATTATCATTACTTTCTAGCAGTAACACTATACTTAAAAAACTAAAGCATTTTTCCTAAAAACGTTTTATTCACTATTTCAGTGACTTGCTTTCATTCTTTTGCTTGATAATGTTTTTGCTTAATTGTATCACTTATGTATTTCAAAAACTCAATAGAACCATAAATTATTGAATGTTCAATTACCTGCTTACCATGAAAATGGTCTATATTTTTGGGGCATTTTTCTGTTTATTCTGTTTGATAAATAGGTTGATTATTACTGCAATTATGAACAAAATCAAACTGGATTCGGTTCAATTGTGTTACATTCTTTAATAGCGAACTTGCACAAAATTTCATTTTGCTCAATTGATTTTTCAGTTTGATTTTGTTTCATTAGACACCGGGACTATATCACACCTAATGTAAACCACCATTTGATGCGAAAATATGCATGGATATTTGTTTGCGGACATTATCTGTTCCTCAAAGCTCACAGTTTTCCTTGAGCTTCACTCTTGGAAATCTATTTGCTTCTCGGAACAGATAATGTCCAAGGACAAATATCCGAACATATTTTTGAAGCCAAATGGAGGCTATTGTAGTTATTATCTTTCAAATATTTTTTCACAAGGCCGCTCTGTTTGCCGTGGAAGATCTCAGTCGGCCAAGCTGTTAAAAATCAAAATAATTCTGTTGGCGTTCAAAAATATTTCTAGTCTGTTCAAAACAATCAGTTTTATTTAATTTAGCAATTTATTTGAGATGAAAACTGAACCTGTGAACGTGAAACGTAAATTTTCCAAACTGGGTAATATCACTTGGGGAATATCACCCGGATATTCCCCAGTTTTGGCTGCGTCACGTGACGTGTTTAGACCAATCGCGCGCGAGAAAAAATTTTGATGGATTATAACAGTAATTATACAAGTTGTTAGAACAAGGAACTGTGTTGTAACTTAGGTTTTAGTCCTGACGTTAAATAATTATTTTTGTCTTGAGTAGTAGTTACCAAAGCAGAAAACTTGACCCGGAACTTGCCTACCAAAATATTGGCACTGATATATGCCACATCTGGGTTACTATCAATATGTGATAAAACTAAAATGTTAACAATCACCGTTGAATGAATAAATTGTTGGCAGATGATTAAATTGCGTTTTCAATGACTTGTCCATCTGAAGACGTAACTTTGTGGGGTTGGGTGTTCCAATTGAACTAACTATATGATTATCTGTACAATACATGACCTCTACTCAGGAATGGCTTCCATTTTCCTCAACATTTCCAACTGGTGGGGTAGAACCATGTCAAAGAAACGGGTGATCACCATACCGTTTAAAATTTTGTACATGTGGTGCATTTTCTGGGCAAAAGATAGATAGAGGATGTTGCACAAGAGAGAAAAACAAACCTCTGGTACCCTGGGTCTTAATCTGTAACACAGTAAAGTTGCACAATACAGACCACTGAGAAGCTTTTCCCATGTTTCTCGCTTATTTTGTTCATAGGGGAAGCAGGGAAATTTTACTAGAGAAATCCCGGAAGCTTACCACCACCTGGCAATGATACAGAAAACTGGTCGAGACCATCATTCTCACTTGGATAAATATTCCATGTGATCTATTGTATTATATATTACTTTTAGCCGGTACCACTTGTAATAATAATAATAATAATAATAACTTTATTTTCGTGTCAAAGGGATTTAGCATTTCTGCTAATTGTGGACACTTAATTTACAATACTAAAACCAAATTAAAAACTATTTACAATTCTAATATAAGAGCTAATAAAAATATTAAAAGATTATTCTGCTGTTAAGAATGACACTAAAATGAAAATGATAATAATATTACATTGTACACAAATTACAGGCAGGCCCACAATGGGTATTAATTAAAATACCCAAGTCCTAAAAAAAAAAAATAGAAAACGTTGCTTGGCTTACTGCAGTGGACTCAACTATCTGTTTTTAAAACGCTACTTTCGGCTCATAACAACAACAAGGCTCAGACTATATCTTTAAAAAAAAAACAATCAAAAAGCGTTAAGCCTACAAGACAAGCCCGAATGGTAGTCTGGGTATTCATTTGAATTTACACTCGGTGGAAAAGAAATCTACAAGTTTTTATTTCGCACATGATGTATTTGCTTTGCCCTGATATAGATAACTTGTTTTAGTCCATGTTTTTCAATAGCTGTTGTATGATTCTGCTTATATTTAGTTTGGCTAAAAGTATAGCGTAGTCAGTTCAACTGGTTTGAAACAAAAAGAAAACGTTAGAAATAATGTTTTCAAATCTCATTAGTATTCAGCGCGTGTAGCAGTTTTCTACTTTTACCCATGCTACCTTTCGGTTTTGTCTTGCAGCCTTAATTTCTATCCGACAACGTTAATTGAAATAGGTGTATGCAATGAGCAAGTGCTGGTCACAGCAGGCTTGACTCAATACAGAAAGGCCAGACAAGCGCATGCGATTAAAATGATGGCGCTGACTATCGGTAGTGCGGCAGCATTACATTTGTCGCCTGTGCACCAGGTTACTTCACAGTTGACGCCTGGGCTAAATTCTTTCATCTTGCACCACTCTTCGTTGAATTGCTTGCATTTCTCATTTGTCGTACACCCCTTACTATAAGTCTCGCTCTGTATGTGTCCTTTTTTGCCTTTAAAGAAGACTTTGAAGCATTGGTCCTCTTCCTCGTCACATTTGACTTCTATTTGGATGTCTTCACATTCGTCCCAGTCCTTGGTGGACGAGCATTGATAACACTTCAAGCCGCGCCCTAAATAAAGAAATACAATGTCGACCATTGCCGTTTACCTTACATTAAATTTTCGCGACACGTTAATGAAAAAATCGCGAAATGTGACATGCAGAAAGTGTCACACTTTTTCCCTTTTAGCGACTTTTGTAGCTACTTTTTTAGCGACTTTTTTAGCGACTTTTTTAGCGACTGTTTAACAACCGTTAAAATGCGGGCTCAAGTTGCTTCTTATGTTCAAGTGCCCCTACGATCAAATTGTTGATATTCATTTTTTTACATTTTCGTGTACAATATGACTTTCTTACATATCTTTCCAAACATAACATAGTTCTTCCCTCTATATTTTATTATTTCCAGGTCCTAAATTGTATCCATAAAATTTCCATACAACCGTTCGCCAAACGATATATACAGAGAATTTCCAATTCCAAGTCCGCCATCTTCTGAACCGCAACTTGAGCCCGCATTAACCGTTGTTAAAAAGTCGCTTATTAAAAAAGTCGCTACAAACGTCGCTAAAAGGGAAAAAGTGTGACACTTTCTGCATGTCACCTATGAGCCACCGTAGTTTTGTCTTCATCGATATATATATCCATCCATTTTTGTGTAAAGAACTTCCAAACGAACTTTCAACTTTCGAAGAATCGATTCAATTAATCGAAACTAGATTCTTATCTTCGGATCTTTCCACGAAGACACGAATAATCAAATTAATTAAAGGAATTTGATGTGAAAATTGCAACCTTTGTTCTCTGAGCATTTATGCCCCGAGGCGCGTTGACTGTAATGGTTTCATGACAGGATGAAACAAAAAATGGCAATAGTTCAGTTCACAGAAACTTAAGTGAAAATTTATAATCTTCATTTTAATAAACTGCAATGCTATAAGAACCTTGACAACTGTTGAGAAGCTAGCATCATAAATGTAAGCAGGTGATCCGTGAGAAGATTTGTGCATCTGCTGAGTAACGGATTTAATTCTTAATTTTTACACCAAGACTGATATACGATCTGTATGCGTCTGTCCAACGTTAAACCTCTTCAGTGAACCAAGTCTTTGAAATTTGCGCACTGAATGCAATCAATACATTACGGTAGGCGAGTGAAATTGACTTACCGACAGGGATGTAGAGAACAAGAAAAAGCCAGTACAAAGAGTGACTTCATCGCTACAAACTTGAAAAGTATTCTAGCTGTACTTTTGTGGCAATCTGTTCTGTAACTTCTGAATGACAGGCGTTGGTTATGTTCCATAACCAATCAGAGAGTCGTATTCGACCACGTGATCAAAATAGACCAATCAGAAGGCACATATTTGGAAGTGTTTGCTGCCTGTGTGTTTTCCGAGAAATTATACGGAAGCCGGGACATAGGGTGGGTATCCCATGTAGGGTGGGCTCCCAGAACGCCCCACGAGCCGCATAATTAATCTCGCGCCAGATTTCCTCGGCTAAAATTGTTTCTAATCAGATAAATATATAGTGACTGGGTACGAGTCTGGTTCAGAGGGATTACGTTGTCACGAATTTCTATCATTTGCACATTGAAAAAAAAATGCCGATTTTGAAACGCAAAAAAGTCCTTTGAAAAATATAAACCCCGGGACTTATTTTCGGAATTTTACGGTATCTTAGTACTGATTTTAAAAATACAAATTTGTCAGGAGCACATATGCTCCTGAATTTGTACATTATATTTATTTTTTTTATTCTCTTGATTGAATATATTATATTTAGTTCTGTATATTTTATTATGTCGTTTCCGAATTTTCCCATCCTCGTTCCCAGAGCTCCTCGTTTTTTTTCTTTGCGCCGTAAACAAGTAGCCCTGGTCGCAAGGAAAAAATCGAATTTTTTCATTGGCTGATACAAAATGAATGCGCAACACGAATTAATGAATGGATGTCCGGAATTTTTGGACATCCGGTAACGGCTGAGACAAGAGCCTCCGTTTCGGCAACCACGTGACCAAAGAAACAGAGGATCTGGGAACGAGAATGGAATTTTCCTTACCGTTAGGATCCGTTTGCCGTAAATTATACACTACACCCATATTAAATTACTTTTATGGCCAGCAGCCAGCAGTTTTTACGCTGTCAAAAATAAGAACTTTTTAAGAACCTAAACAACCTCATTTCTCACTAGACATCCAATCATGATATAAGAACCATTTCAGCCTGCCTTGGAAAAACAGCGGTTCTTGGAGACTACAGTACAAAAACCCGCGTATAGCTTTGGCTACGTCACGTCACGTGCAGGTGTTAAAAAAATCCCGTGCGGGAAAAAATATTGGATGGATTAATTACTAGTATTAAAGTATTTTCAGGGTTTTTTTTAAGCCGGCTCTCAGAATAAACGTCACGGACACATGTCAGGGGCACCCAACGAACATTTTTTGGTAAAATGCATTATTTTACCCAGATAAATGAAAATAAATAATATAAAAGCATTTCCAGGTGTACTGTACAGCTCCGCAAATGATCCCGGGACCGCAAATGATCCCCGACCGCAAATGATCCCCAAATTGGACCGCAAATGATCCCGAACCTCAAATGATCCCCAGAGTGGACCGCAAATGATCCCGCTAAAAATTGAGGAATGGCGTGGACGGTGGACCCGATTTTTTTCCATTTTGAATATTTAGCGGCGGAAATCGAGCCTAGTTTTCGTGTCACCAAGATTCATTTATCTATAAATTTCGAGATTAAAGATGGTTCCGCGCCATGAAACAAGCTAGACATGGAAATTGACACCCGTTACAGCAAACTACTTCACGAAATCGGCAAATAACATTTCTGGTGAATTTTAAACACCCGGCCCGCTTTGATGAAGTGTGAAAACTGTGAATTTTTTGTCAGGCTCCTAATTGCCTGTTCCAGGCGTTCGGATAGTGGAGGAGGAGGAGGGTGAATAGGTTTGCGAATCGGTGGATTTGGTCAAACATTTCGTTCGGATTACGGATTCCATGGATAATTTCCACGGATTTGCGGATCCTTGCTTATTATATTGTTCGGATCGTGGATTTCATCCTTCCTTATCAGTCAGGCTTCTCCGTAGCAAATATGACTTTCTTCAGAAGACGTAACATTTTTGGAGTAATAAAAAAATAGTAAGAGTGACTTGACTCTGAAGATGACTTCCGCTCAGGTTGTCGAAACGTCAGTCGCCACAACAGCCCTTTTTAGGACTACAATCAGCCAGACGATCATTCTAGAATAACTACTGATACTCCTGGGTTCCAACCATTTACTATCAACAATAAATCGCAAGTCATGTTTGCCTTATTGAGAAAAAAAATTCAGTCCATTTGTACTAATACATAAAATTTAACTCTAATATTATTTCAAGAATCTAGCCGCAAATTGTATCTATGGTAATGAGTAAAATGAGTAAAATGAGTAAAATGAGTAAAATGAGTAAAATGAGTAAAATGAGTAAAATGAGTAAAATGAGTAAAATGAGTAAAATGAGTAAAATGAGTAAAATGAGTAAAATGAGTAAAATGAGTAAAGTGAGTAAAATGAGTAAAATGAGTAAAATGAGTGAAATGAGTAAAATGAGTAAAATGAGTAAAATGAGTAAAATGAGTAAAATGAGTAAAATGAGTAAAATGAGTAAAATGAGTAAAATGGGTAAAATGAGTAAAATGAGTAAAATGAGTAAAATGAGTAAAATGAGTAAAATGAGTAAAATGAGTAAAATGAGTAAAATGAGTAAAATGAGTAAAATGAGTAAAATGAGTAAAATGAGTAAAATGAGTAAAATGAGTAAAATGAGTAAAATGAGTAAAATGAGTAAAATGAGTAAAATGAGTAAAATGAGTAAAATGAGTAAAATGAGTAAAATGAGTAAAATGAGTAAAATGAGTAAAATGAGTAAAATGAGTAAAATATATATCTAAGTTCGTGATGAGAATATCAAATTTAGAAATTTCTAAACAACTAAAATCCACCTCAATTATTGTCAACTTTTTGGGATAATCTTGTTCTGTTTTTATTTTTTTATAGTTAGCGCAAAATAATTGTGACAAACTCATAGCAACTAAAAAACTTCAATTGATCCTCAAATTGCTGGAAAGCGCATTTCCGAGGGCTTAGGTTTTAAAATTTTCCCAGGAGAGCATGCCCACGAACCTCCCTAGAAACTCCCGTCTGCGATGGTTGCTGTCCAACTTTCGGCAGTCATTTTCTCGTCCTTTGTTAACATCATACACAGCATTTGAGCCTGAAAGATTCGCGGATTCGGATTATAGCAAAAATATTTGCGGATTGACGGATTTGGCCAAAAATTATAGCAGATTAGCAGATTCGTATACCCCTATTCACCCCCCCCCCCCCCCCCCCCCCCCCTCCTCGAGGAGCGACGCGAAAAGACATCCGAACGCCTGGAACAGGCTAGGCTCCTAAAATCACTCTTAATAATGCAAATGTAAGCACGAGAAGGAGCAATTTAGCCATTTTCACACTGCAAGCACATGGGAGAAGCAGCTACCTCGCATGACATTGATAACTGAGGTGACACGCCTTGACGGTTCAAATGACCTTTGATTTCGAGATCGGATGTCAATCACCGTGCGACAGCAACCGCGCTTTCAGTTTTAAGTTATAATAAGCCCCTATAAGCGGCCACGCCGTCCCGATGAGAGTTCTTAGAGTTCTCCTCTTGGTTTTTTTTAGGAGCCTGAAAAAAAAATTCACAGTTTTCACACTTCATCATGCAGTCATGTCGCCAAAACAGCATGAAATAGAATTCACCGGAAATGTTATTTGCCGATTTCGTGAAGTAGTTTGCTGTAACGGGTGTCAATTCCCATGTCTAGCTTGTTTCATGGCGCAGAATTACATAAATGAATCTTGGTGACGCGAAAACAATATAACATGCGGTGTTAACTCTTGTGTAAGTCTGCAATAATTCTAGACGGGGATGAATTTTACCGCGAAAACCAAAAAAAAGAGGGGACGTTGGGGTTTGCGGTGTTGCGGTGTTGCTCAGTTTTTTATGCGGTATTTCGGTGAATAAAATCCCACATTGCGGTATTGCGGTGATCTCAAATCCTGCGGTGTGCGTTGTTTGTGTTTTTAAACCTCCGGTGTACGGTGAAACGAAATTATTTGCGGTGTTACGGTTTCTTGTTGGACCCTTGTACAATAATCGTCGACCCTTGTCGTCCAGAACTAAATTTATAGCTTCTATATCTTCGTTAACCCGTGTTTATTTATTAAAAGCACGTACCTTTGTTAAACCTGTTAATTTGTAACACAGTATAGTCAAATACTACTGTCCAGTTAATATTTTATGCTTCAGCAGCCAGTCGCAAGCCGTCTTCATTTATAAGTAACTTAATATATTGCGGTGTCGGTGTTTCGTCAACTTTTCGTGCGGTGATGCGGTGTTTTTTCGATTTTTTTTGCGGTGTTGCGGTATTCAGAGCCCCCCAATGTCCCCCTCAAAAAACACATTCTCGAATTAACTATTTTTACTGATATCTCTCGTTAGTTCAATGATTTTGAATTTATATTTTTACTAAAATTAATCTGCATCAATGCATGAAAAAAAATCGATCACTTCCGTCATTAGTAACCAGGTAACTAGATAAAAATGTCTAGCGTGCACGGTTTCAGTTCTTGGGAAAGATATTCAAAAGGGAAAACAAATCGGGTCCACCGTCCACGCCATTCCTCAATTTTTAGCGGGATCATTGCGGTCCACTCTGGGGATCATTTGCGGTTCGGGATCATTTGCGGTCCAATTTGGGGATCATTTGCGGTCGGGGATCATTTGCGGTCCCGGGATCATTAGCGGAGCTGTACAGTATAGCCTGCGTAGCTGACTCTCGAAAGCTGGCTCTCGAAATGCGAACGAGCGCGAGTCGTGTGCGCGCGAGGCGACCGAGCGAGCGCGCGAAGCGCGTGAGCGAGACCTAACCGACCCAGACTCCGCTCGTTTTCGCCGCTAAAAATTTACTTCGCGCGCTTAAAAAATTTACTTCGCGCGCCAAGACCGCCAGCTACGCAGGCTATGTACAGTACTTCTGCTTGATTGCACTTGATTGCTTTATATGAATTCATGATGCGATGAAATTTACCACTGCATGGCAATTCGGGACAATGCGGAGCATAATGAGAGCAACAAGCCACTAGCGTGAAAATCAGCCCAATATTTACCTGTGTTGAGGCTAACAATTGACAGCCTTAGAATGTTTCAATGAATTTGAAACTCGGAGACTGCATTGGATATTGATTAATCTCGTTGAAGGCTTAGTTAGAAAAAATTCATCTATCGCTTTTTAATTTGTGACCATTTTAATAAGTTTAGGTTCAATTTTTGATAAAAAGCGAAATAACACTCCAAACCAGTTCATATTCAAGCCAATGTTTCTAAAAATCAAATGGAACGATTTCCCTGAGAATTTTATTCAAGGTAATTAGATGGTATACAATTCATTTAAGACCAAAGTTTTATTTCATCAAGCTAGACTGTTCACAGTCCCTCTATTTTTTGCGCTGAAATCGTCGCGCTATCCGCGCTGTCACGATCGATCGTGGAGCCGCCATCTTGGATTATTTGGCGAGCGAAATCTGGGGAGAGGACAAAACTTCCCCTGGGTACGGGGGCGGGGCGCGGGGAGGCACGAAAAAATAGAGGGACTGTCCGCACTTCTCATGTTTTCCCGTTCAGGGCTGCCGTTGCTCCAGCAACGGCAGCATCTGATTGGTCCATAGACAAAGCGCGTTAAAACATTATTGACAACTTGTTGACAAGGTTGACATAAAACCGCTAGCTAGATAAACAGTTCTTTTTCAATAAAATGTTTCTGTTGATACGACGCTCATTTCCAAATCCGTTTCTGTGACGGTAATAATTTCAAACTTTTCGCGCAACTGATCCACCCATCTGGCGTCCTGTTTTCCCCTTCCTGTTTCTGGAGCACGGGAAAAGTTTATTTCTTAACCCGGCAAAAAATTCACGCCCTATTTTACTCAGCGCATTTTTACCCTAGGTAGAATAATTCAAGCCGTCGGTCGTCTTGTGATTTTAGAATTTGAGAGCTGTACAAAATCTAGCACGGGACAGAAGGACGACTCTTCTTTTGAGGTAGATCAGGGAAATGATGTTCAGTCTCTTGTAACGATCGTCTTCTGGCTTGTTGCTCGACAGCGCCTCGAATGAATTCGCACAACGTTATAGCCAGGCCCACTGATTTATATGTCGCATTTCAGTCCGCGTCGAATATAATTCAAGCCGCAGAAATCTCGCTGGTATTATCTGATTCGAATACGTTGCAATACACCATGGGAGCAACGTGCTCTACTTTGCTATTTGTGTGGGCATTGCACTAATTTAAAGCTTGAGTTTCCGGGACTTGAATATTCGACGCGACTGAAATGCGACGTATAAATTGGGCCATACTTATGTTCCGTATCTTGAGGGAAAACTTCACACAAACAGGCGAAAATCCCTTGTCATATTTGCTGCTAAATTCATCAAGAAGTTTCTCCAGTAGCTCTGCGATGCGAGGCTCCACGCCGGACTTCTGAGGGATCCTGGATATATTTTCAGTGGAGATGTATCGATTCTTTCCACCAAAATCTCCGACAGGAATCTTGAAATTACATGGCACAAGCGACACGCATCCGATTTTCCAGATTTTACCTTCTTTTTTTAAAGTAGAAGACGCGGGTGTTTTTTCTATAATAAATAGGCAATAACCTACATCGTGTGCAAAGGCGTTCAGGCGAGTTGCAAGTTGTTTCTCGAGGGGAAAAGAACGACCGACCGCCAGTCTTTTTTTCGCTTGCGAAACTCTCACGACATCTGATATCAATGTTTGGTTTTACCTGGCCACCATGTTTACATAGAGGCGGAGCGTTGTCTGTATAGGTGCCAATATTTACTCACGAGCCCTGAACGAGAAAACATGAGAAGTGCGGACAGTCCCTCTATTTTTTCGTGCCTCCCCGCGCCCGCCCCCCGTACCCAAGGGAGTTTTGTCCTCTCCCCAGATTTCGCTCGCCAATAATCCAAGATGGCGGCTCCACGATCGATCGTGACAGCGCGACGATTTCAGCGCAAAAAAATAGAGGGACTGTGAACAGTCTATCATCAAGCCTTCTGGGTATACTTTTCAATAACATTTCAAAATTGTTTTGTTTTTGTTGTATTTTAAACGCATTTAAAAAACTTCACCCGAAATTTTCTCAAAAAACGCTCACATAGAAATTCTTAAAATTTTGCAGACCTTAAGACAAGTATGTCAGGTCAAAGATCCAGAGAGCGTTTTCCAAAATCATTTTCCCGAAAGTGCTTTCCGATTTAAAATGGGGGATGACGTCATTACGTTGCTATGGTAACTCCGATTTCGATAAAACGTACCTCATCTGAAACTTTAATATTTCTCTAGTACAGCTGTATCGATTGATTTTCTGTAAGATTATTTATGGTGGTACACCAGTTGCACAAAGTTGAAAGGTATCGTAACTCCAAAACCCGATCGAGCCACCGGTATTAAATAAAATCGCAATAACCTGTAGAAAGCTTTCATTTTCTAACAGGGTAGAATTAGCAGACAATCGTAATATGACCTAATATGTCCGTAATAAGCAGGTGTCCGTATTAAGCGGGTCCCACTGTAGTTATTTTGCGTGACTTTGTGTATTTAAAAGCCCACGTGACAAGAGTTGACATCTGGAGCTTGACAGCCAACACTCTGAAACGATTTGCATTTTATAAACACACACAAAATCCATTTCAATACTGTTCTACAACGTGAAGACAAGCTGCCGCTTTTACTTTTTCAGGTTGGTTATATTTCTTATTTCTGTGTACCGGCATTTTTGTGTCCCTGTTCGATTGGACTCGAATGCACGATGTTTTATAGATATCTTCAGCACAGACAGTCAGTAGCTCGGCCGAGCATAACTTCAATTCCAAGTGGTGTATTATATACGAACCATTTTTGCTATGTGATTCGTGTCTAGTTTTCGCGAATAACACCAGTTATTTTCTTGATGTTTAGAAAGCTGTGTATTCGTAAAAGCCGTATTCCAAAATGACCCCAATGCCCGCGGCTTAATATTTTGTCTATAATGATCGGTATAATGATCGCCAATCATGCCTTTAATTTCGTGCACAGGTTTTGGGTACAATTATAGTGTTTACTGATCAATTCTTTAGTAAAGCTACAGAAATTAAAACATTTTCTTTAGTTGAACCATGATCGTGCCCCATCACATGCCTCCGTTTGTTTCTCTAGCTGGGCACAAGATCGAAAATAAAATTGCTAAAAAAATAATGCATCTGAAGTGGACTTAAAACTAAAATTGTATTTTACTTGCAAATGAGCATTTCTCCGTGGTTTCTGTCAAGGTATGAATACTTAATCTGATTAATGAGCCTTTTAAAACGTAGACTTGGATCGGAAATTTATACGACTATATCCGATTCTCGTGTGCACTGTCAAACCTACAATTGTCACAATTCTAGCGTCACTCGAACTCTGGTCTCCTTCGCAGCCGTTATTTGGCTCGTCACGCAACGCTTCCCTCCCCCACTTAGTGAAGCGTTGCGTGACGAGCAAAATAACGGCTGCGAAGGAGACTAGCGTCACTCAGGCTACGCTGCACTTCGTTTCTGTGCAGCGTGACAAAATAGAGCGTTACGTAGACCACTTTGGCCTTATTTGATTGGCTCCTAGCCATATTAACCAAACACAGTGCATTGTCTTTGTTTGTCAACAGTTAAACTGAGTTCATTTTGCAGCTAATTATTATAGAAGGTGACATCATGGCAACTGTACAGGAACTATTAATGAAGAAGGTTTCTGATGAGGAAATGCCAGCTCCTAGTAAAGTGACTATTGTTGGTGTGGGACAAGTAGGCATGGCGTGTGCTTATAGCATTATGCAGCAGGTACGTAATCAGTGCAATATTAACTTTATTTTCCCTTTCCCTCCCTCCCAACCTCCCTTCCTTCTGACCTACCTACTTACCTGCCGACATTCCATACTCCGTACCTACCTACCTACCTACCTACCTACCTACCTACCTACCTACCTACCTTCCGTCTATCTGTACTCCCTACCTACCTAAGCTACCTCCCTCCCTTCCTTCCTCTCTCACTCTCGTCAGTCCAGCCGTACTCCCTACCTACCTTCCTCCCTACCTACCTACCTACCTTCCTCCCTACCTACCTACCTACTTTCCTTCCTTCCTTCCATCCATCCTTCCTTCCACCTTCCCTTCCTTCCTTCATTTCCTTCCTTTCTATGTTGCATTATGTGGTGTAGTGTGAAACATATGTGATTGAATCATTTGTCAGGGTATCTGCCGTGAAATAGCGTTGATTGACATGGTAGAGGACAAGTTAAAAGGTGAAATGCTGGACTTGCAACATTGTCAGCGGTTTGTCAAGAACGTCAGTATCCTGGCGAGCACTGGTAAATTATTTTATACTGTTTATATTTGCTATTTATTATCAAAGGGATTGGAATAGCTCTTTTTTTTTTAAACTTAGTGATACAAAACATGTTAAAAAGTAAATGTATAATGTTGATATAATTTTTGACATCTAGACTACGCTGTAACTGCGAAATCCAACCTGTGCATTGTCACCGCGGGCTCACGCCAGAAAGAGGGAGAAAGTAGAAGAGACCTGGTACAGAGAAACGTAAACATCTTCAAATGTAAGTTCAGTGTATAAACATCTCTGCTGAATGATTTATCGTTTCGTTGTAAAAGGGTGTGGGAGGTGAGTTGCCTAGTTCCTAGGCTTCTATATTTCGCCGCGGTCAATCCGTTTTGGGTCACGTGTGAAGGCCTGGGAGAAAGCCGTTGCATTTTAATAAATTTCATGATCATTGTATTTACAGCCATTATTCCACAACTGGTGAAGTACAGCCCAGACACGATTCTGATGATTGTATCTAACCCAGGTATTAATAAAAACGTTTAAAGTGACATTGCGTAAATCCTAACTGAGATTTCCACTGGAGCGTAAAGCTTGTGTAGAGTATGTTTTACTTTTAAAGATGATTTCCAGTCCGTACGGCGCATGCTCAGGGTTTGTTTTCATTTTTGTTTTGAATTTGTTGATACGTTACACTTTGGTGATAGCGTACATGAAGTTGTTATGAAGTTTTTGAGTCCGCCATTTATAATACGGGTCGTTGAAATCCTGAATGCTCGATGAGCTGAAACGTCGGTTTGGGATAACGCCGAGGTTCTTCTACTCGTTATTATTGTTTGGAAAGGATATCTGGCGTTAATAATGAAGAAAAATGTAAGTTTGTACAACAATTTCTATTTTCGCTAGTATTTACATTCCTTCGTATGAGACTTGTAAACATTGCAGGTGGAGATTGCGCAGTACGGACTGTAAATCATCTTTAGCATGTGAAGCATCCCCGTCCCCAGGGCCCCTCGTTTTTTTCTTTCCGCCGGAAACGAGTACGTGACCAAAAGAAACGGAGGATCTGGGAACGAGAATGCATGTGAAGAAACGCGATACGAACACGGCTACAACGAACCACCGTATGGCGGCACTTCACCGTGAAGTACATGACTGGCTGACGTTTTGAGCGTTAGCCTGCAGGCCGCCGATGAAAGGCTAAGTTTCACCACTGGTCACCAAAGCGTCTTATAAGAGTTTGTATGGAGCTGAAATTCGATCGAAAATACACAACAGTGGCAGATTCGACCGTAGGTCGAAATTCGCCCAAAGCAGCTTCCAGAAGCGATAAAAACACCGGAAAAGACAACAGGTGAGGTTTTTAAACTTTATTTCACATTATTTACAACTGTTCGAAAGAAAAGTGAAAATTATTTTCGATCGAATTTCAGCTCCATACAAACTCTTATAAGACGCTTTGGTGACCTGTGGTTTCACACGTTCAGCTGGACAAAACCAGCTGGACAAAGCTTAAAATAAAATCCAGCGACAAAAAATAATTTTGAATCCAGCTGGACAAAACTAATTTTGAACCCAGAGACAAAACAAATTCGAACCCCGTGAAAAAAACAACTCGGTGATCACAGCGACAAAAATAATTCAGAATATAGCGACGAAAATAATTCTGTACAAAGTTTCTTCTAACTGAACAAAGGTTAATCTCTGGGTTTGTTCTAAAACTCTTGCTCTGATTGGTCAACAAGTGTTGGGTGGCCTGGATTGAAGTCTGAAGTCAACCTCGTTACCAGGGTCTACTCCACTTTCAAGATGGCGGCTGGGCGCGGAGAAGACTGAAGTCATTGCCTAGCTCTTGCCTCTGTTTCAAAACGAGTCTTGGTGCGAAACCATTCAAATGAAAATGTGTTTGACTTGCATGAAAATGAACATGCGAGTGAAAATAATTTTTATAGAGCGTTTTCAATTGAGTGTCGTAAAACCAAAACCAAGCAATTACTATGGCCCTGACTATGGCCAATCACAACAACGTAAACAACGCAATGAACCAATGAAAACTCGGAGTAAATACACGTGACCGGGGCCAAGCGCGGGAAAACGCGTGCGACCAAGTCGCGATTGGTATTGGTTTTGCATCTGATTGGTTGAGAAGGTGGCGCGAGTTTTTTTAAACCAATCACAGAGCGTAGTAAAGAAAAACCAAAGCAATTCCGGATTACTTTCGACACTTGATTGAAAACCGTCCTATGAAAACAGATGTGAAAGGACACTGGACTATTATCCACTGAGCCATTTTGATATGATTTCCTGAGCCCGTCTCATAGAAACAGACTCTTCCAACACTGGTTATGTGCATGGTCAACTTAAACATAGAAATGCCAAGCGTTGTGGAACCTTATGTTTATTTCTCCAAATTTTCAGTGGACATTTTAACTTACGTGGCATGGAAAATCAGCGGTCTTCCCCATGAGCGCGTGATTGGAAGTGGAACGAACCTGGATACAGCTCGGTTTCATTTTCTGATCAGCGAGAAACTTAACATTGCACCAAACAATGTACACGGCTGGATCATCGGGAACATGGAGACGCTAGTGGTACGTTATCAATACTCCTTTCTCAGCTCCTTATAGTGAAAGGCGCCATATATACCGTTGCCTTTCGACCCAGAAAATTTGGGTGGGGTTGTGCGGCGTGCTTCTTGAAACCCTCACATTATTTCAAACCAAAATGATTTTCCCTACCCTATTTCAGACCTGCCCTCTACACATACATACACTCTGATACATGATCTCAGCTGCCCAGGAACTGCTTCCGTTTGCGTTTACTTTGAGAAGGGCTTCAAATTCCCGAAGTTATATCAAACCGCATTTCTCAAGAAATGAATATAATTTAAAAAACTCAGTTTCTTTTAAAAGCCTCACTCAATTCCAGTCACGTACTCTATTACAGACCAAATGGTCAACATCTATACCATGTTTTAGACTGACCAACGGCTCAAGAATCATACCCTTTGGTGCCTCACATACCTATATAGCTTATATAAGGAAGTTACCACCACCCCCCCCCCCCCCCCCCCCCCGGCCACTCAATCAGGTTTATAGAAGGGGATCGTTGTGTTATGTTCTTGGGCAAGACACTTTACTCTCACAGTGCGTTGAAGTGTACGTTTGACAGCTGTATGATGATCCTGGCATTTCTACCAACATTTTTTCTGGTTTAACCTGTTTGACGTGTTCTTATTTTCCTTTTAGTGCCCGTATGGAGTGGTGTAAACATAGCAGGAGTGAACCTCAAGGATCTTAACCCAGAGATAGGGTCTGATAACGACCCTGAAAGCTGGCAAGAAATATACAAGAGAGTTGTTAACAGGTATGATATGAACGCAGTTAAGTAGCAGTCACTGTTTGGAATCGTGCACTTTCATCATCATTTCACGAATTTATTAGGATTTTTTAGTCATTTCCCGAAAACCTCAGCTCTTCCTTGAAATTTAGCTCCTCTGCTCCCTGTGATTTCCCTAAAGAAAACTCCAAACTTTAATCCGAATATCTGAGGCGATTATAGGCCTTCCGAACAGATATTTCACCGAAACGATCCGTTGGGTGTTTAATGTATTAAATTAAACAGCAAGCATTAGCCATCAAACAACCACGGTAAGCTTTGGTGTTCACGGTATTGTTCTGTTTTCATTTAGTGCCTATGAGGTGATCAAACTGAAGGGCTACACATCTTGGGCTATCGGTATGAGTGTCGCTACCATGAGCCAGGCGTTGCTAAGAAACCAGAAGAATGTACATGCTATTTCCACCTTAGCTAAGGTAAATTGTGACTAGTGATGGTTGATCAACGATAGTTATGGGGTGAGGAGGGGGATAGGGGGGGGGGGGGGGGGGGGAGGGGAGGAGGAGAGAGTAGGCAAAGAGGTTATGAGTGAAGGATCGGGGAATTAGAGGTTGGCGAAAAAAAAGTCGAACGGTCCTTCTAGAAGTCCGTAGAACCCCGCATGATTTCGATCTGGATGAGTGAATGTAAACATGAAGGACCGACCGACCGACGGACTTACTGATTGATTGATTGATTGATTGATTGATTGATTGATTGATTGACTGACTGACTGATTGACTTACTTACTGACTGATTGACTGACTGACTGACTGACTGGATGACTGACTGATTGACTGACTGACTGACTGATTGACTGACTGACTGATTGACTGACTGACTGACTGACTGACTGATTGATTGACTGACTGATTGACTGATTGACTAACTGACTGATTGACTGACTGATTGACTGACTGATTGACTAACTGACTGATTGACTGACTGACTGATTGACTGATTGATTGATTGACTGACTGACTGATTGACTGACTGATTTACTGACTGACTGACTGACTGACTGACTGACTGACTGATTTACTGACTGACTTACTGATTGATTGACTGACTGACTGAAATAAATGAATGAATGAATGAAAGCAGAATTAAAGTATGAATAGGCTAAGAAGTAACATGGTAAAATGCTCGCTGTGTCCGTTCGTCAATGTACTCTTGCTTATTCAAACCTGAAAAATATGCTCAGCCAATGTGCACATTTGAACTCATGTCTTCCGCAAACACTCGTCATTATGTCTTGCCATACACTTTCGTGAAAAAGCCTTAAAACACCAAACAGCGTTGACAACTTGCTGTGATAAGTTTCTTTGCTTAGACATGTAATATTTCATTTTAAGGGTTTTCACGGAATTGAAGAAGACGTGTATCTCAGCCTTCCCTGTGTGCTTGGTTCCCATGGTGTCATGTACGTCATCAAACAGACCTTGGATGAAAGCGAGGTTAAGAAACTACAGAGCTGCGCGCGCACCATGCATGAGATTCAACAGACTCTCGTGTTTTGAGTGCAGTCTCGATAGCAAGTTCTATTTATAAGAAGACAAAGTCATGACGGTTTATGGAAAGCAAACCGTGTAAAGTACGGATAAAAAAGATGTTTGTATTATAAAGTTAAAATGTAATAATAAAAGAGTGAACTGCAAATTCACCTTTATCGTACATCGGCCATCTTGTTTAGTGATGTCTAAAATAAACACACCGAAGCGAGGCTTAGTGTTGGCGGCGCGGGAAAGATTAAAACTAATAAGTTTTTTTCCGCGCCCAGGTGTTCGAAAAGATGGCTTCTATAAAACAAAGAAATTTGTTATACAAAATCTGCGCACGAGAAAGAGTTAATTATCTTTTCCGCGAAGACGAATCGCTGCAATTCAGACTCGCGACTCTCACTAGTACTGAAATAAAGACTGAGAGAGGTAAAAAAACTAAACGTCTTTATTTGTAGAAATTGTATGTACAAACACAACTGCACTAAGGCGGTAGTCATATAAAAGAGAGTACTTGTCGTGTATAAAATAAATAATCATCACTGTATCTCACACGAATGCCACGAACGACTTATTTGCTTTGAAAATTTACAGAGCTATAAAAATATCTACTAGTTCGGTGGTTAAATGCTTGAACGACCAGTTACCATCAGAATTGATAGTCGTTGTTCAAATCGAAACAGAAATATACAAACTGAAACTGACAACTTGCAACAACGCGTAACCGCTATAGCAACATTTCACCAAAACGAGGCAGTAGGGTCCAAATGGATCCGGTCAGAGACCTAGTCTGAAGTGTCAGCCGCCTCTCGCCTGGCCCCACGGGGGGGGGGGGGGGGGGGGGGGTTGGAGCGAGGAGGCGGCTGACACTTCAGACTATCAGAGACCTGGACCGGACCAGATCTGTTCACACGGGACCGGTCCGCTACCGGATCAACGTGAGCCAATCAGCTGTTTCTACTTGTTGACCATGCGCAGTATACACGGAGCGGTCTCAGGCTGGAGCCTTGTGGGACCGGTCCAGTGTGAACATAGCTTTGAGTTGTTTAATAACTTTGTCACCTTTTCTGTCGTTCTCACGGCAACTTGAACTTGTATAAACTTTTCCATCGATTCACTGCATTTGACTATCAATCACGTTCACTTCATGAAAAAGATGAACTCGAACAACAACCACCTTCAGCAAGAAACACAAATATCTTTCCTGTCCAGTTCTGCGTTTACTATAGACAAGATTCACGCCTGAAAGTTCTCTCTCGCTCCATGGGCATACAGCCGTCGTCAGTTTGTGAATAAGCACGCATTGCGGACCTATGTGGTGATCACTAACTGTTCTTCCTTGATAACTTCTACGACGTTCAGCTCTTCTGATTCTTCCTCTGAATGGTGCCCAGGCCCCTCCTCCTGACTCGGGTTTTCAAGGAAGTTGTGCACGAAGTTCTGAATCTCACCTCGAGCTTCTGTCGCAAAGAAAACAAGAGAAAGAAAAACGTACCCATCACTCTGAACTCTCTTGTAATAACCTTTCCTTCCTTATTATCGGAAGGAATATTTTGCGTATGAAAAGATTTAGGTAAAATACTGCTTATTACTGCATGATAAAGGCGCAAGATTGACTTGTTTGCCAATTTTCTACATATTTTGAAAAAAACTTTTTAAAAAAAATCAGTGTTGGAAGTTTAATTTTTTTCTACCCATGCGCCATCGAATCCTGCCAAAATGGCGGCTGTCAGGGTTCGCAAATGCCGTCCTTAAAGATTAGTTAAGGGAATATATTTGTTTAGTAGACACCCTTCTATAAAATTTGGCAAAGAAAGTTCGTCTCCAGCGATTCATTTGTAATATATTCAGACTAACAGTCACTGAGGCCATATCGAGTTACGAGGACCGATTATTCAAAATTAGGGTGTTCTTTCACTTATCTTATCTCCGAAACGAAGTCGGTGACCCCCCCCCCCCCCCCCCATCTTTTTGCATTTCTGACATTAGTAACTCATTATCAGTGGTAAAAGTTTAAAAAACCTCAGCGTTAGAAGATTTTCGCACGAATGATAGATAATACGGTAAGCTCCCATGGGCTTATATTCAGCGGCTGGAGGGATATACCGTATTTTTAGAGGGCTTTTATCGTCTGAGGTTACGGGGCTTGCATTCGGAAGGGAGGCATCTTTCTGGAGGTGTTATTTTCGGACGTTTATGCTCAGGGCTCAGAAGAGATTCTGAATTCTATCTGAGCCCGAGATCCCTTGACAATCTGAAACAATCTTTATAATGTTAACACTATGACAAAATCACTTTTTCATGTACATTTTCGCAAAGTCTAGTTTACCTTTAAGCTTTCTCTCAGCCTCAATCTTTGCGCATCGTTCTCTGTCCAAGTCTTGAATTAACTCATCTAAATTCAAGGTTAACAGTTAAAAGGAAGGCAGATCAAGGCAAGCAAGATGTACAACAAATTATAGAAAGCTGCAAAGCAGTGTACCTGCTCTACAAATTTAACGAATTACGAATCACTGAGAAAATCAACAATTTCAATCGGGAAAGGAAATACCAAAAGGATGTTGCTAAGCAACATGACGTATCCTGATGACGACGGTGTGACGAGTAATTTTTGTAGTGTTTGTGCCATTTCCGATTGGACAATATAGGAGTCGGAAACTCTTCGGGTGTTCAACGAACATTTACCGAATACAGCACTAGTTCCTCCGAATGCTTTTGATTGGTCAGTTTGTACACAACAGACGCGAGCGGTCAACCGGGCAAGCCAAATCAAGAAACTCAACCCATGCATTCGGTTATGGTAAATGCTTTTTTTATCAATGACCTCTTTACATCTTGGCACCTTCGAAACTCTTCACTGAACAAATTTCCTTCTAATACGAAAGTAGCATTTCTTACCATTCCGCTGTTTAAGAGCATCTTGAGTCGTTTCTCTCAACTGTTCTTCAAGCAGCTCGCATCTTTGTTGTTCCTCTGGTGAAAACAATCAGAAAGTAGTCTTAACTTTTAGCCTACGTGCAGACGTCTCGTATTTCCTTTCTGTTAAATTGGGTGTCTACGAGGGCGATCGTTTTAGACGCTGGGTACGAGATAGTCTTTGGATAAGAAGACGAAGGAGATCTATGAATAAAGACAAGGGGTAACCCTGCACGTCTCTCTGGGGAGGAGTACCCACGGGTCAATAGGACATTTCCGAGTTCCTTTTGCCTCGGCTTCAAAACGAGTCCTGGGGCACAACCTTTCATATGGAAATTAGTTTCACTCGCATGTTCATTTTCATGCAAGTCAAACTCATTTGCATTTGAATGGTTTCGCACCAGGACTCGTTTTGAAGCTGAGTGCAAAAGACAACGTTTCAGTTCTATATTGCCAAGACCGAGCCGTCAAAAACTCAAACCTACATTGTAACAAAGTAAAGAATGTAGAGTACTCGAAATACACGTACATACCCATGAGTTGTTCAGCAAGTTTGCGCTTCGCTCTCTTCTCTTTCTTAAGCTTCTTTTGAAGGAAGACTGAGAAAGAAAAAAGAAAAAGAAAACGTTACATTCACGAAACTACAACCAAGAGTCACATCAAAATTGACAACGAGACAAATCCGTGCTGCAAATCAACTCTGGCTATAACAAAGGCAAAGTACGCTTAAATCCAAGGCGCCAGATATCGGTACAGGCGCTTGTCACTTCATGCTACGGAACCGGAGTTAAGGAGTATTGTTACTTCCCTCTTGAATGGGATTCTAGTCCATCGCAGGTTATACACCCCCCCCCCCCCCTCCCCCCCCCCCCCCCCCCCCCCCCATCACCACCTCCCACCCCACCAGCATTTTGACACGGGTTTCCTCCACAACCAGCAAGCAGAATTAACCCTTCCCAAGACGGCTAAGCTCAAAACTGAGGGAAAAATCTGGTTTTTCATTTTTCAAACTGTCAACACAAAAAAAAAGCACCACTTGAAAGTGCTGCTCAATAGCTTTCATTTGAATGGCCACACACAAGGGTTTCATCCACAAACGCAAAAGGTACAACCACATTTATTGACTAAAGTTGAAAGGGTTAAAATAAATATGTTTTGGCAGAAGACTCGCACAGCACAGAGTAACGCGCACTCTCAAGCAACACAAAAAAATGATTCTGTTCATGTCCTACCCTTTCCTCTCTGCAGCGCAGCGGATTGTCTTTCAGCTTTCTCTCGAGCTTCTCGCTCGCGGTGAATATGTCGACGGAGATCGTCTAAAACAAACAACGATTAATTAGAACAACAACAACACGCTAAGGTCACAATCTCTCCTAAAAACGTTTCTTGACAGTTAGCCCAAGTAAAAAAAAAAACAGACCTCGCTCTTCACGCGCTCGAGAGACATCAGCTGAGATTCGACCCTTAGTGATGACGTAGCTCTACAGAGATCCGTGTACTACCGCTGATTGGTTGATATTTGCGCGCGAAACCGAGCAACAACCAATCAGAGACACTACACGGATCTCTGTAGAGCTGCGTCATCAGCCAGTATGGAATGTTTCGGGAAGAATTTAGCGCGCGAAATGTCCGTATTAAATGGTTGTCTCTAAATTTCATCTGTACCAATTGTTTTCCTTGCAGCTTTTTCCACGGGCACCAAAAAACATGCAATTTTGTTCAAAGACCTTAGTTTTATAATGCAAAAGAATTGATTTTCTTGCGTTTATTAAACATGGTTGAACATTTGTGTTTTGTTTCGTCTATGATGACGTTACTTACTCTTTTCATAAACAGCCTGCCTCTCGTTTTGTCTGGTATTTTCTGCCGCCACTTTTAGAAGCCCTTGTATGTTCAACAGCAGGCTTTCTGCAAAGGAGAAACGTTTGCATTCGAATAATATATTTTACAATAACTTGATTCTAACCAAATTATCCCGCCTAGTACCATAAGAAATGTGCATAGCTCAGTGATGAGTACTTAATATTAAAAGCAGAGCTAATGGATCATAGTTTCCATTCTTTCTACTGGTGCGGTCATCGCAACCTCGTTCCCAGGGTCTCTCTTCTTCCCGCCAATCGCGTTTGGCGGGAAGAAGAGAGACCCTGGGAACGAGGTCGCAGTCATCGATTCCTATTTTCTTGGCAGACGAAACAGAGTTTGTAGCCTCTCTCATAAACTGCGATTAGGCCAATTTTTTGCGCTCCTTATTCTCATTACGGGGGTCTAAGTTTTCGCGCGACCACGTAAAGACGAAGAGTAAATGAGAGTGCGGAAAAATTCGCCTGATCGCAGGTTACCTCTCTCTCTGCAGTCAAAATGTTCTGTAGTGTGAGAAGACAAAAGACATGCAAACGAGGCACATCCTTAACCTCGTTTACATGTCATTTTTCGCCCTAAACAGCTTAACCTTCAACAAGTGTGCTCAGTGGTAATGTTAAAGGAATACTAACCTGTGGATCCCGGTTCTCTGTATTCAGGCTGAGGAAAATAAAGCAAAGTAAATTAGTAACAGCAAAAACATTTCACGAGTGATGTAAATTGTCCAATCTCAATAACAACTGACCTCTCGTGTTAACACGTGCGGCGAGGACGCTGACATCTCTGAACCTGTGTCATTGGCAGCAGCGTTCCTGAACTCCGCATGCTCAGATGTACCAGTACTGCTGACATGAGGTACCGACGCCTCAACGTTCACCGCGTCTCCAACAGTAGGTGATCTCCCGGGACTGTGATTAACCGCGGGCGGAGCACTATTCGCTTGCGGGCTCAAGACATTTCCTTGGGGACTCAAAGAGACCTGGGGCCGAGGCGGGAAGTTAAACGCGCATGACTGTGAATTTGGCGCCAAAACGGCGACGCTGCTGGGCGGGCTCACGATGCGTGATGATGGCGAGTGAATCACGTGCGTGGTAGAGTATCGTGGGCTCACGTGAAGATGGCCTGACGTGTGATTCATTACCGCTTGCGATGACGTCATGTTAACAGCGCGCTCAGGAGGTCGGGAAATCGGCGTCCTAAACTGCAAGTCTTTACGTTCTGCCCCAGTTGCATTGTTGTTCGCGTCACGCGCTCCTTCAAACGTCATAGTCACGCCAGTGTTTGGCGATGGATCACGAGAAATGGACTTGTTCATATCGTCCGTCTTCATTGATTCTCCGTTTGATAAGTTGACAGATCTGTCGCCAGCATGGTCAACTTTGAAATGCTTAAAAGGGTTGTTGAGTAACTCGGGGGGGATGTCAGGATTCTTTTTGCGCCTCCCTGGACCCCTGAAATCAAAAAGTAAAATTATATTACACACGCTACGTTTCAAATACCAAACACATGTTGAATATTTCAGCAAGTCAGTCGGGGGATTCCTTTTATGCAATCAGAAACTAGCACGAGCATTCACGAATACTCCGAAAGCAATCGCGCCAGCAAATACGACATGTTGCTTAGTAACTTCGGGGACGACCACCGCGGGCTCAGTCCCGTCTCGGAGGCAGGATTTCGTCTCTCTTCGCGCACTCAATTCTCCCCGCCCAATACTGTGGTTCTGATTGGTTGTTGCTAGGTTACAAGTAACAATAGGTAACAACCAATCAGAGACACTACAAGGATCTCTGTCATCAGTATGGATCTTTTCTGGTTGAATCTGATACTTCATCGAGCGAGGGAAAAATTGAGTGCGCGAAGAGACACGTCTATTTACTCAGACTATTCAGCAAGTTGTCCACCTAATGGTTGACTTGCTATACAAGATAAAGTCCGAACTCAGTTCAAAATGACCCACACTGCTTAAGCGTATCCCGGTTTCCATAGCATGAAGTGACTAGGAGTACTGCTATTCCCCCTGTAGGGCCAGCTGTGGTGCCACAGTTAGAAACGTGTTGATAGAGAGTTCACTGCCCGAGTAAAATTACCATTCATTTCACATGAACTCTCTAATAAGGTCTGTCACTGTGCTCCTGATGAAAATGTCAGACCTTCTGAGCAGTCACTCATTTTCAGTGCATCATCATTCTATGCTGATTCTTAGTTATCACGTTAATGAGCTCATTAAATGGTTACAGTTTTATATAGATTTTCTAACGTTTCAGCGCGTATACGCATTCAGACTAAATTCATCATGTTTAACGTAATAGTTTAACTCATTCCTGAGAACCACAGTTCAGGAAGTGCGTTCCATTAAATTTATGCAATGCAAAAAATTGCAAAAAATAATCTATTTACAGTGCTTGCGCTGTACAAAGACAGCTATGTTGTGGATATGTCACGATATCTATAAAAAAAACACTTTTGGCGGCGTTGTACACAATTATCCTCACATCCAAGGAAACCTAAAAAATATATTTATTCCAGTACAAAAATATGTCGCAGTGTATAAATGTACTTTTCGCAGCTGTTTATTATCTTTTCAGTATAAAAATGTTTATTCTACCACAAAAATGTTTCCCAGTACAATAATATTTACAAAACCCGCAGAACGGATGATGTCTGAAAAGATGGCACAGTTAAAGCCCTGTTAAAGGGACACTGTCCTCATTTTAGCATGATTTTGGGAAGCTCAGAAACATATCTAGATCATAGGAAGTTGAACAATAATGGTTTGATTCTGTAGAATAGCACTCGAAAAATGACAGGAACCATTAGAACGTGAGGATGACTAACGACAGCGAGGATGGAAATGGATTGCAATATGGATTTTTGAAAAAAACGTCAGGATGTCAGTTTTTCAAAGTTTCAAGTTTGGCTCGGAAATCTTTGAAATTTTGCAAAAATTGTGTTGCAGTATGGAATTTCTTGAAGAAATTGCTTTTTATCATTTAGTTATAGTTTATTAAGTCCTTATTTCATAGATTTAGGGACCATTTCGTGCATTTATAACAGTTTTGAGCAAATACGTCGGGACAGTGTCCCTTTAATACGGACACCGTAGTAAATCCGACGGCAACGGCAACGAAAACGTCGGGCTAAACAAAAGGTTGAGCAGTACCAATGGCTCTGCACGTGTGTTACACGTTTTGGTACATTTCTTAGCTGCAAATCAACGACGTGAAATGACTCGACAATCGAAGATTTTTCTCCGCATCAAAATGAACAGTTTTCACGTGCGTTGTTTTGTTTTACTCAAAAAGCTCGTTCAACCTTTTGCCATATATCCAACATCTTTAAATCAAAACCCTACATACTTTTAGCAATATTTTAAGTACACTTGTGCAATATTCCGCGTTTCATCTTATCTGTTTGTGTTTTTCATACCCAATTAATACGTTTCACTCGATTTTTATCACCGTCTCACTACATTTCGTCCCCGATTCATTAAAAGCTCACAAATTGACCAGAATTTGAAATACAAGCAGCTAGAGGGAATAATTCAGGGTGACACATGATGACATTCTAGCAAATAATTTTCAAATAACATTTCAACTTCAAGTTGCAATATTTTCATTACATTCCAAATGTTCAAAGTTGATATTTGAGTTTTCGGCCTCTTTCAGACAGATTATTTTTGGAGAAAAATGTGTTTCGAGATATAGGTATCTTAAATGTTATTTACCAATGTTACTAGTACGTTTCTAGCCAAATAGAATTCTTTGCAAAGTGGGTGCCAATCTATAAATAAATTATATTTTATTAGTTTCAAGTGGAGCGCGTGTTTTCTGTAATTCTTGTTTTTTGTTATTTTGATAGAATCGAATCATCGGGCCAACGGATCGTTTCGGTGAAATATCTGTTCGGAAGGCCTATAATCGCCTCAGATATTCGGATTAAAGTTTGGAGTTTTCTTTAGGTAAATATCATCTCGAACTTTCATAATATGGGGAAATTATTTTCGGAGAGATAAAAATTTCGTTTTGGATACAAAAAAAGGTCAGCTAGGATTTTCGGAAAGGAAAAATCAGCAAGGAAGAGCTGAGGTTTTCGGGAAATGACTAAAAAAGCCCTAATAAATTCGTGAAGTCTAAAGTTCCCCTAGAATGACCGAACAGATATAAATTTTATAGCGCAGCTTTAGAATTCATTTATAGATATTTAAAGCACACCAGACAGCCTAAAATAATGTTTTAAAACATTTGGGAGAAAACCGTCGTTGGGTGCCCTGATTTTAAATAATAAAAAAGAAAAGGAAATCCTAACCGTGTCGGAGGTTTGGATACCCAGTCTTAAATAGCATAGATTTTTACGATTTTATTTCTCCGTTTACTCCTTAGTTTTTGTTTCGATTGAGAAGATATATCAAACACTTGAGACAGTGTTTCATCGGCTATCCAAACACCTCGAATTTCGTCAAAAATACAGTCAACTCTCTTCTCATTTATAGTCACCAAGAACTGTGCCTTTTTTTAGCCAAACTCAGATAATTTTAGACAGAAAGTTCTCCAGAACATATCGCAAACGGATATGATGATAAGAAAGGCCAAAAAAAGCTTACAAATGCGTATGTCTGACATTGACCAATGACCAAGCTACTGGATAATTAAAAGGCTTCTAAGCTTTGTCGCGAATTCCACGATTGACTCTAAAACCCGACCATCTGCATTCTTAATCAAGTTGTCTGTCAACCCGTTTTCAACATCTCTTGAAATTTCAGAACGAAAGGACTCCGAAAGTATATAAATAATCTTCTCGATTTAAATAGAGCACTACATGTCATTAACAGTGGCCGGGTTCAAAGTAGACTTTTAACCCTAGTAGTATTTCCGTCTTTAGTATTGAAATTAAATTAATCCGCCATTTGTAACTATAAACTTCACGAGAAAACTTGAAACGTTAGAATAGAAACGTGATATACAACAAGCGAAAAATCGAATTAGAAAACGGCAACATTTTCGCCTGTGTCAATATACACGTGTATGCCACGAGAAGTCAATTGCGTGATTCTATTTTTGGATGCGATTTTTTAGCACTTCTCTCATCTATTTCCTACTCAAAAGATTTGAATTTGATAGCTCCGTGGAACAAAGTAATGAACCGATGCAATTAATTTTGATCTATGATTGATTAGGGATGCCCGGGGACAATATTATCACGAAAAGATAATTTAGAGTGAATGCGAGCTCAGTTTGCCGATATTGCTCGCATTGAATGATACCGAAATGCTCCAGATTCGTTTTTGGAGATTTACCAAAATCAAAGACCCTTAAAAGTTGTTTTAATCTGGGCAAATAACACGCATTTGTTAAAACCACAACATCGCTGCATCACGCTTTGAACAACTGAGCAATGTATCGAATTTTTAAAAGTTTTAAATTACTTTTACGGGGTTTCCCAAATACTATCATTCATACAGCAAATGTTTTCATTTCATTACATTGTGTACCATTTTCACCAAAACAATGATTCGAACGGCAAAAGTTTAAGATTTTATATTGATTCGCAAAAACCTCAAAACCCTGATGTCAACATACAAATTCTTCTTCCTTTGTCTCCATACATTTCTTAAACAAGTTGGGAGATTTTAGCGGTAATTTGCTAGCCCTGTTTGCTGCATTATATACACTCTGCAACACTTGCATTCGGTGTTCAGTATAATGCAGTCTTTACCTTAATAATCTAAGAGCTCAGTTTAACTTTTGACCGAAATCTTTGCTGTTTGCCAACTGAAAAATTATACGGCTACTGATCGCTTCTTTTATATCCACCTTGGAGTTTGTTTCACGCCGACAAGAAATTCAGCGTGAAACTGACAGAAAACTCGGCCGTTTCAGTAGCTCTGACATGTTAGGAAAAGTCGGCATTTTCAAGTTAAACATAGTTAGGTTTTTGCTTTTTTTGACCAGCTGATGTCACAGAGACAATGATAATAATCTAGTTCATAAGTTACCTTGACAGAGCCTTGAACCCTCAGGGTTAGAAACAACAAGATATTACGTACGCAAGCCACAAGAAAATAATTTCGGGAAAAACAATCGGCAGATTTGAATTTGGAACTTGTCATGCGCCTTGGTAATTTTCGAAAAATCTCGATTTTGAATACCGCCATTTCAATTTTGATTAAGGTTTGGCTTTCGACGTTTTTCGACATTGTTGACAAAACATTCGCTAAATAAATGATTTTTTTGCTTTGCATGACAATTTCCTGCCTGACAACAAGAACAGCCCGCTTCTATATCATAGCAACGGCCAAAACGACAAATTTCCATCAAACCAATGCGATGCCACACGCAAGAATTGATCAGTTTCAAGTAAAATGCATCGTAAGTTACAAATTTAGTAAAACACATCACGCCATACCAGTCGACGCTTTTAATTGTTATCTTTAATTCGAAGGGTTTTTTATTTTGTATATACATCTCTGTTTGTTCAAGAACAATCTCCCTCGCCGGGGCCCTCACAAAACGGGAAACAGAGTAATATAAAGACATTTATAAAGACAATCTGACTGCAAAAACAATTCATGAGCCAAGACCGCATGTATCTGATTGTGAAAATTAATGGTTTACCAAACGTTTGGGCAAGAAACGATCAAATGGCTTTCTTTTATACTCGGACAAATGGATTTGAAAAATCAGCGCGCGCAAATCAACAGAATGCGGAAAATTCATGAATATTCTCCGCAAACAGAATGTTAATTCACAGTTATCTGTTGAACACCAAATGATCCATTAAAAACCCACGGTCAATTAACATAAACAGTTTGTTTTTTACTTTAGTTTTTCCATTGCGAAATGTAAACAAAGTTCCTTCGCATCCAGATAGACTAAAATCACTTTTTTTCGTTAATGTTTGTTGGAAAAGAACCAAATAGAACTTTGGCCGATTGCAGAAAGCCAAATGAAGTTTTAATTTGCCCCAAATGTGGTGGTCCATAAAGTACGCACAATAGAAAAGAAATCATTTAATTTTAAACAATGGCTTATTCAAAAAGTGTAATTATACATTGTGGGGGTTTTGCAAACGAGAGCGCAGCATTAAAATTCTTAACTCAAATGATTAATTACGGGTAATGTTTAACATTAAATGTCGACATTGCGTTTTGGGAACCAAAAATATCACCGAATTGTAAACAGGAGAAGCGAGTGTTTAGAAACAATTGCACTAACTGGGCTTTTCTTACCTGTAAAGCAAACAATCTTCGTACAGCCTGTTGAAATCTTCGCGCGAGATCAACTTGCACCGGTTTACGACTTGACCTATGGCTCCAACACTCCGCATCATCCGTACTTGCTCGACGTTGCAATTTCTACCTTGTATATTCATCCGTTTGAGTTTTGTGTAGACCGTATGCATGCCTGATACGAGATCTTTCAGAAAATACTCGTAGACCTGCGGGAAGCAGAGCAGGTCTTCCCCATCCACGTTGAATGCGGCGATCTCTTCACCGTTTAAATTCACCATTTTCAATTTGTAATCACCGCCGTACGGTAGTGTAGGCGTTTCAGCTTCCATTGGCTCGTAATGGTTTGGTCCCTGTGGAGAATATACTGGCGGATCCATGGTTTAATAAGCCCGAGTAGCTAGCTAGTTACTACAGTGCACGCTAGCAGCTCAGTCACTCGCAATGCATGCAAAAGTAGTGATAACAAAACTGCAAGAATCAACAACGTTGTTCAATTTTGACATTGTATAACCACGTGGGCAAACTTTAAACTCCCGCAGTGCTCATGCGCAGTGGCTAAACCACGCCCTTAAATCACCAGCGGCTGGCACGTGATTGGTAGAAATTACCGAAACTGTCATCAATCAATCAAAAGTATGAGATTTGTGATGTTTTCTTCTGCTGAGAAGAAATGCTTTTCCTTACACTAACAATCTCGCCCAGAGATCAATTTTGAGATTTGATGTTTGCCAGCTCGGCGTGGGGTTCTCGTGAGTCGTTCGCGTCGAAGCAAACCTTTTCGTGTGTTTCGCAGATTTTTTATTAACATTCCGAGAGAAAATTAAATTGACTAACATAATTACGCACATCAGGAAAACGAGTCATTTGGTAAATAGATTGCTCCCGGAAATGACACTGTATTGTTTTCATGATAATCTGAGCTAACTTTTTAGACATAAAATATGAATGATTGTGACATATCCACACACTTTCCCACACTCACTTCGAATACTAAAATGTGCGGTTTCTTTAAGGTCTGGGAATACATGAATACGATATTTGATCAATATCGTCGATTAAAGTTTAAAAATAGAATGTTTTCGTTACGAAATGTTTTAGTCAATTCTGTATATTATTTGTGAATTCCTCCCTCGCTACGTATGATTTCGTTGATAACAGAATTCATGGACATTAAACAGAGCAATGTCAAGAACTTCATGTTCTCCCCCGTTTCATTCCATATCAAACTCGATCAAATTTCGGGGTTTTCGTTATCAAAAACCCGAATATCGTTTCATTTGATAAAGAAACGCCATTGACAAAAGTTTGCATCTTTGGGTATGAGATCTTGTGAAAGCCGAGAGCTTTGCATAAATACACCCTTGTAAACCCACATTACATAATAAAAGCTTCAAGTGTCAGAATTTCAATTAGCTTGATATAGATGGTCGCTGTTTTCAATAAGTCAGAAACATTCTGTTCTTTGAAAATTGAACAGAAAAAGCACAAACTCCTCGCCAAACATGTCGTAACTTCACATTCTACCCAAACGCGAACATTCTGAGCTTTTATGACGTCAAGCTACTGCGGCAAATTGTACGTTGCATTAATTGTTTTCTGTTCAAACATTTAGCTAAGTAAATTCTAAGAATCCTGTTGGTCGAAATGTGATATTTTAACAATACAAACTCACTCAGCACTGGTGTTATTATTGTTTTGTATTCTATGATTTTTCAGCGTGATAACACAAAAATGCCGCCATCCTTTTGTCACGGTGATTTCAATGCTTTAGCTTTTATTATTTGCAGATTCAAACAAAAGAGTGTTCTGATCACTCAAAACCCCAACGGGCAAACGACTCTTTGGAAAGCAAACAAAAAACCCAAGCTTTTAATGACCGTCTTTAATGAAGTCGTGATCTTTACTTAAACATATCAATCTGGATTCTGGATGGTCCATGGCATATTGAAGTAATTAGTTTGATTCTCAAGCTAATATCAGTTAATTGTTCCTGTTTTGTTGAAAAAAGCCCGTGAGCATTCTATTTTTCAATATTCTGTGGTAAATAATTAGTTTCGATGTTTGAAGTCCCAGGATTTGAGCAGATCATAATTCGGTTTCCGGTGATATACACTGACTCTTGGCTCAGTTCCGGAAATCGCAGTTCTTTCATCATTTTTCCAAAAACAAAACATTATACAATCAAGCAACAACCATTTGGGAAATGAACACAAATATCTTGGATGATTTCCCACCATTTGATCAACCTGGCGTGCAGCTCGTGAATTCGTGGAGTTATCAGTCGAAGAAGCCATTTTAAGACTCCTTCAACTGGTATCTTCGCAAACATGACCTTCTTTCGACTTCTTGCGCATATAAAATACTGAAAACATTGGCAGAAAAATACAGATAACATTGATTTAATAGTTTGATGCACCCAAGTTTATACTCAAAATATGTGTTACTAAATATAATGACCGATGCTTCTATTCCGATCCAAAGATTGTTGTGTAATGGGATTTTCTCGAAACAGCGGGTGAACTTTTACCACCGAGTTACAAAAATGTCTTTTAAAACGGAAACCGATGAAGGCGAGATCGATATACGCCAGCATTTATTTCTGGCGAACACATGTTTATCTGGTGCAAGACTTCAAACAGGAATTTGACTTTATGCGCAATGATAAGGTCTGATTGATGTGTCGGTACCGAAGCCAAATAAAAAGACTGACATAGAGTTCTTTAGTTTAATTAGTTGTGACAAATGATATATTCTCAAGTGCCTTTTATTAAACGACCTTGACGTACCAAAACTGCCGCGGTCTGTAAAAACAAAACTATTTTCATGATTCCCACGATTAGCGGTTACCGCAAGTGACATTGTGCTCGTCAAATTCGTCAAGGGAAGAATCATAAACATTTTAATGGCATAACAGCTTTCAAAACAAAACAAGAACGAAGAATTTGTGCGACCACGAGAAAATGAACAACGTCTACGAGAAATGTGTTTGACAGGAATTTCAAAACACATTGAGAAATATCACGGAACCTTAAAATAACGCTGAGTTTATAACATGCCGTCTTGAGCTAACTTTCTGCCCTTGTTATACTGTATTTATTTTCCGCGTTGGCCCACTCCCAAGTGATCTGTTAGATCTGGAAATGCAGTCACATCCCCTTCGCCGCCGTGCACTGAGGATCACTGCGTGAGAGATCAAGAGAAGTCTCTCTCGTAGTGCGATGAAGGGCAGCTGTATTACAAACTGCGACATTCTGTCACTACTACAGAAAGCGACACATCATAGGCAAGGATCGCCACAATACTAGAAGGGCACCACACTGTACGACTTCTATAAGGTGCCGGTAGTGTATAGGGCATAATGCAGTAGCTTGCATTCCTTGTCACTGTGTCAGCACGAACACTGAGTAAAACTCGACTGTTAACTCCCGCTGCACTGCCACAGAAAATAAAACCGTTTATAAGATGAAATGTAGCTGTAAGACATTTGGAATGTGGTTAAAAATGACATAAGTTAAAACGCAACAACTAAAAGTTGCCATTTTTTTAGCTCATGTACATGTATACCACATGAAATACCCATGAACATTTCTCATGCGGCGTCTGCAATCCGCGTACATTCTACAGCGGGTAAACGGAACCTGGTGCGTGAACTTAGTACTGTTATTAAAAGTTCGTAGCAAGTCATGCTGGTGACGGAATATAACTGATAGCGCAGAGCCCCGAAAGCGGGCTGAGAGGCCCCGCAAGAGGCCGACAAGGCTGAGAGGTCTCTCGACTGTTCAAAACTACACATGATAGACATCATGCTAAGCACACAACTAACACTGCAGGAGAGTGATATGAACTTTATAAAAATATGAGAAAAGGTGTAGCCTTCAATTCACCTGTACTGCACTATTTCATAAGGTATGGGAAAGTGGAAACAGCATATTAAACTTTCAGTATACTAACACGTATTAGTTAAAGCTTGCGCTTGCGTGTATGACCAGTAATGGGCGGGCCGGCGGGGCCCGCCCGCCGGTACCATCAGTGAAATCGGCATATTTCTTTAAGCGGTCTTTCCGGCTTTTAAACTATATAACTAATGCATTTTAATCCCCTTGTCAGCAACAATAGGTTTATTACATTTTTTCTACAAGTATCTTTAAATATCTTAAGTATCTTTAAACTGTAACAATTCCCAATAAAAGGTCAGCACTACCGCTCGAAATTTAACACACAATCACGAATGATTTCACAAATTTTTCACGTGTAACATGGAATAAAATTTAATGCTTCGGACTTGAGAAATCTAGTCATTTATTCACACAATCTTTCCAATTCGTCCAAACTTAATCGTATTAACATCATCCTGTGTCAACAAGCCTTCATTAATTATAATTATTTTTTTTCTAAGAAAAGGAACAGATTACAAGAACCAAGGAACTTGATAGTTTTTTTTCTCAGTTAAAATGAAGGAGGCTCAACAAAGATTCCGAGGTATTATAATATTATCAGCTTAAAGTTGAGAAATAATGCTAAGGGGTATTACAAAAGGCTACGCTTCTTTCAAGTATTATATATTCAACAAATCGTAACACTGTCCAAATATGGTCATGATGCACTCAATATCTGTCGACCGTATAGTACTCAACAGATATCCTGCGATATATGTAATTTCGAATGCGCGCGGTAAAATGTTCCAGTCAGTTCTTGAAAGTAAAAGTGGAAGAGTATTTTAGTTGTGTTATCAATTTGTTGAATAATAAAACAATTATCCTGCTCAATCTTGCGGAATATCATTCTCGTTCCCAGATCCTCCGTTTCTTTTGGTCACGTGGTTGGCGAAACGTAGGCTCTGGTAACGCTGACAACCGGATGTCGTGAAATTCCACGACATCCGGTAGCGCATGCCCACTGTATTCAACGCTTATAAATGTTCAACTGCGCGTGCTCAGTAATAGGACAGGGAAAGGCTGGGGACGACTCCTTCTGGAAAGAAGTCGGACGAAGAAGTAAAATCGACTGGCCAGCGAAAGCAAATTGAACTTTGGATGATTTCGGTTTGAAGAAACAAAAATCAGCCCTGTATGCCGTTGCCTTACAGAAGAAAGATTGCTCATGTGTTTTATCAACGGGTTTGGCCCGCCCCTACGCGTCATTGACGCCCCTACGCGTCATTGACGCCCCTACGCGTCCTTGACGCCCCTACGCGTCATTGACGCCCCTACGCGTCCTTGACGCCCCTACGCGTCCTTGACGCCCCTACGCGTCATTGACGCCCCTACGCGTCATTGACGCCCCTACGCGTCCTTGACGCCCCTACGCGTCATTGACGCCCCTACGCGTCATTGAGGTCCCTACGCGTCCTTGACGCCCCTACGCGTCCTTGACGCCCCTACGCGTCCTTGACGCCCCTACGCGTCCTTGACGCCCCTACGCGTCCTTGACGCCCCTACGCGTCCTTGACGCCCCTACGCGTCATTGACGCCCCTACGCGTCATTGACGCCCCTACGCGTCCTTGAAGCCCATACGCGTCCTTGACGCCCCTACGCGTCATTGACGCCCCTACGCGTCCTTGACGCCCCTACGCGTTATTGACGCCCCTACGCGTCCTTGACGCCCCTACGCGTCATTGACGCCCCTACGCGTCCTTGACGCCCCTACGCGTCATTGACGCCCCTACGCGTCCTTGACGCCCCTACGCGTCCTTGACGCCCCTACGCGTCATTGACGCCCCTACGCGTCCTTGACGCCCCTACGCGTCCTTGACGCCCCTACGCGTCATTGAAGCCCATACGCGTCCTTGACGCCCCTACGCGTCATTGACGCCCCTACGCGTCCTTGACGCCCCTACGCGTCCTTGACGCCCCTACGCGTCCTTGACGCCCCTACGCGTCCTTGACGCCCCTACGCGTCATTGACGCCCCTACGCGTCATTGACGCCCCTACGCGTCACTGACGCCCCTACGCGTCATTGACACCCCAACGCGTCATTGACGCCCCTACGCGTCCTTGACGCCCCTACGCGTCCTTGACGCCCCCACGCGTCCTTGACGCCCCCACGCGTCCTTAAACGCCCCAACGCGTCCTTGACGCCTCTACGCGTCATTGACGCCCCTACGCGTCATTGACGCCCCTACGCGTCATTGACGCCCCTACGCGTCCTTGACGCCCCTACGCGTCCTTGACGCCCCTACGCGTCCTTGACGCCCCTACGCGTCATTGACGCCCCTACGCGTCATTGACGCCCCTACGCGTCATTGACGCCCCTACGCGTCCTTGACGCCCCTACGCGTCATTGACGCCCCTACGCGTCCTTGACGCCCCTACGCGTCCTTGACGCCCCTACGCGTCATTGACGCCCCTACGCGTCATTGACGCCCCTACGCGTCATTGACGCCCCTACGCGTCATTGACGCCCCTACGCGTCCTTGACGCCCCTACGCGTCATTGACGCCCCTACGCGTCATTGAGGTCCCTACGCGTCCTTGACGCCCCTACGCGTCCTTGACGCCCCTACGCGTCATTGACGCCCCTACGCGTCCTTGACGCCCCTACGCGTCCTTGACGCCCCCACGCGTCCTTGACGCCCCCACGCGTCCTTAAACGCCCCCCACGCGTCCTTGACGCCCCTACGCGTCATTCACGCCCCTACGCGTCATTGACGGCCCTACGCGTCCTTGACGCCCCTACGCGTCCTTGACGCCCCTACGCGTCCTTGACGCCCCTACGCGTCATTGACGCCCCTACGCGTCATTGACGCCCCTACGCGTCATTGACGCCCCTACGCGTCCTTGACGCCCCTACGCGTCATTGACGCCCCTACGCGTCCTTGACGCCCCTACGCGTCCTTGACGCCCCTACGCGTCCTTGACGCCCCTACGCGTCATTGACGCCCCTACGCGTCCTTGACGCCCCTACGCGTCCTTGACGCCCCCTACGCGTCATTGACGCCCCCACGCGTCCTTGACGCCCCTACGCGTCATTGACGCCCCTACGCGTCATTGACGCCCCTACGCGTCATTGACGCCCCTACGCGTCCTTGACGCCCCTACGCGTCATTGACGCCCCTACGCGTCCTTGACGCCCCTACGCGTCCTTGACGCCCCTACGCGTCATTGACGCCCCTACGCGTCATTGACGCCCCTACGCGTCCTTGACGCCCCTACGCGTCCTTGACGCCCCTACGCGTCATTGACGCCCCTACGCGTCCTTGACGCCCCTACGCGTCCTTGACGCCCCTACGCGTCCTTGAAGGCCCATACGCGTCCTGACGCCCCTACGCGTCATTGACGCCCCTACGCGTCCTTGACGCCCCTACGCGTCCTTGACGCCCCTACCCGTCCTTCACGCCCCTACGCGTCCTTGACGCCCCTACGCGTCATTGACGCCCCTACGCGTCATTGACGCCCCTACGCGTCACTGACGCCCCTACGCGTCATTGACACCCCAACGCGTCATTGACGCCCCTACGCGTCCTTGACGCCCCTACGCGTCCTTGACGCCCCCACGCGTCCTTGACGCCCCCACGCGTCCTTAAACGCCCCTACGCGTCCTTGACGCCCCTACGCGTCATTGACGCCCCTACGCGTCATTGACGCCCCTACGCGTCCTTGACGCCCCTACGCGTCCTTGACGCCCCTACGCGTCATTGACGCCCCTACGCGTCATGACGCCCCTACGCGTCATTGACGCCCCTACGCGTCATTGACGCCCCTACGCGTCATTGAGGTCCCTACGCGTCCTTGACGCCCCTACGCGTCCTTGACGCCCCTACGCGTCCTTGACGCCCCTACGCGTCCTTGACGCCCCTACGCGTCCTTGACGCCCCTACGCGTCATTGACGCCCCTACGCGTCCTTGACGCCCCTACGCGTCCTTGACGCCCCTACGCGTCATTGACGCCCCTACGCGTCCTTGACGCCCCTACGCGTCCTTGACGCCCCTACGCGTCATTGAAGCCCATACGCGTCCTTGACGCCCCTACGCGTCATTGACGCCCCTACGCGTCCTTGACGCCCCTACGCGTCCTTGACGCCCCTACCCGTCCTTCACGCCCCTACGCGTCCTTGACGCCCCTACGCGTCATTGACGCCCCTACGCGTCATTGACGCCCCTACGCGTCACTGACGCCCCTACGCGTCATTGACACCCCTACGCGTCATTGACGCCCCTACGCGTCCTTGACGCCCCTACGCGTCCTTGACGCCCCCACGCGTCCTTGACGCCCCCACGCGTCCTTAAACGCCCCCACGCGTCCTTGACGCCCCTACGCGTCATTGACGCCCCTACGCGTCATTGACGCCCCTACGCGTCATTGACGCCCCTACGCGTCCTTGACGCCCCTACGCGTCCTTGACGCCCCTACGCGTCTTGACGCCCCTACGCGTCATTGACGCCCCTACGCGTCATTGACGCCCCTACGCGTCATTGACGCCCCTACGCGTCCTTGACGCCCCTACGCGTCATTGACGCCCCTACGCGTCCTGACGCCCCTACGCGTCCTTGACGCCCCTACGCGTCATTGACGCCCCTACGCGTCATTGACGCCCCTACGCGTCCTTGACGCCCCTACGCGTCATTGACGCCCCTACGCGTCATTGACGCCCCTACGCGTCCTTGACGCCCCTACGCGTCATTGACGCCCCTACGCGTCCTTGACGCCCCTACGCGTCCTTGACGCCCCTACGCGTCCTTGACGCCCCTACGCGTCATTGACGCCCCTACGCGTCATTGACGCCCCTACGCGTCCTTGACGCCCTACGCGTCCTTGACGCCCCTACGCGTCCTTGACGCCCCTACGCGTCATTGACGCCCCTACGCGTCCTTGACGCCCCTACGCGTCATTGACGCCCCTACGCGTCCTTGACGCCCCTACGCGTCCTTGACGCCCCTACGCGTCATTGACGCCCCTACGCGTCATTGACGCCCCTACGCGTCATTGACGCCCCTACGCGTCATTGACGCCCCTACGCGTCCTTGACGCCCCTACGCGTCCTTGACGCCCCCACGCGTCCTTGACGCCCCTACGCGTCATTGACGCCCCTACGCGTCCTTGACGCCCCTACGCGTCCTTGACGCCCCTACGCGTCATTGACGCCCCTACGCGTCCTTGACGCCCCTACGCGTCCTTGACGCCCCTACGCGTCCTTGACGCCCCTACGCGTCCTTGACGCCCCTACGCGTCATTGACGCCCCTACGCGTCATTGACGCCCCTACGCGTCATTGACGCCCCTACGCGTCATTGACGCCCCTACGCGTCATTGAGGCCCCTACGCGTCATTGACGCTCCTATGCGTCCCGTAAATGACTACCCAACGTGCCGCGTCATTGACGCCTTTACCCGCCGTGTAAATGACGCTCCTACGCGCCGCGTAATTGACTTGGGTTCGCTTGTGTTCACTTTTCTCGAGATCACGTCTGCACGCATATCCACGCACCGACGAAAATAAACGTGCGTGTCCGTTTGGCATTTCTGACGATATGTAAAATTGAAGTTTGAATTCGGTTTTTTGATGTCGTTGGAGAACGCTTGTTCAACCCACTGTAGATGAAGACAACGTTAAACAAGGGAAATAACCTCGTCTCTCTTTTATTACAACTAGAGCTTTTACAAACCCCTAGATTTCTACTATATCTGGTAAAATATCCAACTAGAAAGTACACTTTTTACAATATCTGTTGTTTTTCACAATCTGTTGAAAGTTGCATTTGTAAATCTTTCTTTTAAGTAATTAAATTAATTTTATCAGAGCGGTTTTCTCAACTGACTGTCGAAAGTAATGCAGAATTGCTTCGCTTTACAACACTCTGTAATTGGTTTAAAAACCTCGCACCACCTACTCAACCAATCAGATGCAAAACCAAAACCAATCGCGACTTGGTCGCACGCGTTTTCCCGCGCTGGGCGCCGGTTACATGCATTTGCTTCGAGTTCTGACCAGTTCTCATTGGTTCGTTTGTTGTTCACGTTTGTTGTGATTGGTCATTGTAAATTGCTTTGTTTTTTTTTTTACCGCTCTAGTTTTATTTTTACAGTCGATTTAAGTCCTGTTTTCGATTCTATCACAAACACTGCTTCTACCAGCATTCCGAAACAATAAGCTGCTATGGCGACGATTCCATATCTTGCAGTTTTTTTTCCTCAACCCAAACAGCAACAACATATTTTGTCGCACACGTTTGTTTGCTGGGCTGCTAAGTGCTAACATAAACAAAACGTGGGCTCACTCGTAATTCCGGCCAAAAAGCAGAGCTTCCATTGGTTTACCTGTGAGGTAAACGACACGTGGGCTCACTTGTAATTCCCGCCAAAAGCAAAGCTTTTATTGGTTGATTCCCATCTGACAGCACCTTCATCCTGATTGGAGGGCCCTTTGTCCAATAGCATTACAGCTTGCCTTTATTCATTCTTTTCCTTTACTAAGGTTGAATATGATGGAGCGAAGATTAAGAGCCAGGAAGGCGTTTTGTGGATCACAAGTCCGCAACATTTCTTGTACAATGGTAAATATCTGGAAGCTTCAAAGTATCGGCGATTGGACCTGTGTAATACAGCATACGTTAGTGGGTGGACTGTACTAAGGACAATAGCCCTTTTGACGGTTTAACTTGTTATTTGCATAACAATACAGTTGAACATGGAAGCGAGGCAATTTCGGGTAATAAAATATCGTGTTTTTCTTGAGCTCCTTCAACTCTTTTAGTATAAAAAAGCTTAAAAATGTAGAAGAACCACAATTCTTTTAGATTTTAGAAAGAATAGTAAAATACATTTTCTCTATTAATAAAGAGTAGATTCGTATAAGCATGCATGTATTCTTTGTTTAAAACTGTTCGTATCCTAACATAGTTCAAGGAACCCAAGAAAATCACGATGTTTTGCAGCTTGTGCCAGAAATTGCCTCGCTTCTATGTTTAACTGTATTGTTATGCAAATATGAAGACTTCTGTATGTATTCGCTTTAACACTTTTTCAATAGCGGGTCGTAGAAAATAAAGTGTTATTTTAAATCAGATTCAAGATTATCTTCAGTATCTTGTTCCTATCATCCATTACCATAACACGCTTTATTATTCCACTATTACGTCATTTCACCATATAAGGTCAATAGAACACGCAAAATATGAGACGGTATTGGCTTGTTGAACAGAGCGAATACGGAAAATACCATAATAATCGGGAAATTTTGCAGTAGAATAATAAATCCCTTATTCGATGGTTTAACATATGATACGAGCGGACATTTTGCTCATTGCTCGCAACTCGCAAAATATCCGCGCGTATTATATGTGAAACCATCGAATAAGGTGTATATAGAATGTGTTTCACTCACTTCATTTTCGATAGTCTTTGAAGAACAATGCTCAACTTTTCAGTATTTTAGGATCCAGTCCCTTGTGTTGCAGCAGATTCACGGCCGTCCTGAACCAGAGCTCGTTTGAACAGCTGTCTAAAAACGCCGCGGTGAATGCTGGGAAGTAATATAAGCACAAAGAAAACGTGCGAAACCAAACTAAAATAAAATACAAGTTATTTCCAACAAGTTTGGACTTATCTCCAAAATCACGTTTTGCCATCAATAAGGTACAAAACGGCTTGTCCCGCAGGCATATACCCGCAGGTCTCACCCGCAGGCATGTCTCGAGGGAAGTTTCGCACTGACCCGCAGGGCTAACCCACAGGCACGTACCCGAGGGCAGTACCACACAGGAAGTCCCGCACCGAGGCATGTCCCGCAGGTCAAACCTGCAGGCATATCCCGAAGGGCAATCCGGCGGGCAGTCCCGCGCGCTGAGACATGTCCCGTTAGCTTAAACTAACTTACGTGAATCAACAGACATCAGAAGCATCACATCAACAGCGCTACCGAGAAGAGCCTGGTGAAGAGAAGGAAAACATGCGCTTCAAAACTGACTTCTTCCAAAACCACGCTTATAGAAAAAAAAAACACTCTTGCTTGATTGTGGAATACGCACCTTTTGAACAGGCTTCATGTAAGACAACACAACGTTTACTCCCTCGTACGTCAGAAAAATTTGCTTGCCCTGTTGTAAGGAATACGAAGCGATGCTATCTTACTTGGTCAAACATCTTTTGACATGATTTTTAAACAATTAATTTTCCCTTTTATTACAATCATAAGTGTAGAAAGAAGTGATTGTAAATATCTAATATAATGATCAGCAGACCGCGAGAGAAAAACCGCAGAGCGACGGTCAGCGGTGAGAGTCGGCACTCGCAGGCGCAAGCTGAGCCATCAGGGCCCCTGATCAGGAGCAATCTCATCCCAGAGTCCTCGTTACCCTTGTCCAGCGGCTGTAACGGGCAACAAGGACCTCTGGGATAGAGTGATCTGCCTGACTTGCGCAGTAAGACCGGAAGTCCAACAATCTTGGCGTCCGTTAGTTGAAACATGGGGTCGAACACATGCGCAGTAGAGCCGGAAGTCCAAGAATCTTGTCATGGCGGATCGCTTTCCCCAGAGGTCCTTGTTGGCCGCTCCACCGCTGGACAAGGGTAACGAGGACTCTGGGAACGAGATTGATGAAGAACACTTTTTGATGTACCACCAAATTCTCAGAACTTGCATCCATCGAAGGATTGGTTGACGAGCACTGAGGATAATTTATATTTCGATCTTGGCACTGCGAGAAAGGGTTAAAAACGTTATGAAACTCGACCGCAGCGAGGGATTCATATAAAAACGTTGCTCTGTTATCCTGCGAAAAAGGGATTAGTTTCTTAATACACTTTTGTGCTGCGTCGGCGGGCGAGTGAAACACTTCGCTAAATGTAATTATAAACTTGAAGTTGATAAAGCTGGCGAATTTGGAAAGCTAACGTTTCGAGCGTTAGCCCTTCGTCGGAGCAAACTGCATAAGCTTGTTTGCATTTTATACGCTAACAACCTCGCTACCTGGACGATAATACCTGTCAGTTTTCATTTTTTTCTTTTATTGCATTGTACACATTTTAAAATATTATCACACAAGATCCCACTCACCACATCATCTTTCAAGTCGGTTTTCAAGACATCAAACACATGCGCCAGGTAATCAACTGAAAGAAAAGAAAACAGAAACATTACTGGAAACTCTTCGTCTAGAAAATACATTTGGAAATGGTTGGAAATGAGGGTTTTTTTTTCTACATTTCAACTAATGATTTTAATTTTATTTACCAATTCATACAAAAAGAGGAAGACATATACCTTCTTAGTACAAATTATTTGAATTATTTTGCTCGGAAAGTAGCATGAAGTCAAGGGTCCCTTCTCGAAGCCCTCCTAAGTCAAGAGGTATCCTAAGTATCGTTTCTTAACAATATAACAATAGGCTATTAAGAAATAATACATAGGATACATCTTAGTGTAGGAGGGCTTACCCTAACATAGCACCAAAGGCCGGTAACCAGGAGTTAACAGTACAAGGGACCTTACGCGACCACGACGGCGACGCCGCGGTGAACGTCAATTAAAAACTGAATTTATATTTCACTTAAGAATATCGCGATAATCTAGATGCATTCAGTTTGTGTATCGGTGCCAGAGCTATCCTCGGCTGAATATGTAAAGATGGCGTTCAATTCTAAACAGAAACTTGAAAATTCGCAGTGCGGTTCACGTTCTCCGCAAAACGCAAAATTTGGTCACTTCACGTAGTCGTTTTACAGAGGACGACTAAGAAATGTACCGAAATGTATAACACACATGCAGAGCTATTGTACACCTCATTAATCCTTTTGTTTAGGGACGTTCTCGTTGCCGCTGCCGTTGTGGTTTTCGTAAGGTCCTAGTGACCGAGAGGACACACCCTTCTGATCCGTTTTTTGGTGCGACAAGTAACATTTGGCTCTAGGCTACCATGTATGGGGAAAAGTGTTGCAGGTCCTTAGAACAACAACGAAAGAGACTAGAGAAGTCCATTTTGTATATTTTTCCACCGTTCGATGCAAAAACTGATCTAAAATTTTGGACTTATATTTGGAAGAAATTTCACGTCTGATAAATGTTTGTTGTATACTGTAGGTAGGCAGATCTTACCTCTAGAGAGTGTTTTGAGTATGATAAGAGACGAGAGAATTCTGACGGCGATGTTAGGACTGTTGAAATAAATATCAACTTTCTGCTTGTCGCTTTTTGGAGTAGCTCCCTCCTCTGAAACTTTTGTTACCTGAAAAACAATCATTTCAAAAAAATTATTAGCGTTGAACTATTTGAAAATACCATTATTGTCTAAAATTAAATGGATCCAGAGGGAAAAGTGAGACAAATCCGGGACCTCACCACTATACTCTGGACACCCCCTTTTTTTACTATCCCCACCGTTTAGGGACGTTTGGATCCATCACTGGTTCAAAAGGCGTTTTTGGTGAACGGGGGAGGCATTTTGCATTCCAAAAATGGTTTGCCTTAGTATTTAGAAGGGATTTTGCGTGTGAAAATGTTAAGTGCACATAAGAATACTGCATGGTATATTTATACAACGTCATGAGACACAAATCAAACTCCTACAGTAGTCGTCGTTGATATCAGGGCACAAAACTATCATCCCTTATAGTGATCAACAACTAGTTTCTCAACTAGTGCTATAAGAAATATAATCGAGACCAGTAAGGGGAATATACATGTTGATATCTGAGCTTAAGGCTTGTCACCTGAGGTTTGTACAGTTCTTCACCAATGTGACGTAATGTGGACGCCAACGCCGTTCTCTGTGTAAAACAATGAAAACGAAAAAAGGAAAAAAACTTTCTAAATGCAAGCACAATGACATAAACAGTACGTTAAATGAATTTTGACGTTTGGAGTCAAAGCTTTTTTAACTTTAATGTTATGTGTAGAGAAGAAAAGAAACAATTTCATAAGGTAAAGAGAACAGTTTTCTTGTCGGATTTCCTATTGCTATAAAATCACGCGAGTAACGTGTAATCGCGCTACACATGCACAATGACACGCGTGTAAAATTTACTCGCGCGTGTAATGCGTGTAGTACACGCGTTTAACGCGCGTGTAGGGGCTGTACCTGTGATCCTTGCACTGTCTGTTCCATAAACACGACACTCCAGTAAGTGAACTGTAAACACGGCTGTTGTACTCGAGGATTGAAGCTTGGTAGTGTACACAGTATGTCAGATATCCCCGGTAAAATCTGCATGACAACAGAAAACATTTATTATGTGATCACCGACCGACATTACTCAACATTGTGTGTGGTTAAGTAAAGATTTTTTAAACTACTTCATTAAAGGGCGGGAAATTAACACTCCATTATTTCAATTATCGCGAATTTAAAATTCGCGTTTAAAATTGAAGCCGTGTTAATTTCATGTATGGAGTGTTAATTTTAAAAGATTTTCAAAATGGATATGCGCTTTAAAATTCAACTCCGGGGTGAGATTGGACGTCCGCTTGTAAAGGCGCCTATGGCAGCCGCTATCAGTCCATTCATGATCTCACCCCACCCACCCAACCCATGAATACATGTGAATGGGTCGGACCAGAAGGTGTAGGAGACGAGACCAACGGCTTAACGTCACTGCCCAATGACGCGAGCATCTGAACTGAGACAAGGTGTTGAGCACAGCCAGCATGATCTTACCAGTTATTTTAAGACCCTGGCGCCTGGTTGGTGGTCCGGCCGGGAATCGAACCTACAACCTGCCGCTCTGCAGTCTGGCGCCCTACAGTACTAACTGAGCTAACCAAGCAATCCCCCCCCCCCTCCACCTCTCCCCCCCCCCCCCATCTCCCGCCCAAAGGGTATGGTTTTTGAGCCGTTTTGGTCTGAAATAGGGTATGTTTTGTGCACTCTGGTCTGGAATTTGGTTTGGCTTTTAGACGAAACTGTTTTTTCCCATTAACATCAGGGAATTTGAAGTCCTTTTCAAATGTTTGCGCAAATGGAACCCATTCCTGGGTAGCTGAAGTCATGTATTAGACACGTGTACTAATTTTATAGGTCTGAAATAGGGTATCGATTTTTGGGTCAGGTCTGAAATAGGGTATGGAAAATTACATATTTTGGTCTGAAATAGGATAAGGGTTTGAAGAAGCAGGCCGCACACGCCCACCAAAAATTTCAGGGAGTACCCCCGGGGGTTTGACGTCATTTTCATGGTCTATATTCTCATCGACCATAGCGTTTGACCAATGAGCACACAAGAAATTTGACAGTTCTTGTAAAAATACTGATCGACTTACTTTCAAACATTTTTCATGCACTAGAGCGGAAGGAAAGTCCAGTTGTTGTTCTTGAAGCCTTCCCTGTGGTGAATCCTGAAATGTTGGCATCTTCTGAAGATGAGCTTCAGATATCCACTCAAGTAACACACCCAACACTTCAAACAGACCTGCAAAATTCACCTGACAAAACAAAATACACCTTTATTTAGAAAGATATTATTCAGTCAGTGGCACAAGCTACTCGGAAAAAAAATTCCAAGTTCTGCCAACAAGAGTCGAACCTATGACCTTCCGCACACCGGTCGGACGCTCTACCACTGAGCTACAGGAGACTTGTGGGAGCTAAGGCCATATAACTAGGTTCAAAAGTGTATGGTGTTCAATAATGTTTCAAATTCAAATATAATGGATGTGTAGTTGATTAAGTACTCCCCTGGAAGGGTGGTTCCCTACATAGCACCCCAGGGAGAGGGGCTCCATACATGGCGCTAGTGGGGATGCTTGATGTATCTTTTCGGGATTAAAAATGTGTGTTTTGGTCAGCAAAGAGAAAGGAACTGAAGAACGTAGTTACGGTTTTATTACAGTGGCATTACAGGAATAAAAAGAAGAGAAAAATGTACCTTGTTTTGAGAAAAGGAGACAGACTTGGTCACCACATCTGAAAACAAAATAACATAATAAATAATAATATGGTCAGGTTGCCCCAACAATTTGTCAAAACCCATTTATACTCCTGGGTGGAGAGAGATGCTGTGAGAGTAAATTGAAGGAGTGACACAACTAAAAATTGATATTGACTTTGGGATATGGGAGGGGGGTGGGTGGATGGAGAGGCATTAACTTAGCCCACCCAACCCCACCTTCCAGTAGAAGGGTGGGGGTATTATATTAGAGGGGGTAGTGTAAAGCAAATAGGTGGGGAACTTTCAATCTCTAAATAACTGTAGGTACCTTCTTTTCCATGTGAAGTTAGTTTATTATTTCTTTGTTTTTCCATCTGTTTATCATCTGGCTTGGAATTTCTCTGCAAAAACTCATTCTTTCTCTGGATGGTAAGATGAAAAAAAAAAAATGAAAAAAAAATTAAGGTAATTCAAGGCTCTCCTCTGATAACAATAATTATTGTTATTTTAGGAAGCTCCATGGAATTCATCTTTGAGCTCCTGTCAGGGACCCTGTTAGGAGAACTCTGAATTTCTTTTCCGACAGAATAACATATTTCTCATTGGATTACAAATGTATCTATTTTCAAACAACTTCCAGGGCATGATATAAAAGCTTGCCTGTATTAAACCAACCTGTAGATTAGCGAGTCTGTGTTGTACACTCAGAGCTTGCGTCTCCAGCTTCCTGTTTTGCTGTTCTAGGTCAGTTATCTATGAGAAAAATTACAGAAATCAATACAGTAAGTTTATTAATCATATGTCCAAGTTTATTTTGTTTGTTTGTTTATATTTTTTAAATCTTGATTGATGGCAATTAGTGTGATTCAACTTGAACTTACTGTATTGATTTCTGTATTGATATTGAGTTGAACTCTCTGTGCACCCATGTATTATTTAACATTATTATTCACTGAAGGTGATGTGAATATTCCCCGAGACAAAGGCGAGGGAAATATTCACCAATATTCACGAACCAGAGGCAAATAAAACTAATTATTATCGTTTTTTAGTATACAAATCAAAGGGAAAAATTAATGTCGAATTTCTCTGACGAAAATTGAAAAATACGAAAATGTTACGCCATTTTTTGCCAGAGACAAAAAAATTCGAGCTTTGCGGTATTTCCAAATAAAGTAGAGAGGGTATACTGCCTCTGAGACCATGAGTAGGGAGCCAATCAAATCGCTTGAAATAATCCTATAGTTGGTATATTATAATCTACATTAGTCTTCTCATCTTGGCAAGATTAAAAATACCAAATAGGAAGCGTTTTCCGTGTTTCCATAGAGTTATGGTAACACAAGTGAAGTTTGGGAGAACAAGAAATGGAAATAAAAGCACAAAGCAATTTTCTGTTTCCATAGAGACTAGAGTTACGGTAAATGGTTTTGAGCCAATCAGAGCGTGCATACCTAAAAATAAACCCACAGATTTAACTGTGTGATGACTTTCGACACACGTCCCATAAGAAAGAAAAAACATGTTGTCCCGAGTGGGAATCTAACCCACGTCTCCCTGGTTACATGTCGGGCGTGATGAAGACTTTCCTGGCTTCAAAATTATTCTTCATTATGAGCGTGCATAGTATCTTGTTTATTTCATAAATAACATTGTTATCATTATCATGGTAAGAAATAAACCAAGTACATGTAGTTACCTGTTTTTTCAATGAATCGTTTGCCGTTTTTATTGTATCAAATGATTCTTTCATCCTCCTGAGTTCTTTGGTTTTCTTGTTAATGGTTTCTTCAAGTTCCACAAGTTTGTGTTCATATTCCTAGAGATTGTTCAAATTTAAAGGGGAGATAAACATTGGACTGACTGTGTTGTCAGGGCTGACCTGAAACCAGGTTTGAAAGAGGAGTTTTGTTGATTACAAAATATGCTCTGAGAAGATTTAAACCAAGGGCCTAACTACTGTAAGGAAGTAAGCGCAAAATTAACAATAATTTTATTAACACAAGGAATTTCACCTCGACAACAGCTCGGCAGCGATTCTCTACTTCTTGTGTCACCACTTTGTCTATAATAATGTCTGTTGTTTGGCTGAGTTTCTCCGCATCTCGTAAGGCCTTCTCCCTCTCACGTAGCTGAACTTCACGTTTATGGAGAGCTTCACTTTCTTTCTGTGGAAAATCATTAATACGAACTTATGGCATAACATCCAAATTCATTCTACTGGCAAACCATTCTGTTACAAAAGCTGTACCTTTCAGATGGTGACAGGGCTGAGAACATAAGGCAAATCTGAAACCATTCAAACTTAAACCACTCAGTTCCTTAGCTGCATGAATGAGTATCTGATGCAACTTGGAGAATCTTCCACATTTGTGTAAAATATACAGGAGGTGCAGTGGACTAATGGTTAGTATGCTGAACTCCAGATCAAGTGGTCTGGGTTTGTGCATTAATTACTTACTTAGGTCTTTGCACCATGCAGGGCTGCAAATAATTTTTTTTTTCTTGAAAGGACATGTGTCCGACTAAGAAAAATTTTGGTCGGACAAAACAAAAATGAGGTCAGACATCATATTACAGTACTGCTTGATAAGCGAACCTGCTAATTTAACGCGTTGTCATCGCAGAGTAAACTACATGTAGTTTGCATTTAGAATAAAACTTGTTAACGTTTACATGTAAGTTGGAAGGCAAAAAAAAATTGTCCACAGTCTGGATTTAATCAGAGATAAGCAAATTTTGGTAGGTCATTGTCCGATGATCGACTGTTATTTGCAGCCCTACCATGTGGTGCGTATTAGGCCCCAGGGTTTGTATATTAGATGGAGTCAATGTGTTGTGTTCTTTGGCAAGAAGACACTCTATGCATGTCTCCAGCGACCAGCAAACTGTAACCTGACAAAATGCTGGGGGTAACCTGTGATGGACTGGCATCCCAGACGATAGAACAGACGGTTACAATACATATTTAAATTTTAATTAGTAATCAAAAAATATATGGACCATATGTTTTGAATGTGTACTTGTTCCACGTGTACTTGTTTCCACTAACCTGCAGCATTATGCTGATTTTGTTCAGTTCCCTGTGAACTCTTTTCACATTATCTGCCTCTAAGTAATGGTGCACCTTTAAAACATAACATAATATTTACTGAGTAAATTTAAAGCCCTTTTATCATTTGCATCTAACATAACTGTGATGAAGATGGCAGGAAAGTGCAGTGATGTCATACATCATACTTTTAAACACTTAGCCAAGCTTGCAGTAAGTAGCTATACATTGCCCAGTGAACAAGTCAGATATACAGTCGAAGCTCCCGTAAGCGAACACCCTCGGGAAGCAGAAAAAGTGTCCGCAACTGGAGGTGGCCACTTAAGAGAATGATTCTCGTAAGCCGTAAGTACTAGAGCTGTCCGCTTATGAGAGTGTCCACTCAGAGAGCTTTGACTGTAGTCACTAGCTGCACATCAAAACATTGTGTAAAACTCACCTCTTTTTCATATGATTTTGGCGTTAATCTTTGTTTTGAATGGGAACTTGGAGGTGTCATGCGATTAGAAGAATGATCTTCATTATCTGTCAATCAAAACGTTAACATTTTTTTAATTGTGTGGCTTGAAATTTATGGTCAATGAAATTATTAAATATAGCATTATGTTCAGCCAAAATACCATATATAGTTGTCACAGCTGCAGCATTACCATTACTTACAAAGCACTTCCAGCAAAATTGTTGTATGTGACGATCATGTTTAAATTTTTTTTAGCTCACAATTGCATAATTTTTGGCAAATGGCTTTGTTTTTAATAAGTATAAATATAGTTAAACATCCGCTAATGGGCACCTCCCGTAGGCGGACACCTCTCGTAAGCGGACACTTTTTCTGGTCCTGAGGGTGTCTGCTTACGGGAGCTTCGACTGTATATATTTTTTTAGGTGCCTTGCAAATTGATTTCCGGTAAGTCAAATCGTCAGCTACCTTTAATAGACAAATTGACTCAGATTGGATGTATTGGGCAAACCTCATGATATTATATTAAAATACAAACCATCAATGTCGCCTTCAGTTTCAGATGTTTCTGTAGCAGTCTCGGTTTCAGGAATAACATCATCATCTTCAGCTACTGGCTTCTCCGCACGTTTGGAGCCCAAACGAACAATCTCGTACATAGCTTTCAAGGCCTTGTTGTATTGCCGCCTCTCAGAACTGGAAATCTCTGCTGCTGCATCTCTGCCAGAGTGGGGTGGAGTGAAAAGATTTTGGTCAGGCGGGAAGGGATAGGTTTTCTCTGCTACACGAGGAAATAAGCCATCCATTCTAAATATAAACATAATAAACACATGTTAACTAAATAAAGATCTGTCTGATTGGCTGTTTATATAATTGAACCAAAACTACCAACCCTAATAAAGCTGAACTTTTTGTGCACTCTGACTATTTAAGCTTACATTGTTCTTTAACTCTTTGCCGTTATCACACGGGGCTCACCCGACTCACACGTCGGGTCGGGAAAAAAATTGGTAAAATTTTATCTTTTGGCCGATTTCGTTCATTTTTTTCTGGGTGGACTGGGAATAGTCTAACCCATTCCCCCAGCAAGTTTGAACAGGTATACCCTAGTTGGTCTTATATGACGGCTTTTTCAGAAAAGCCTTCTGATGTAACACATGGCCGCAATTTGTGAAGCGTTCGCAATCCGTTACAGGCGTTGTTGAGGACGTTTTAACAAGAGTTTTGGACGAGGAAAGTGATCCAGAAGGGATGCCAAGCAGTGAGGAAATTTAATTGCATCTGGAGCTCGAAAATTGAGCGACGAACCAAGATAAGTGTTACGAAATATTGCATCGATCGATCGATCGATCGCAAATGCAACTGAAATCATATTTTGATTCGCTTTTTACATTTGAAAACCTTGTTTGATGCTTTGAATACATGTTAGGATTCATATTTCAGTAAAGGGAGAGGACAAAACGTTCTTATGGAACGACAGAGATAAATTTCGAGTGGAGTGTTGACACAATGTTTGGGGTCAAATTCCTGCATAAATTAGAATTTGACACCAAACTAAAAAATACTAATTTATTCTATACTTACCATTTTCAGCCAAATTTTCAGGATATGTTGCCAATATAACAAGTAACATTTTTGCTTTTAACTTTTCCTTTATAACCAGTCATCATTTTGAAATAAGTTGCTTTTTTGTCCAAATTTTGCGGCTATTAATATTAATTGATGCTAGTTAATAATTAACTAATTAATATATTATGGGTTTCTTTGGGAAAACAATATTTTCCAGAAAGTTTATTTACTACCCTTTCAAAAGAGATATAGCTTTCCATGCAATTGTAAATGGCTGTTGAGAAAATAAATAAACAATCACTAGTATCAAATTTCACTGTTTTTGAATTAACGGCAATGAGTTAATGAAATTTTCATGTCAATTCAGTGAAATAATAGCTCCTACTCAAGTTAATTCCAGATGATACTCTAAATTAGAGTAAATCTTAATCAGAGATCCATCTTTATACAGATAAACAAAGATAACGTAAGCTTAAGCTTATATATATTTAGTGACAGATCATAGATAGATGTATGGGGAAACGTCCATTTATAAAGTACACAGAAAACGATTTTCAAAACACCGACGGCTAAACTGCCTTCTTACCTTGATACATCAGGAAAAAGGGAATCAAAGGAGCTTCTAGATCACAATTAGCTTCGCAAAAGAATGCTCATTTTGATAGAATTCGAACAAGGAACAACTTTCTGCACAAATCAAATATGGCGGCAAAAACAAGCAGCTTGGGAACCAGGCCAAGCAGCAACGCGCGCGAAATGGACTCGCGCGCGCACTGGTCCTTGGCCGATTATTTCCTCTTCATATTGCACGATAGGGGAATGATTGAGAACTTGGACACCTTTTCACGGTATCTCTGATTGAGTTGTAATTTCTTTTTGATTTCTTGTTTATATCAAGCCCACCGCTACTATACTGCCATAGCAGGAGCATACGCGTGTATGTCGCGCACGCGTGAAATTCGCGCATTTTGCGCGATTTCTTTGCATTGCGTGGTTCTTTTCAGGCTTTCAAATCGAATGTCGAGGTACACTTTGTTCTGCTTTTTATCTGTTCTCCTCTCTCCTTGATGATAGAAAGTGGGTGTGCACGCACTATACGGCAGAGGAAATGAACGTTTTACGGTGTATTTATAATTATTATGTTGGCCGGTTCATAGCTTTTTCTTGTTCGCGCGTCCCCCCAATCTGAAAGCCTGGAACAGGTTACCCATCCTTGGTTTTTGTGAAACAGCTTTCATGAATGTGGACTGTAGTTTTTCCGATAGGCTGGAATCAATAATTTGTTCAACTACTCGCAGGACACGCAGTAAGGGCGGGAGGTATTTTTTCTACGCGGTATGTCCAAGGTTTTCTCGTACGCCTTCCGATTTGGGCCAATAGGGTCTCTAGTACACAGGGTATCAAAACTAATGTTTGGAAATGAATTGAAGAAAAGAAATAATTATCTCGCGTAGCTGGTGCAGAAAGAAAAAAGGGACGGTAGAAATGAGCGCAAAGCACAATTGTGAGAGAATTGTTCAAGAAGCTGCCTCGTCCCCAGGCGCCGTTGCGAGCGGAAAACAGGGAGCGCGGGGCTTGATGGTTAGGAGACGAAGCGCGTCTTTTCGCCTGCAACAGTCCCACAACCCCACGCGCTCAAACAAGGAGCGAAGCCTGGGGACGAGGCAGTTCAAGAAGTATATCCCCCCCACCATTGCGTTTCACGCGTATTCTCCATTTTTCCCCGCCCTTTTTTGCGCCAGCCACGCTAAATTAGCACCGTCTGGTCACCGATCTGGTGGGAATAGCATCGGTGACTAAGAAAGCAATCATTTCGCGGATTTCGGCACCTGGAACAGTCTACTGCCTTCCTTCCAATACGAAGAAAATGAATACAACTGTACACCTTTTCTTGATAAAAAACTGTTCTATTATTCTGGATAAAACCTTGGTATTTCACAAGCCACTGATAAAATATCGTTTGTAGACCAAAGCACGAATCAGTATCTCGCTCGTCTTCTGTTCCCTTAAAGAATTTCACTGGTAAATACTATGGAACCTAAAAACAACCAACGCCTATTGTACTACGATTCGTTCATTACTTATATACATTCTTGGAAACTGTAAAACCGCGCTGAAAGATTTATCGCTTATTATTTATTTACAAAAATATAAAAAACTCTGCATGATATATTATACAATAAGAACGCTTTGTAAAGTGAACATGTTCCGCAAACAAAAAACTGCAGATCGTCTGCATGAAAACTCAAAGCAAAACGGTATTCCTTGTATTATTAAAAAGTTCTAAAAGAGCTCTGCAAATCTCTGTGAAGCTCCATTTCTAAAGTACCGACTAAAACCTAGTCTCCTGCGCAGCCGTTATTAGGGACGTCACGCAACGCTTCACCACACTAACCGTTGCGTGACGGTGCGAGACGACCTAAATAACGGCTGCAAAGGACACTAAATAAAACCGAGATATTTTTAATTTGTTATCGCCGCAAAAATGGCACTTTATAGATAAGGGATCTCCTCATATTTTGCGCGAAGAATTCCCTACGGTGTACGACTATAATACGGTATCTTTACAAAATAAACTTCGCTACTATACATCGATTTCTAAATTGGATTCATTGTCTGATATTGACGGAGAATGAGTCAAGTCTGAGTTCGAGCCATCATGTGAGTCTCTCCGTAAGTGCATCACGTGCATCGACGACGGCCGGGACCCCGACTTGGGAGTGGCCCCCGCAGGGGGAGAAAATACCGGGGATGATGCCCCCGTGTCCAAAGGAGAAACTGACGGAGAACGAGTCACTAAAGGCGTAATCGCCGGAGTAAAGTTCGGCGAGAATGCCGGTGAAGTGTAACGAGTAGACGGAGGACTGATAGGTGAGCGAGGAAGTGAAGATACTGAAGAGAGCATGTCCGTTGTAACCATCCCTACCGGGGCAGGGTTTCTCGAGTCGCGGCTCGATGGTAAACTAAGACTAAAAGATTTCTTCGGTGGAGCATCGTCCTTCATTTTACCAATTTCCAGGAAGACATCCGCTAACGGTTGGAACTGCGGGCCCCAGTCCAGCAGGTAATCCCAGTTATAACTTCCGGTTAACTCCTCGCGACTGCCCACGATCGAACTCAACGAACCACCGTACGAAGGATGGTCGTGTCCTTCTTCGATAAACGGTCGCATGCCATCGATAATCGATTCATCCTCGTCGGCGTCCACTTCGGCAAGCTTCGCGTATAATAAATTGCTGACATCGACTCCACCGTCGGCCTCTCCGCCACCTTCCTCGCCGAACACATGAAGGCTCTCTTGACTTCCGAGTCGCGCCAGTAACTTATCGATTTTGTCCGTTTGTTTATCGATCGCAAGGCCTTCCCTTGCATCATGCTACTTCCGTCACTGATCGTGAGCTGAGAAACTTGATCAGAATCCTGTTGAATCCCCGAGTCGGGTCCCACCACAGTTTTAACGTAATGTTCCGAGTGCAGACTTCCGATATCTCCATTTACGATCACTGGGTGATGAGCATCCTCGAAATCGACGCCTTCGGAAGATCCTCGGCCGCTCGACGCGCTGTTCGGCGTATCCGAAGATTCGGTTCCACGAGCAGGCGAGTCACTCGGACCGTTCAGTGGGGAGCACTCCTGAGAATAGCCCCGGGGGGTGGAGACGTTTTCAAGGGATGAGTCCACATGGTTGATATTTCCATTCAGAGCAGGCGCGTGTACGGTGATCTCATCGAATGACCCATCGTAACGCAAACGAGGATGTTGTCGATTTCTCTTCTTCTTCTTCTTGCGCATGTAAAGGGCCGCCATAACCACGATAAACGCGATTAAAATGACCCCCGCTAGCACGGCTAGTCCAATAATTATATACAAAGTATTTCCGGCTATACCTCCATCACCTCCATCGTTTCTTTTCCCAGTGGTCGGGCACCCAGGGCAGGCGAAGTCTATTCCTACTTCTGCCCACACCAGCCCCACGTTTGACTTTGCTTTGCCGCTATCGGCTCGTATACGTAGCGTGACCGTTGTCACGTCAGTCTCTCTTCGAACTCTTCGTGACTCCATCGATTCTTCGTCGGTTTCTTCGATACTTCTTCGGTTGCGCCGGGCATTGTTCACCGCTTCGAGCGACTTGTTCACGAAGATAACACCGGAAGTTGCATTGATTGCGAACACATCCGAACTGCTGAACTCAAACGAATACCGCACGATTCCATCTACACCACCATCTTCGTCCGTCGCGACGACCCGCCCGACAACGTCTCCGATTTTCGCGTTACCAGGGAGATCAAACGCGTAGCTGGTCTTTTCAAACTTGGGATCACTCTCGTCCACGCTCTTGATAAAAACTGTCAGGTTTACTGCGTTGTCCAGAGGAGGGCTTCCCGCGTCTATAGCTTTGATTTCCAGCGAATAAAGCCAGCGGGTTTCATAGTCAAACGTTGCATTGGTGCTAAGCATTCCGCTGAAACTGTTGATGGTAAAAAGTCCCCACCCACTCCCCCCGATGATGCTGTACCTGACGGCTCCATTGTTGCCAGAGTCACGGTCTACGGCGGTGATCTCGTAGAAGGGCGTTCCCGAGGGTTTATTTTCCTCCACTGTCACGTCTTCGGGATGCGGGATGTAGAATATAGGTTTGTTGTCGTTCAAGTCCTTTACTTTGATAACCACAGATGCAAGCCCTACCTCTGGTTTAAGACCTAAAAAATAATAATAATAACATACATATGAATGTTATGCGACGAACCGTTATATACTTGCACGAGACTACCTTCCAAAAGGGCACGCACGCGCGTGCATATTCAAAACGTGCGAGCGCGACACGCGAGGCTAATATAAATCACGAGCTTCATGCGCGAGTATGGCAGCAAAACGATCGTTTCCCAGCCTCGTGCACGTCATAGACCAGCCCCGCGTGTCGCACTCGCTTATTTTCTAGCGTTTGCTCGCAGTAGATTAATTAAAACACCGTTCTTTTCCTCAGAGAGCAGAATATTGTGTTCGGAGGGCCTATAATCGCCTCGGATAGAGTGTGACGAAAAACTGACTGTAGTTTTCTTTCGTGAAATGTCACCTCGAACGTCCATACAAATTAACGACTGTTGTTTTCAGAGAGATAGAAATGTCGTTTTGGGATTTTCGGAAAGGCAACAGCAGATTTCGTTCCCCAAAAATCTATGCCACTTTAATATTCAGCTAAAGCGAACAGATCGAACTGTGTTAGTGTACACAAATATTCTTTTAAAAGGCCCTGTAGGATATGGGAAAACAGAAGAAAGACATACATAACATGTCTTTGGCTTAAATTCCTTAGTCGGGTGCCCCTGAGTTTGAATCATTTACTTTAGTCCTTTCAATCCCAGAGTCAAACCTTGAGTCAATAAATGTGGTTGTACCTTTAAGTCTGTGGACGAAACCCTAGTGTGTGACCATTCACATGAAAGCTATTGACTTTATTACGCTGTACAAAGTGGTTCTAACTTTTAAATCTGTGGATCAAATCTTAGTGTGTGACTATTCAAATGAAAGCTATTGAGCAGTACTTTCATGTGGTACTGTTTGTTTTTGACAATTTTGCAAATGAAATTCAAGATTTTTCCCCCTCAATTTTGAACTTGGCACTCTTGGGAGTGAAAGGGTTAAAATACAAATCCTATTCTTACCTTCATCTCTGGCTTCTATCGACAGCCGATGTTCTTTCATACTCTCATGATCCAAGCGCTTAACTGTCACTATTTCACCATTCGTACTACCAATCGCAAACGACTCTTTATCGTTCCCAGTTCCAATTGAATACACCACGCGGCCATTAGCTCCTGAGTCCTTATCCGTAGCATTCACTCGGAGAAGCGTCGTTCCGATCGGTACATCTTCGTTGACTTCTTTTATGTAAGTTCTGCTACCGAAACGGGTGTATTGTCGTTCACATCGGTAAGGGTGATGTTCACCTTTACAACAACACTCTTGTTTGTGCTGTCGTCTTGCGCTTCCACTCCGAGTAAATAATTAGCTTCAGTCTCGTAGTCCAGTCCACGTTTATGAACTTCAATGATTCCACTACGGCGCCCGATTCGGAACAGCGACTGAATATTGCCAAATCTAAACTTATAGCTAATCTTGGCGACGTTCATACCCGAGTCATCAACTGCCGAAACCGTCAACACCGAAGTACCGGGTTTAGTGTCTTCGGGAATACTCGCTTCGTACGACGGCTCGCTGAATCTCGGCTTCCGGTTGATTCGGATCTGCACTGTGACGAACGCATGTTGAGGGGGGAACCCATGGTCGGTGGCGGACACCACCACGAACAGAAGCGATTCTCGCAGGCCAACTTCTATCCTTTTCGCCGTGTAGATGACACCGGAAGTGGCGTTGATCCAGAATTCGGCAACGGAAGTCACAAACGCGTAGCTCAGTTGCCCGTTGTAACCGCTGTCCTTGTCTTCTGCACTGACTGTCAGGATGGAAGTGCCAGCGGGCGTTTCTTCAGACAAGGTCGCCTGATAAGAACTGTCCACGAATTTGGGAGCGTTGTCGTTCACGTCTTTCACATGCACGGTCAAAGTTGTTTCCGACTGGTAAGATCCATCGCTGCAAGTGATGTTTAACACGTACGATTTAATGCCCTCAAAATCCAGGAATCCTAGCAGCGAAATATCTGCTGTGAACCTGTCAATGTGAAACGCGTCTTGACTGTTCTTGCCGTTACCAAAGGAGTACACCAAATTAGGCTTTTCGTCCTTGTCCGTGGCGGTAACGCGCTTAATAACAGAGCCAACCTTACGGTCTTCATCAACGTCCACTGAATACGGCCCCGAGAATGCTGGGATGTTATCATTAACGTCTATGATATTGACAAACACGTGACTAAGACTGGACATGGCTGGTTCCATGATCAGTTGCCTTGACAACCAGATCGTAAAATGTATGGTTTTCACGATCAATGGGGCCTTTTGTGACAAGAACACCCGACAGTGGAGCAATGGCAAACTTTCCGTTAACGTCTCCAGCAACAATTTCGTAAGTTATCTTTTTGTTGTTCCCAGAATCCGTGTCGGTCGCTGTTAGCGTGGTGACAGTTCTTTCTACAAAACCGCTGGACTGTAACGCATCATCCTCTTTGAGCTGAACGGAGACATTTGCGGGATAAAATACTGGCTTGTTGTCGTTCGCATCCGTTAAGTTCACGTGTAGCTCTAAGTAGGCATTTCGTGATGACAAGCTCTGAAGTGAAGCGATAATGTGAACACTGAAGTAACGCAATCTTTCGAAATCGAGCTGCGCTGGGTTCGCCACTGTCACGACACCGCTTTGAGAATTGATAATGAAAGCGTTACCAATGTTCCCATCGACAAAGCTGTAAACTACAGCGCTCGAAGCAGTTGCTAGCACTCGGGTCACTTCGTGATTCTTCGGGCTGTTCTCGGGAAGAGAAACGAATGCTGGCGTGCTGTTCAAGAACTTTGGCGGAGCGTCCGAAACACTACCAACGACAATCTCCACAATGCCTCTTCCGGTGCGGTTACCGCCATCATCTGCAAGGATTTTTAAAATGTAAGCTCCATTTGGTATGTTAGTAACGCCCTGTTGGACTCGTAGATCTCCAGTGTTGCTTTCCAAGAGGAAAATGGCTGCGAGAGATTCAAACTTGTATGTCATTTGCGTAATTGATGCAGAATCTTGGTCTTTAGCGTGAACCGTTACTAACAATGTTCCTTGCGTGACAGAAGACTGGATCTGTGCGTGGTAAGGTATCTTCTCAAACACAGGGGCGTGGTTGTTCTCATCGATGATTGACACCTTGACTGCAACTGATGCCTTCCTCGGGGTCACGCCTCTGTCCGTTGCGTGACAGAGGAAGTTGTACACTTTCGTGACCGAGTATTCGAATTCCTGCAACGTGTAGATCGCTCCTGATTTCGAATCGATGCGGAACACTCCAAATGTGTCATTGCTTAAGGAATACACGACTTCTCCATTCATTCCCGAGTCAACGTCATTTGCGGTCACACTGAGAACCACAGAGTTACTCTTCGTGAGCTCTGGGATATTCACGTCGTACGAATCTTTCGTGAACTTCGGCGGGTTGTCATTGATGTCGCCAACAAAGACTGTCACGTGAGCGCTGGAGTTATAAAACGGAGATGTGACATCACTTGCTTCTATTTCTAAATCATAGCGCGCTTTGGTTTCTCTGTTGAGCTGGGCCGTTGTCGAAAGCTCGCCCGAGAATTCTCCGATGGAAAACTTCCCGTCTCCGTTGCCGCGCCTTAGGACGTACCGCAGCTTGCCATTCTGGCCGATGTCCGGATCTTGCGCTGTTAACGTATGGAACACGAAGGGCGATTGGTTTTCAAAACAGTCAAATTCAAGCGAGCGGGATTAAAAACCGGGGCGTGGTCATTCTTGTCCATGACTTTAACTGTCACTGTGCATGTGCCCACGCGAAATGGAAATGCGTTGTCTCTCGCATACACAGTGAGATGATACTCGTCTTTTTCCTCGCGGTCCAGCGTAGCATTCGTGTATATCACGCCACTGCTACCGTTGATGGCAAACTTGGACTTCAACTTCCCCCTGGGGATGCTGTAGATTAAAGCTCCGTTTGACCCGCTGTCCAGGTCGTACGCGCTGATCTTCATCACAGAGGTCCCCACGGGTTCGTTTTCGCTCACGTCGCCAAGGAACAGACTGCGGTTAAAGCGCGGCGCGTTATCATTCACATCGACCAGGAAAATGGTCAGCATTTGGTAGGAGGAGAGAGGAGGAGAGCCTTCATCTGTGGCAGAAATGTTCAAAACGTACTTGGGTGTTTTCTCGGAATCCAACGCACCCTGCAGCTTTAGCAGACCAGTGTCCGCCTCCAAAGAGAACTTGCCGAAGCTGTCTCCGCTGCCACCTTGTTCGATCCTGTACTTGACTCGAGCATTGCTACCCAAGTCCTGATCTATGGCGGTGATGGTGATAACTGGGTAGCCGAACGGCTCGTCTTCCATCACAAACGTGTAGTTTGGCGACACAAAAGCTGGTTTATTGTCATTGACATCACCCACGATGATGAAAACTGTGATGGTGCTCGATAAACGCTCGGATTCCGTAAACGCCTGATCGGTAGCTCGGATGTTCAGCGTGTACTCGTCAACCGACTCGCGATCGATTTTTCCGATGGTCTGAACCGCGCCCGTCGACGGGTCCACTTTGAACTTCGGAGGCCCCGGCAACTGAGAATCGACTGAATATCGAATCCAGCTGTTTTGACCTGAGTCATGGTCATGTGCTTTGATAGTGGTCACGTTGTAGTTGAGTGTCACGCCTTCACGCAGTAGTACCGTGACAGGATTCATGTCGAATGTAGGTCTGTTGTCGTTAGAATCAAGCACATATACCGTGACGTATAAAAAGCTACTTTGGCTGTTGTGTCCCTGGTCTCTGGCTACAACTCTCAACTGATACTTGCTTCTTCTCTCGAAGTCCAGCCGTTTGCGCAGAACGATAACACCGGAAGTCACGTTTATTTCAAAGACTTTTCCGCTGTTACCTTGATCGATAGTGTAACGCACTCTACCATTCTGTCCGGCATCTATGTCCTTAGCTGTCACGGTGGTCACAACAGAGCCGACCGCCTGCTTTTCTGGTACATTCACAAAGAAGCTGTTGTTGACAAAGTGAGGTGGGTTGTCGTTCACATCTAGCACATGGATCGTGACAAACACAACGTTGGACTGCGAAGGGTCCCCATGGTCCCTAGCTCCGATATGTAATGTGTACCGCTCATTTTTCTCTCGATCTAAGCGAGCCGCTGTTGTGATGACCCCGGTCTGGTCATTTACACTGAAGACGGTTGTTTTGCTGGCAGCAAAGTAGCTGACCATACCATTAGTCCCTGTGTCGGGATCAGTAGCCTCGATGGTGATGACAGATGACCCAATGGGGATGTCTTCAGATATAGCTTTCTCATAGGACAGCTTCGTGAAGGTGGGCGCGTTGTCGTTAAGGTCCAGGACAGTGATGGTAATGCTGGCGTGGTCTGTCCTGGGATTTTGCCCATGGTCACGCGCTTTGACCATCAAGGTGTAGGACGCTCGGTGCTCGCGATTCAGGACTTTGTTAGTTCTTATAATTCCCGTATCTTGATCAATCACAAACTCGAGGCTGGCAGAGTCAAAGCTATATTCAATCTTGGCATTGCTTCCAGCATCCTTGTCTGATGCGGACACTTGGCCGACGAATGTCCTGTTGGGTTCATTCTCGTACACTGGGAATATATGTGCTGGTGAGGTAAACTTTGGATTGTTATCATTTACATCATCAACATAGATAACAACATCAGCAGTTGAATGCTTTGGGGGATGTCCCTTGTCTGTTGCGACAACAGAGAATCGATAAACGTCTTGTTGTTCTCTGTCCAACTCTTGCTTGATGAAGATCCACCCATTGGAGCGTAAGCCGAACAAGTTGGTATCCACGCCCGATTGAAAGGTATATGTAATTCTGGCATTGTCACCTGTGTCTGCGTCGGATGCCGACACATTCAGGATATCTGTCCCAGCTGCTGTGCGCTCGCCCACATGTGTGGAGTATGACGAGTTGGGGAATATAGGTCGGTGGTCATTCACGTCAACAACAGTTAATCTGAAAGTAGCAGTAGCATTCAATGGTGGAGATCCACCATCTTGCGCCAAAACTCGAATTGAATACTTCCTGGGACCTTCAAAGTCAATAGCACGTGTGAGCGACAAACCACCGGTAGCCTGAATCAGTTCAAAGGTGTTATTAGGGTTGAAGAGCAGAGTATACCGTATTCGACCAAACAGCCCCCTGTCAGGGTCCCGCGCAGTCACATTATAAAACACAAGTCCAACTTTGGTGTCTTCCAGAATGTTGACATCAATTACACTGCTTTCAAATGACGGCGAATTGTCATTGAGATCAATTACTCTCACACTTACATTTGCAAAGCCATATAGAGGAGGCATGCCGCCATCTTTTGCCTGAATGTTCAGCCACAGCTGTGGAGTTGTTTCATGGTCAATGTTACTCTGTGTGAATATCGTTCCAGTCGAGTTGATCGTGAACACTTGGTGGACATCTCCGCCACTGATTGAATAATAAATGTCGGCATTTGTTCCCAGATCTTTACTCGAGGCATGAACTGAACCCAACACTGTCTGTAAATCAGAATTTTCAACTATGGTGAAGCTGTAGGAACTGGGTTCAAACACAGGAGGCTCATCGTTCACATCCAAAACTGTCACTTGTATGATTGCTGTATTTTTAGACTTTAGTCCACCACCGTCGGTAACCTGCACTTCAAGTCGATGAAAGTCATTTGTTTCTCGATCAAGGGATTTATGCAGCGTAATTTTTCCAGTCGATGGTTTGATGAAAAAGTGGCTGTCATTGTTTCCATTTAAAATAGCAAAAGTCAGTTGTGAAAACACACCACTATCATCATCATTGGCTAAAACTGTGGCTACGACATCCCCGACTGTCAGATTTTCATAAAATGACACAGAATATGTCGTTGGACTTATCACAGGGTAGTTGTCGTTCTTGTCCACAACTGAAATGTTCAGAACAGATCTGTCAAGTCGTCCACCTCCGTCTGATGCCACTGCATTAAATATGTAAGAAGACTGACGTTCATAGTCTATCCGTCCTGCTGTTGATACAAGTCCAGTTTTAGAATTGATAACAAAAGGTGTGTTCCCTTGGTGGAATTCCAACAAATAGTGCACAATTCCATTAAGCCCACTGTCACTATCATTTGCGAAAACATGCGTGACGTAAGTGCCGTTAGCTGTATTCTCATCAACTGCTGCAAAGTACACATCCCTAGTAAAGACTGGGTTATTATCATTAGCATCACTTATGTTTACAATAACTGTACAGTTAGTGCTTAAGCGCGGCACACCCGAATCAGTAGCAGTGACATGGAACTCGAGTCGGGGAACTATCTCGCGATCCAACATGGCAGATGTACGGATTTCTCCAGTTGTATGGTTGATTTGAAACCATGTTTTGTAGAGAGCATCTTGTGGCATGTCAGAGATGTTGTAAAATAACTTGGCATTTGCATCTATGTCCCTGTCAGTGGCGCGAGTGACCATCACACTTGTGCCGATGGTAGAATTCTCCGACAACACAGCAGTAAACACATCTTGATCAAATTTCGGGTGGTTGTCGTTGACGTCTTGGACATTTATGATAAAACTTTCCTCTGAAGTTTTCGGGGGTTGTCCTCTGTCTTTCGCAACAACTTTCAAGGTATAAGCCGATTGTGTTTCTCTGTCTAGATCATTAGCAACTGCAATAATGTCAACATTATTATTGGGATCTGATTTAGCACTAAAATGACCATTTCCTCCTTCTAAGGTAACATCAACCTGTGAATTTTTGCCAGAATCTTTGTCAGTAACATAGATTCGTGCCACGGAAGTTCCAATACTGGCGTCCTCAGAAACTTGATATTTTCCGCTGAGCTCAAATGTAACTGTAATATCAGGTTTGTTATCATTAATATCCAGCACATGAATCGCTACTGGTGCCACATCGTACTTCGAAGCTCCCAGAACACCAGGGTTCTTTGCTCGCACAAAAATGTTATAATCATGTTTATGTTCGTAGTCGAGAATTACATTGTTGACTATAACTCCAGTGTTTTGGTTTACGCTGAAGATCCGATCAGGATCCGAGTGCGAACCGCGTTCGATCGAATACAGAACTTGACCATTCGTGCCAATATCATTATCGGTGGCAAAAACTTTCACAATCGAAGTACCCATTACTGAATTTTCGGCAATGTTCGCTGAATAAGATTTGTTTGTAAAAACAGGCTCATGATCGTTCACATCTAGTACAGTAATGTTGAGTAACGTGAAGCCCCTTCGTGGCGGATTGCCACCATCGATGGCAGAAACATTCAACATGTACGCGTCACGCGTCTCTCGATCGAGCGCTTTTCCTTGCTGCAGAACGAGATTTGCGCACAAAATACCATTGTTATCCACAAAAGCAGTCAGCTTGAAGACATTACCAGTGTTTCCAGATAGTATACTATATTTCTGCGTCGAATTTGAACCAAAATCTCCGTCTATAGCCTTAATTCGCTGCTGTACCGAGCTTCCCTCGTACAACTTGAAATTGTAAACTCCTTTTGCAAAGCGTGGAATGTTATCATTGGCATCCGTCACATTTACTAAAATTATCGATTGAGAAAATGGATTGACCAACAATAAAGATATTTTGTACTCTGAATAGCTTTCACGGTCCAAAATGACATTTGTAGTGATGTTCTTCGAGACCAGATCGATGGTCAAATATGGTTGAGGGGTAATGCTCAATACGGAGTCGAAGGCGATGTGTGACAAACTACCGACAAAAGATCCTTTTGGAAGTCCTTCAGAAATATAGAAAGTGGCTGTTGATGCACTGGTGTAACAAGGATGAAGATCAAACACACATGTGGTCCATAATAACACGACGTACCACAGCCATAATTTCGTTTTGAAACGGCATACATTCCACGGAATACATGTCCTTTCTGTATCACTCATGGTTCATTTCCTTGCGGTGCACGTAAAAATAATGCCCTGTTACATCCCGCGTTGTAATTCCAACAAGCTCCGAAACATTTGAAGCGCATCCATAAGCCGTACAGCAGGATTCTAAGCCACAAATTTACTAAACGACGCCATCTTCGGCTCGATTCGCATTCACCAACAATAGAACGACCGTCGACCACAACGGGAAACGTTGGCACTCTAAATGATGAAAATACTGTTCAAATCCTTTCTGATTTACTGTCAACGTACGTATATTCACAGGAAGTTCTCTGCTGACGGTCAACAAGTTCTCGAAAAGAGGTTATTCTACTAAAAATCCACTTTTGTAGATGGTACTTCAAACGAATGATATTCGCGAATTTGGTCAGCGTTCGGTATGAAATGCACACGTCACGTGACCAAATGATTTGTAATCAAATAGTTTCAACACTTGAGTGGCTTTCAAGAATGTCGGTGAAATTTCATATTTCTAATGAAGAAAACATTAGCCAGCGAAAAACGGAAACTTGCTTGCTTTCTACAATTGGTATTTTAGTCTCCAACTGTGAATTGTTGAAATTCTTCACTTTGAAAGATCTTGATTTTTTGTTTGCACACTTTTAGGCAAAATAGCATTATTCCCTGGAGAGCTGACCGTTAAAACATGTGTTAATGAATTTTTTCTGGGAGTATACTATGCACAAAGAGGTCAAAGATAGAGTTGTTGAGTGGTACAATAACACAAATATCAAATCCAGATGCCGGCCTTGACGAAAGAAGAATTTCAAAACCACTCCAGCGACTGAATTGCCCTCAATGTCAGGCATATTGATTGTTTTTCCATTAGCCAGCAAAAAGTCGTTATTACTTCTCTCGAACACTCGACAGCGAATACAAAAGCTGTCAAAGCAAGGACTCTCATTGGTTGATTGGATTTTACTCGATAATAGCTATGTAAATTGTAGATTAAAGTGTTGCCTAGCAACCGATGGATAATGTACCATGAAGGTTCGAAAATAGTGAATTGTACGTGCGTGCATGCACAAGGGTGAAAAGACTGAAAACTGGTGAGAGAACAATTTATAGCCGCTAATCTTCGTGTTCAATTTGATTTAACCGAATAATCCAAAAGATAAATATGTATTGAACGCCCAAGGGCATATAGGTGAAAATTGACTTTGCATGCAACCGCGAAACGAAATATCGATTCTTCTTTTAATAGCAAAAACCTGTTGGCATTCGGGCGGTACTAACTTCACAACAGTTTCTCTGGCTGTGCTTCGTTTTGAAGCGAAAAAGCATCGATAACATTTGTATTTATTGTATTTCCGTTTGTTCATGTATGGAATAGAATAAAAAAGGAACAAAAATCTAAGTTTCTAATCCAGCAGTACTTTCTTCGAAACCATCGCGATTTCTCATCAAGAAATCAGTATTTTCATTCATTCAGCCAAAAATTAGGGATTTTAAATATCTTATTACATTATTATATGTATACAGTGAGGAAATTAACATTTCCTACTCTACAGTCGAAAACAACAAATGAAGATACATATTTAACACCTTCATTAACATGCAAAAGAAATCAATATAGCTCGCTTCTGTACTTTTAAACAAATGGCTTTTGTTGAAATCCTATTCTAAAAGATTTATAAATACAGCTTTGAGAATTTACCGCTTGTGTGATTTTGAACAAAGCTGGACCACATATTAAAATTACTGAAATTCGGCTGTCAACGGATGAGTAATTTTACAGTCTGACTCGAGTATTGAAAGCCGTTCATCATGTAAAATCTGTTTCCAGCCTATTAAATCAAGATTGACTCAAAGCTATGCCACAAAGCAGAAGTTTAGCACTGAAAAACTACTTATAAATGACCCGACTAGGTCGAATAAAAAACCTAGAATTCTATCTGTTATCGGTCAATTTACATAGTCAATATATATGGGATATATATTTGGATCTGTCGAGATTTATACCATAATTAAATAAACCTCAATATTCAGTAAGCGTCTTAGCAGCCAAAAACAGTTTTGATTCGATCTGTGTGAAATGGGAAAGTTTGTAAAAAGTTGGAGAAGCGTTGTTTTATGGCGTTAAACATGGCTGCTAGTGTATTTTCTCCGTCACGTTCTCGCGGCACTTGAAGTCCTTGAAATTAAACGATTTCATTACATGACTTGTGAGTTCGCTCGGTTTGCGTGATGGCTTGATATAAAAGTCTAGTCGCCTTTAAACACTGAAGGTGCCGCCGATATATCCTATTTTGAAAGACTTTAAGCATATAAAGCAACTAGTTTTGTCACGCGAAACACAAATGAATGGTTTTGACTCGGAATTGGACCGGAACGATTACAAAATGGAACACAAAAATAGACGTAATTTAAACATTACTCTGAGCAGTAAAAAGTGTCTTAATTTTCACGTGATTTGATACATCTTTAAACACTCAATCCGAATGAAGGCCCACTGGTAGATAATATTGTATGAGGGCATATTCAAGATAAACATTGAGTTCGCAGCGTAGGTACATTAACACATTTGTTATCATTATCTATATTTAAATCGGTAAAAAAATTAGTGTTACCTAGCCGAACAAGTGTTATAATTTTTGTGGTTACTTCAGTCCTATTTGCGGACTGTTTTCTACTGACATCGCGTTGAAAATCGAAACTTGAAGTCCTCTTTTCCGCAAACACCGGAAGTATGATCATAAAGGTCGTCTCGTTAATCAAATTGACTATATTGTGTCAATGTTGCCTTAACCAACTGCGGGTTTAGATTTTTTTTTCTTTTTTCAGCTATTAAATGCATGTAATAAATAGAACGATACAGTACAATTTGTATTTTAAGTGAAGGATTAAGCCATTGAAAACCAGAAAGAAACGTAGTTGTATAAACAGGGGGTCTATAAAACAAAAGTTTGGACAACTTCGAATTCGGGCTTAGAAGTCAAAATACTACGAAGCTTTGGGAATTATAATTTCCGGCTACATTCTTGAACTCTGACCATCTCAAGTATGTTGATCTCCAAAACCTAAAATCCTGGAACTTTCTCTGTATAAATACGGCTTTACTTAGAGAAATCTCAGTTGACTATATGTTACTATACACTAGACAAACATAAGAATGTACTAGAAAACTATGTTACACTGTATTTTATAAAAACGTTTAATACTGCACGTACATTGAGGAAAAATAGCAACATTTGGTTATCAACTTAGCGCATGCGGTTTTCGGAATTTCGTGGAAAAAAAACCCAACCCAAAGCTCAAGAGAATAATAACAAATTTTTAACCACAATAATAAAACCGGTGGTAAGTAAAAACATGACCGTGGCTTTGGTTTTGCTTGTGATTGACAGATGACGATAGCAACGTAAACGCTGTGATTGGCTAGCTATAAACCACCGGCTTGCACGAAGCGCATAAATCTACGGAAACGCGAAAGGAAACACATAATAATTCCGGAAAAACAGTCTAATACGTAATCAAGAGAAAATCTGCTTGGTCGAACATGCCGCTAACGATTATACTAGCAGCAACAACAACAACAGTGGAAAAAGTCTCATTTTAGGAAACGAAAGCTCGGAACAAGAGCATTTGAAAGCCGAGGAACAGATGGGAAACCCCCGTCCATGGGTTAAAATTTCTGCCACGCGATTTCAGACAAAACGTGACTGGAATACTGAATGAAAGTATAATTTATGCGAAAAAACTATCCTGAATACATGTAAAGAGCAATTAAAAATATCAAACATGCAACGCGTTATTTATAGAAACTTAACCCGGGCGAGAAAAACAAAGTAGTATTTTTAACAGTTTCGGCGTTTATGTGTACACCCTTGAGCAAGAGAGACCCTAATGCACCATGGATACTCGGGGTTTTGTTTACTACGATTCAAATATAAGATCAGGCCATTTTAAATTTATATTTCTTCAGTTCTGTGTGGCGCGCATCAAACACTGGGTACATTGATCAAAGTTGAATCATTTGGGTGGCTAGGATCGGCACTCGGCCAGCTGGCTTTAATTATTCCTCTGTCAGGCAGGAATACCTTCCTTCGGGACAACTGATTATATATGATGAGAAAACTAAACGTACCGAACGGTCAGGTTAATTCCACAATGATTGTTATTCACCGCCCATATCCATCCTCCCCGGGAGGGGCTCCCATATAAAGGTGACGAGGGTGATTGTCGTACCTTTTAGGGGTAAAAATTCGCGACTTGGTACCACTTTGGGCGTTAAAATCTAAAATGATCACCGTCAGAGTTATACCTGTAAAAATCCGAAACAAAATATGACAGGAACTAGTTTTGATTTAGAATCAATCGTACCTCTTAGCCCGCCTCTTAGGGGTGAAAATGAATTCGTGTCACACCCACAAAACCAAAATGTATTTGTTATTATTATTTATTTTTTTTGCGAAGGGGTGTGTCGGGGGAGGGGAGGTCATATTCTGCCTGGTATTTTTAGCGGGTTAGATTAAGATGATCAGACGGAAAAGATAGTTTACGCTATATCATGTTTGCGTATTTTCTTTTTTTAATTTGTCTATCAGTATAACTCATATGGGATAAATTAGTGCATTTTGGAGGATAACGAATTAAAAATAATACGGTCAGTTTGGTGTTTATTTTTGCTCTATTTGAGGGTATTACTGATTAAATATGGCTTCGAATTCATGACCTTCCTGTGAATGTTTCCACAGGCCCGCGCAGCAGTTTTTTTGAGTGGGGGGGGGGGGGGGCTAATGCGAACGCGTCAGCGTTAGTCATCTAGGTGGGTCCGGGGGCATGCTCCCCCGTGAAAATTGTGAATTTAAGTCCTCTGAAATGGCTGGAAATGCATCTAAAATTAACAAGCGTGGTGCAAATTACCAACTTTCAGTGCTTGTGATACTACTTTGCTAATGGTCATTGCAACTTTTGTCCGTTGCGAACTACTGCAGATCAAAAAGAAAATTTTATCACCAACTTCCAGTAAAAAGCGTTAACTAGTGAAATGACTTCTGGGAGTTTTTCATTATTATTATTTTTTAGAAAAGTGGGGGGGGGGCTAAAGCCCCCCAGCCAGCCCCTCCCCCTGCGCGGTCCCTGTTCCATTCGGTACCTCCTCCGTCCCCTTTTTCTTCAAACAACCCTTTACTGTGGTCAGATTACTTAGAACGCTATTACTGAGGCCAAACAAGGATGAGAATTTTTGAGTTCTCTCATCTATCATCACCTCGGGCCAAAACAGTCAAGAGAGAGCGCACGAGATTCGTCGATAACTCTCAAGAACAATTTGAGCAGGTTCAAATTCGATGAGAGCGCATGAGAGTCGATGACAATTGCTAAGTAGAGAGTGCATGAGAGAATTTGGCGAATTTGAACTCTTAACAACTCTCATCCTTTTTTGGTCCAGGCTTTAGATCAGAAACCAAGAGCGTGAATCATCTTGAAGTTTGCTGCCGACAAGTGGTGACAGGGATTTCCGGAACCGGGGAGGGAGGAAGGGAGGGAGGGGAGGCCCCCTTACGGGATTAAAAATCCGTTACATCTTGAAAAGGCAGGGGCACCCAACGGATCATTTCGGTGAAATATCTGTTCGAAAGGCCTATAATCGCCTCGGATATTCGGTTAGGGAAATGTCATCTCGAACTTTCGTAATATGGGAAAATTAATGCCTTTTGTTTTCGGAGAGATAAAAATGTCGTTTTGGGTACAAAAAACGGTCAGCTAAGATTTTCGGAAAGGAAAATTCACCTCATAAATTCGGGTAATAAGATTTCAATCCCTAAAATTTTCTGAAGTTTGAAAGTTCAGCTAACGTATCCGAACAGATACATGTTTCTTAGCGTTTAAAAATAAGCCATTAAACTGCACAAAAAGCACAGTTCTAACGTAAAAACGACGTTCTGACACCTACAGGAAAATGTTGCCGTTGGGTGCCCCTGAAAAGGGATGTTGTTAGTGCAGTTAAGACTGATAAATGATCATAAATGACTAAAGCTTATAAAGCCAAGTTACACGAACAGTTTTTTTTAACATTTGTGAACAGCAAGAGACCGGAAGTCAGTAATTCGTCAGTTTTCCACAGTCAAGGTGAAGGTAATGACAGGATTAGTGGCTCGCGTCCAGCATGAGAAGTGATCCTGTTTGCTGATGACTCAGCTGATCGACTCGTAATTTTTTTCTGAATTTTATCCAAATTTGCTATCCATCCTTTGTCAGTACAAACTGAACTGTCTACGCTCACAAACTAATCGTAAAATAAAATTATGAATTACATCCTGGCAATTTAATAAATATGTGATACGGTAATTATTTTCTTTTAGTCTCATGAAAGCCAATGAAATTTCCATCAGTATAAACCGGTATAAACAGGGATGGAAAATGATTGACAGGAGTGTCGACCAGCCGTCAAAACTTCCTCAAGACTCAAGAGTCGTGGAAGTCTCGAACTCATTTTTAAGACCTTTTAAAATAATTGTGTCTCGTCGTGTCTAGGATTTTAACACGATTCAACACCAGGGGGGAGGGGGGGGGGGGGGTGGCACCCATATAAAACGGACGGGGGATGATCGTCGGAAAGAAATTTTTGATGAACCCATAAAAGGTACCTGAATCTCCAACCTCGTTCCCAGGGTCTCTCATCTCCCCACCCCAGTGGCGCGAGGGTCTGGGGTGGGGAGATGAGAGACCCTGGGAACGAGGCTGCCTAAATCTCGTTTTGTGCGTGTGGCTCAAATTCATTTTCACCCCTAAGAGGTAGCAATTCTAAAACAAAACTACAATGGTAGACAGATGTGTTGGCACGATCAACCGGCAGTCTCAACTAGTTTTTTTCCTCTCCCCGTCTCATGTCAATGTTGAGTTCCCGGGGGGACTCCCATATGAAAGTGACGGGGATGTTCGTCGGAAATTTCAAATTACACCCCTAAAAGGGACCAATCTGGGCGTGGCTCAAGCCTTTTTTACCCCTAAAAGATACCATTATACACATTATGACGGTGTTTTTTTTATTATTTCTTCGCGTGCAACCCTAAAAGATACCTCAGTGATGGCTAAAATCAACATCCAAATTTACACTCCTAAAAGTGATGACGAGCATCCCCGTCACTTTCGTATGGGAGTCCCCCCCGGGGGGTTGAGTTGCCAACAACGTACCGCCAAACGAGGTGCAACATTGTAAGGGGGAGCCGCATCTTAAATCATTGCTATAGACAGACAATTCACGATAACAAAGTTTCAGCGTCGAGTAAAGAGAAATTTCCATCTCTTACAGTGAGCGTTCCAACTACTTCTGCAGTCTAGGGTTGTAGTTCATGAAATATTTATTTCTGGCTTTCTTGTATACCCTAACATTGCCATGATAACTCTATAAACGGGGTGCATTTTTAAAAGTTTTCAATGCAGAGGACCACACAACGTAGTCTAGAACTAAAACGCTTGGCTAGCGTGTCTTGCCGGATCTCTTGTTTTAGAAATGCACGTGCCAGTGGTCACTTCAAGTGTAACTGGAACAAATTGATTGCAAGGCTGGCACTACGACAAAAGGGCAGATTTATTGGCCGATATTTCGACCAGCAGAACTAGTCTTCCTCAAGGTGGGCATTTTTGTTTCAATAAGCAATACTAAACCACACATTCTAACCCCTGAAAGGTACGACGATCACCCCCGTCACTTTAATTTTAATTTCATATGGGAGTCATCCCCCCCCCCCCCCCCCTCCCAGGGTTATACACCCTTGAAAATGGTATTTTTATTTATTTACTCTTTGTAGCATGCAAAACGTTCTACCAAACCACAAACCGGTAATGGAATCTCGAAGCATTAGAAACACTTTCTTAGCTTTAAATTGTTGCTTTCATTGACGGCTTAGTTCTCCGGGGAAACATAAACCGCAGATTCCATGAGCTGAGCGGAAATAATTCATCAAATCTATGGAAATATGCCGCCACTAATACGGTCAAGGGATACCGGGTATGAAATAAGAGGATTAGCATGGCACTAAGTGCACGATCCAGGTTAATAACTGGATTAAATCAGTATATTTCTGTTTATCTTCTTAACGTTTAATAATTGGATTGTAGGGTGTGCGAGGGGGCAGAATAGGGGTTTGGCGGTTGCATGGAAGATTGTTTCGCAGATAGAAAGTTCATTAACTTTAACCGCCGTGCAATCTGCTTGTGAATACGTAATTGTCCTCTATTTTGAGTAATTTCCGGGGCTTTTTTGTCGTGTTTTGCCGCTTGCTTTTTACGCCAGTCACGTCTAAGCTAGCGTACACACTCTCGACCTACAAAATAAACCAATGATATTGCTATATAGTGATTTGGCTTATGAATAACACGCAACTGAGTTATGTTTATTATTTCATTCCTGGTTGATCAAAACTGTGGTCCTGACTTTTTGAGAGTTTACATACCACAAAACACGCTTTACTTAGGATGTGTCCGGACTGTTCGAAGTCCTTGAAAAGAACACTGCTTAAATTTTAACTTACAACTACCTCCCATATACATGCCCTAAGTATAAACAACTCTAAAGTTCACAATTACAGACTATACATGTGATAAACGGATGGTGAGCTAATATTTACATCCGGTTTTAATCCCAACAGATCATTGTTTACCAAAGTCTATTTGAAAAAAATTCGGAATTGTATTAAAACAACGTTACATGTTTTTGTTTTGTTTTTTTGCTTAGTTAATTTTATACGTTACACAACTTGCTGGGAATAACAAATGTTACTAGTTAACTCTCTACAAAAAATATCCGCAGACAGTTTCCGCGTGATCCGAATTAACTGCGAAATCCACTGATTCCCGCCAAAATTTAATGTCATACTGTAGCAGCTAGGAGCGGATAGGGGGGCCTCGAGGTAAAATAAGCCACTCAAGAGAGGGGGAGCTTAACATTTTATTTCAAGTACATATTACATTGGCGAATCCATACCTATTTATAAGGTGGGGACCGAAAAATTTCAATTAAACATGTAGTAGAAGCTCTTCTTTCTGTTATAAAATTTTAATCCACAGGTGCGTGTAGAGAAAATGCAGGGTACTTGTAAAAAGGTGTGTGTATACTGTGAGGGGGAGGGGGGGGGGGGGGTCGTACATAATTTCTGACTGATTAGAGGGGGGCAATAACTAAATTCACTCCTTTAGGAGGGGGGGTATTACCTAATATTGTCCTACATGAAGCCCATTTTCCAACCCCCCCCCCCCTCCTGATAATTATTGCACAGTCCCTAATCAGGCCGGACATTAAGTTCGGGCGAGGCATTGACAACCTCGTTCCAGGGTCTCTCTTCTTCCCGCCAAAAGTTTCTGATGCTTTTGGCGGGAAGAAGAGAGACCTTGGGAACGAGGTTGAGGGTCGGTTGAGGCATTGATTGCACGCGGGGTGCATGGGAAGGTTAAAAGCGCCCGAAGGACTCAACTTTCCTTCAGTCTCGATTCTACTTCTGTTTGGGGCAATACCTGATATGGAATATTCCGTGTGTTACTGCTCTTGGGATAATTTACAGTTCCTCGCAGACCGGGTTAGTACTTCACAACTCTAGGCAAGTGTTTCAAGAGCTTTAAGCGAGAGCCAGTTGGTGTTATGACTTGGTGGCCCCTTAGTCAGGGTCATTAATTTTTTATGGAAAATCGATTCTGATACTTTTCATTTTCGAAAAAAAAAATTGTTTCTTTTTTTTTCGAATATAAAAAATGAAATACGAACTTTTTATCATTTTCCAATTTCCTAGAAAAATGAATAACCCCAAAATCCACGTATATAGATGTTATTCTCCGGCCGGGAGGTCCGTATAGGGCCGGAAAAACTGTGCCCGAGGTCTCGAGTACGGCACGAGGCCGCTGCGGCCTCGTGCCGTACTCGAGACCTCGGGCACAGTTTTTTCCCTATACGGACCGACCAAGGCCGGTGAATAACGTGTTTATTTTTTTCCTACTTGGTTCTGTATAAATGCTAGAAATCTTGAAATCTTGTTTTGAAAAATCTATTTCACGCGCGCGCGTATTATCCCAAGGTCGCTATAAAACTACCAAATAAATAAAATTTAATCCAAATAACAAGAAACTCGGATGATTAATTTTTACACCAAAATATGTAATTACAGAAAGCTATACGTAGCTGTGAAGAACAGACGATGGAGACTCAAACGGAATTTCACCACTAAAAGCAGCTGAAATGAGAAGCTATTTCAAATTTAACACAAAAACCATTCAAAGTCGCAACCGGCGGCAAATTTTAGGACAATCTTCAATACTCTTGAAAGCATTTTTAGAGCAAAGCTGTTTCCTCAGTTTTCACCAATTTCATTTCTCATGTTAATCTAATTTTTACCATTCAATGGCAATTCATAATTTCATTTTATGCGCGAAACCTTGACAAACTGTAAACTTGCTTTCAACTGATTTAAGTTTTATAAGCTTACGTGCCGAGGATTATTTTCTGGACTACCGGTAATCACTAAGTTCTTTCTTGAATGAAACTTAACGGAAGGTATGTTTAGGAAAAAGAGAAACGAAAAGCAAATGATTAAAACTAAGGAAATGAGTCTAAACACGGAGATTTATAATTCAAAAAATACAGAGCGCGAGCGGTGAAACTGATTTTCAAAAACAACAACAAACTCAAATTATGTCGGTTAAAATCAAATGAAAACTCGCCTTTTTGAAGAAATGCAAGTTCTTTAATTCCACTGCGTAGTTCTCCATTCACTTGACAACGGTAAGAGAGCAATATAATGTGAGAAACGGCATTATAAAAAGCTTCTTCGCATCAACCTTCGTCCTTCGCACGTTGCTGAAATTAAAATGTTTTCGCTTGAATAGCGCATGCCATGCCTACGCTACGATTCCGCGGGTCTCCTCCGGGTTCACGGACAATTTTTCCCGCTCCCGGGACCAATATTGGCTTGATTAATATGTTTTTGTGGGCCTTACAATATTAAACGCATTCTGGCAGTCTTAAGAAGCAAAGCAATATTTCTACCCGAGTAAATTGCACAGTGGTCGGAGCGGTCCGTAACTCGGGGTCCGTACTGCAGGATACGGACCGCTGAATCGCGCGCGCTTAGCCAATCAAATTCAAGGATTTGGATACGGACCGCTAAAAAAAAATAAGCTGTGTTATTTTTGGCGTATACAGTTAAATTCCGTTCGCACACTGGGAGTATGAGTGAGGTGAGAGATTTTTCAGACATTTTGGCATCCGTTTGTTAGTAGAAAATATAAATTTTAAATCTTTTCAGGCTTGTTATAGTGAAACCCCGGAGCCCAACATCAGTTCTTTTTGTTCTATCCGACTGTAACAGTTCGGAGTATTGGTGATGTTAGGCGATTTTTAACAACGATTTTTAACGCAACATCATGCGTGCATGTTACACGATATTGACTTGTCATGACATGCATGTCATGACAAGTCAATATCGTGTAACATGCACGCTGGACGATTTTTAACGCAACAACACGTTGCAGGTTTTTGAAACCAATTCAAAAGTCTGCAACATTGTTTCCCGAATTTTTTGCGTAAAAAATGTCTCCGTGTAACATATCGTTGCCCCAGCAATGTTGCTTTAAAAGTTGTCTCGTGCAACATGGATCAGTAAAAATCGCCCTTAAATATCGTCGTTAGAAATAGTCTCTTGTAACATCATCTTACAAGTAACTCAGTTATATCTTTACAATGGTGGATTCTAAACACCTATATAAAGTACTAACGGATCACCATTCTATCGACAAATGTTAGCCCCGCCCTCAACATTGTGTCCATTAATTTCATAATTGCCCTAAAAAAACGGTCTGTTTCTGTGCAATTAGTTATTTTTGACTAGTTTTCACGGCCTCGGGTTTACATCAGTGGATACAGAACTCCTTCTGTAGAACGCGACAAAGTCCAACCCGCGAATGGACGATTTTTTGCGGGGTTTTTTTGTGGTCTTTTGTCGGGCGTTGTGCTGTGTGTATTTTTTTTTCGGATGCCCCACTCAACTCGAAATATTGTACCTCAATTGACAGACTGTATATAAATATGAAAATAACATCAGAATACAAGGTTACACAAACACACCACGACAAATAGTTAAAACGCTACATCAATGTTTTGGTGACCTGTCCAGTGCAAGGGCGCGCCTTTCGAGCATACACCGCCCCGCGAAATACGATTCAAAAGATTACTGCATTGACACTGGATGATGTTCAATCGAACACTAACGTGATTCACTTCAAAACAATACTAGAAGCCCACTTGTCAAGATATATAGGTATTCTATATATATAGCAAGACGCATCGGACCACACAATCGGTTATAAGGATATTGGTATACACGTACACCACTTGACGCGATGGCAAACCCTTGGGTATAGATATACATCGCTAAAATGACCGAGAAAAACGATAAAATATCCAGCTTGGGTCTTGTTTTTCAAATATTTGAAATCTCACGACTTCTGACGGAATGTTCGGACGCTTTCCAAATATGCATGCGATGTAAATTCATCCCAAATCTGAGCGAAACATTCATCTTTCGAGCGAAAACGAGCAACACAACGAAATTATGTTGACTTACGGTTACAACTGGACATGTGTACGTGTGTGATTCAAACACTAGGGCCTATATGACAATACTGAAGTCATCAGCAAGATGTTTGTTTTCTATAAAAGTTGTTAATAGTCACGGAAGGAACAAGTTTAATTTTTCACTTTATTTCACACGTTTGAAGTATCTAATGATGTGCTAATCGAAGGTAATTACGGTATCTTTATGTCGCCAGTCGAGTTTATAATTGTCCTTTCTTTGTGCTCGAGGAAAATTAAATATAGTCAAACTTGGTTAATGGATAACAGAGACACACTCAAGCGTCCTTTATTTTAAAGCAAGTAAGTTGAAGTTTGTAATTGCAGCAGCCAAATAAAGTGTCTGTTACCACGAGCTGTCCATTTTGCGAAGTTCAACTCACTGTAAGCTGGGATCAGTTCTAAATCATTTATTTTCAGTAGTGAGTCAGCTATATATCTCATATGCCGTATTACGTCAGCAGCCAGTAATGGCGAAAAAATATAAGGGTTTGAATGGGAATTTTACAGATAGATTCTAAGACACAGGAATACGGTAAAGTTCTCAATTAAGTTGCCTTTAATACCTAACTTCCACAGTGTTTTACTTGCTGTCTGTTCAGTGTTGTTTTCCTGATCTACACATAATCGGAAAAAAAATCACTAAAACTGCCCAACAACACAGACAATTAACAAGAAAAACACCGTGGAAGGAAGGTAAGGCAATTTTATTGAGAACTTTAATGTATTCCTATCTCTTAGAATCTATTATTAAAATCCCCATACAAACCCTTATATTTTTCGCCATTACTGCTGACTTGCAAGTGACGTCATTGCCGCCATGTTGGTGGTAATTAACAAAATATTTCTAATAGAGTGGTAAAGTGGGACGTCACAAATTTTCAAATTATTTTTATCAAGCCTCAAAATCCCATCATTAGATAAAGATTGCTGCTGTATGATCAGCAACAAAATTTCAACTTGTTAGCACGAATAGAACAGAAGATATAGATGTTCAAAGTTTGGCACCGTCCCATACAATTTTGCGCCTGTTCTAAACCGTGATTAGAAGGGTTTGTATGGAGAAATTAAAACCTGAAGTGCCCACATCTCAGCCGCCAATTGCAATGGAGAGCTAATTTTTGGGAAGTGGATGTTTTTTGGCATGTTTCCTCCGAATAGCTGATCAAATTTCATAATTTCGCAAATTTAGTTTTCGTGACGTCATAACCGGCTTTAGTACTCTATTGGTTTTGTTCACCACCAACATGGCCGCCACGTAGCAATATAGCTGACTCACAACGTGAGCTTTGGGTACCTGTGGTACCAGACTGAAAATGTTGTCGTATAATATGTGTATTCGTTCTGAAACGGGAACGCGGGAGTTGTGGTGTTCTCACGGATGCATCTTGAGTGGCGGGCTCCCTGCGGTTTTGAAGGAGTTTCTGTCGGACACCTTTTGCACTCTCAAAAACACTGAAGATTCGCTCAACTAGTTGTGCTGCTAAACCAAGAGAACATTTTAAAATTACTTTGATCTTTATTTCGATCTTGGAGCATTTGGAAATGTGATAATATATATCGTTCTTCCAGAAGAGATTTATGACTACCACACAACTTAGTAAGAATTTATACCATAATAAAACAATATTAATTTCAATAAATTAAATTAATAAATTATTACAATACAAATTAAACAAAAATAGATTTGGCTGGAAGTGAACTCTCTCTCGATCACCACAAATATCGTTTGTTGCTCCTTGCTGAAGGGACTGCAGACTAACCCTAAACTCTAACCCTAACCCAAAAGGTTACGGTTAGGTTTTAGGGTTAGGTCCGGTTCAAACGTCGCGCTATAGTTCGACGCCTAGCTCGAAGTTTGAATCCGACGTGGCGCCAGATTCGCGCTACGCGACTTTGGCGCGACGTTGATTCAAACGTCGAGCTATAGTCGCGCTAACGTCGAACTTAAGGGGGGATTTACCTGAATTTCAATGAGGTTTAAAGAAGGGATAGAATAAAGAAAATGGTTTTTGGAACACCAACACACAGTTGATACCCATGCGGGTGTTCTTGCGTAGGTATCAACTGTCTGTTGGTGTCCATCTACTAATTTCAAATTCTAATTTTAAAACTACATTAAATTTTCAATATTTCTTATTTCCCTAAATTTTACAAATCCTTTGAGAAAACCTATTTCCTCTCAAACATTCCCAAAAATCATCCAAAAATTTACAAACGCCCCATAACATAGATTCATGGGATGAGTGGAGAGTTTTTTGGATTGCTTGAAACGTGAACGAGATATTTCAATCTATTAAACCCATATAAGTGGCGGAAAAATGGCATTCAGGTAAAATCCCGCCTTAATTGATGAATTGAGTTCGACACGACGATAGCGCGGACGTTTTAAACTAGGCTCGATTACCAGCCGCTGTTCGGGAAAATGAGCCCGCGCTCCTCCGGAACGAAGACCGGACTCGAGTGAGCGGCGGAAAATCGAGCCTACGTTTTAACTGGACCTTACATAGTTCTTTGTTGTTCCCGAGGGATAACTTCAAACCGAGAAAAGACAACAACGCCTAATCTATCACCAGAGTAATTCATAAAAATAAGATGTGTTAATGCACGCATTTATTAATAACTTAGCCACCCATTAATATATTCCCACTAATCAAGAGAGGATGATCTAAGAGAAGCTATTTTAAGAGCGCTACCTGATTGGTCAGTTCGAGTAACGTGACGTCGGAGCCTCGATTAGAAGGAAATAAAATAACTTTCACAGCATAGCACGAAACTATTAATAGATTTCAAAAAAATTATCATAGGCCACGGGGAATCCTTCTCTTAGATCATCCTCTCTTGCACTAACTAATTAGAAAAATAATTACATGTTCCTTTGCAAGGAATGCATCGATCTTGTCGTTGCTTTTTTAAAATAAATCAACGAATTTCACTCGACTAAATATCTTTCGTTGAGCCAGCACCAACTCCGTCCATTAAATACCGTCCTATAAAATACTGCGTTATGTTACAAATAAACTAAAAACCGAAGGCTGGGAACAATTTTCTTTCGAAAATAAATACGCCTAGTCCGCCTAGAGTGCTTTTCAATCAAGAGATTGTTTTGTTTAGTTTGACGTGAATGAAAAATTATTGCAATGTTCTTTAACCAATCAGAACAAGGATGCTTTATTTTCAACCAATCAGAAGCCAATCGTCACATGGCTAACGCGCGTTTTCCCGCGCTAGGCACTGGTTGCTTGTTTTCCCGCGCGAGGAACCGGTTTCGCGTTTTCCCGCGCTTGGAACCGGTTGCATGTTTTCTCGCACTTGGCACCGGTTGCCCGTTTTCCGCGCTTGGCACTTTGCTTCGACTTCTAATTGGTTCTTTGCGTTCTTTTCGTTTGTTGTGATTGGTCAGATACAATACATTGGATTTGGCTTTACAACAGTCATAAGAAAACCACTCTAACTAATTCATATACATAGTACCTACTTATTAAGTGCCTCGTCCAAATTAACGAAAGTCTATGAAAACCCTCTTACAGCTTTTCATACATTCTCCATACCTTTCTTGGTATAATTAGTTGATTGGGACTTTCGTTCTTGTGGCCTATATATTATACTAGAATTTGAAGACACAAACCCTTTCCATCCCAGGGTAAAACCTTGGGTCACAAAATTGACATGGTTCTAACTTTAAGTCTGTTGGATGAAACCCTAGTGTGTGACCATTCATCATGTGGTACTATCCATTTTTCAATGCTTCCCAAGTTGAAATGTCAGAAAATTTACTCAATTTGTGCTCTTGCACTCATAGGAAGTAAGGGGTTACTGAAAGAGATGTTAGAAGGAAATCATTGCCGGGGAAGTACAGCGACCTAGGCTTGTCAGATGTCACGTGGTCTCAAGCCGGACACTCTGCGTTCTCTTGGGAGGTGTCCGCTCGATGGAAAACACCAGAAGCGAGCGGAATCCATGTTTCACTCTCTCTTTCTCCTCGAGCGTGGATACAAACTCGCGCGGCGTTGATGCAGCTACTTGAGTTGTCGCATTAGCTAGCTGTTGTCGTTGATTAGAATGGCTCCAGTCGAACTCCATTTCCTACCAGAGAAAACGCGTTCACCTTGGCCCACATCAGCGCGTTGTTCAGCGACATCACGGAGCGGCCATCGTTCAAGAAAAACGCCTGACCCTGAAAATCAACAAACACCCAGTCAATGGGAAAGAAAACAACCAGGCCCTTACAAATTATATGCTGGTCTCTGATTGGTTGTTGCTTGAATATGAATTTTCACGCGCAAGTATTAACCAATCAGAGACACCACACGATCTCTGTAGAGCTGCGTCATCAGTGTAGGATAATTTTTTAGGTCGAATCTTAGGCCCGGGCCAAACGAGGATGAGAGTTGATGAGAGTTGAAACTCTCGCTCTCGTTTGGCCTGAAACTCTCATGCACTTCTCAGCGACTCTCATGCGCTCTCGTCGAATTTGAACCTACTCAAAGGGTCGTTGATAGTTTTCCCTCGTTTGGCCCACGCCTCATGTTAGTCGATGTGAGTAGAAGAGAACTCTCGTGAGAGCCAACTCTCAGCAACTCTCATCCCCGTTTGGCCGGGCTTTTAGACATCTCTTGAGCGGGGGGTGAATAGACAATATTCGTATTCTCACGGTTCAACTGGAACTAAGTGATTAGTTTCTAATGAAATTGTGGTTCGTCGCGTCGTCGGAGCACTTTGCTCCGACGAAGGGCTAACGCTCGAAACGTCACCTTCTAGAAATTCGCTACGGCGGTTAATTTACCTTCATCAACTTCAAGTTGATTATCGACATAGTGCTTCACTTTCCCGCCGACGCAGCACCACAGTTTCATTAGAACTAATCACTTCGTTCCAGTTCAACCGTAAGAATACGAATATTGTCTATTGAGCGCGCGTAGAGAGAGGCCTGTTTAACCCTCATTTACACGTTACTGCGTCAGGTATTTTATGATAAATGCGCTTTGTTACCTGATTCGCTCTCCTGTCAGACAAGACAGCTGAACATCCGAGTGACTGGGGAGCAATGAGCCCGTTACCATGTCAACACCCATCTCGTACATTGATGACTCAGTTCCTTAAAAACAAAAAAACATTCATTTCAAACAGTGATGTAAACGGTTTAGGGGAAACTATTACTTTCTGGGAGCAATCTCGTATCCGACTGAGTCTGCGGTTTTTGTCCGAGAATTAAGTGATTTATCACAAATGGTATCTTCGCGTGAAAACATAGCTGGCGAGACAATGTTCGCAGTTTTCGTGACGGCTCGCGCCAGTTTTCCAGTGAATAACAAAAATAATCTCGTACCCAGATCCCATTCTGTCTGACACTGAATCGCGTGGCAGAGGGTGATCTGGGTACGAGATTATAACAAGAAATGAATAACAAGAATCGGAAACTCTTCGAGAGCTTCAACGAAGATTTGTCAAAAGCTTCACTTGTTCCCCAGATTGAAAACTCAGACTGAAAAACTCTTCACAATAAATCACATTTTTGTTTTATCATAGAAATCAAATTTAGAAAGAATGTTTGCACCCAGAAAACGTGTCAAGTGTTAAAGTTAAAGTTGTCAAGTGTCAAAGTTACCTTTTTACATCATTATAAGATTGCAACTTACCAACTCTCTTTAGTACTAAGTCCCAAACGGCCTTCTGTTCAGGAGTGGGAGTGACAGAGGGACTGGAAACAAGAAACCAATAAGGGTCAGTGCGATTGATGGAACATCTCCTAATAAGGTTATGTTGGGCTAATTTCTAAAATCCAATTCGATCTGGAAACAGTGGAAGAGAAAAGCCACTCTGTGGATTTCCACTGAAATTCCCATTTATTTTATTTTTTATTTATTTATTTAATCATGCTGTTTGAGCATTTTTTTACCAGGATTTTTGCTTCCCCTTGATGTCAACATACAAATTCTCCTTATCAGTCTCCTAACATTCCTTATGGTACTACTTAGGAGAATTTCATTGTATATCAAGACAACTTCCCTTTGCTGACCAGTGTCTGTCTTCTCATGACGTGCACGCCTGACTATGTATTGAAATTGTGACGAGAAATGAGACCTTGATCACTGAAACGATCAATTTTTTTACGCCCACTTCAAGATGGCGGCCATTCACGTTTTGAAATTTTTTAAGCGATTAAATATTGTTTCGGGTCAATCAACAGTTTAGAATTTGACGTTAACCAACAGTTTGGGGTTAAAAAATGGTTGGAATTCTGTACGGTTTTATGACTTATTTGTAGTAAACCGGTTAGTATTGACGTATTGTTGTGGGAGCACATTATTGCTTAAAAAGAAGTGGTAAAGAAAATTGCCTTTGAAAACATGATCAGCTAACATGAAGTACTTACTTGAGAGGTTGGTTAAAGACGAGCCATGCTTCGGACTCGGTGTCGATTTGAGCGGCTGAAACAACCAACTCCACTTTGTCCTGGTGGATTAATTGTCTGGAATTAAAAAAAAATACGCAACATGGTCTTAGACTTCTGGTTCTGACAACCCCAAGGTCAATAGGCTGTGACCAGTACCTCCTGCTCCCTCAAAGATAGTTCGCGAGACGCTTAAAAAAAAACGCGGGAGAGAAAAGGTTACACTGCCATTTTGTTTTTCTCTGGCGTTTTCCGTTTCTCGCTCAACCATCCTTGAGGGACACGAATGAGCGCTCGCATACTCGCACCTGGCGTGTTTGAAGAGAGGATGTACGATAGGAGTGTATTTTCTCCTTATCGCTAACAGTGCTCCAAGGTATGCACTCAGTGCCAGCAGTTCCTGTCTTTGTCTGCAAAAAGAAAATGACGAATGGTATACATTAATTAACGTGCTTTTACTTTAGCCTGGGAGGCGCGGCGCGGTGGCCTAATAATCCGGGTTCAAGCTCTGGCCTGGGCCATTGTGTTGTGTTATTGGGCAAGACACTTAACTCTCACATTGCCTCTTTCCACACAGGAGTATGGGTACCGGCGAATTGTCTGGGTAACCTGACAAAATGCTGGGGGTATAAAATAGTCCCGGCAAATTGAAAGTCGTATAGTATTAGAGATAGATCATGTGCGCACACTAAATGATGGGCTCACAAAAATACTACTGTTGAGTTCACTTTAATTTACTCATAGCGAGAGGCTGGTCTGTAACTATGTAGAAATTGTGTCTATTTATTGTTCATACTTGGAAGTCCTGCTTTGCTGTAACCGGTCTGTCCTGATACACGACATCCACTGCAGCACACCAGTACGTCATCTAAGACCCAATAAGGTTTACTCATGCCATCTGAAAATAAGCTCAAAATTATAATTTGATACTCAGTCCTTCGAGATTCCCTCAGGATTCCCTCGGGATTCCCTCGGGATAAAACACGTTCTAGCCTATGCTTACCTCGTACAAGATTGAGCCCAATGTCAAGCGCTAGCTCAGGGGACGAGGAAGCCAGGTAATACTTCATGGCATCCATGAATTTGCTCTCTTCATAAAACTGCTCTGCTTTCTGTAAACATTCCTCCACGCTTGGTAACCCTGCCTGATAACACCAAAGACAAAGAATAGGTTAAAGTTTGTGTTCTGGCCTAGTGGCTTATCAGGCTGGTACTTAACTCAGGTTTCCATAACATGAAGCAACTAGGAGTATCGCTACTCCCCTGGATGGGATGCTAGTCCATCACAGGTAACCCCCAGCATTTTTGTCAGGTTGCCCTGGCAATTATATTCGCCGGTAACCATTTATACTCCTGGGTGGAGAGAGGCACTGTGAGAGTAAAGTGTCTTGCCAAGAACTCAACACAACGAGCTCAGCCAAGGCTCGAACCCAGACCGCTCGATCCGGAGTCCAATGCGCTAACCATTAGACCGCCGCGTCTCCCACAAGACAAAGAATAGGAGAGAGTTAAATTTCATTCCTTTGTATAACAATAGCGTTTCTGGTAATGGGAGTATTTTGAGCGATCCTCATGAAGTGACAAGAATATTGCCTTGACCGCGAGAGGAAGACAATTCAACTAGAAGGACTGTTTAAATCAACTGGCGTGACCTACAAACTGGCGTGACCAACAAACTAGCGTGACCTACAAACTAGAAATATTAACACTTCTTTCTGATTGCCGTCCGTTCAGAATTTGGTGATTCAACAAAACAATATCATTATCCCCTAGTTGATGATTTTTTTTTTAATTCTAGTACTTGACCGAGAAGGTAATAATATCTAATAAATTGATTAGGCTGTAAAGCGTTAAGTCACCTTCTCGTGTAATTCATTCACTTCCGTGACAGTTCCTTGGCATCTTGCACACGACTTGATGAGGTGGTTCTCACTGGTGGGTAATAACTTGAGTAGAGCGATACAAGTGTCCCTATGAACAGATAACGTCATGTTAGTTGTCCAGTAATTCAATCAGAACGCGAAGCAAACGCATGTGACCAGTAGCAAGGGCGGGAAAACATGTAGCTAGTGATATTAGGTAAGCGCGGGAAAACATGTAACCAGTGCCAAGTGCGGGAAAATATATAACCAGTGACAAGCGCGGAGAAAGCGCGGGAAAACATGCGACCTGTGGAAAGCGCGGGAAAACATGTCACCAGTGGTACTAGGTATAGTAAGCGCGGGAAAACTGACGCTTTTGCCTATTTTCTAATCACAAAAGATTCAACCACGGTGACGTCAAGCATGCTGTTTAGTGGCAGGAAAGTTCTGCAAGTCATACTTATACGTCATCGCGTGAAAGATCTACACCAACCTTTAAGCAAAATAGATCCTCTTTCAATGAAAACTGTGCAGTGAGTTTGTAACAATTTTTTATATGGATATCATAGTTATGTACGAATTGTGGAACTTTTTGTATGTTATATGTAATTTTAGTGTTGTAAGTAAGTAATAACGTGAATCAAATAAAAATGTCTGTTTAAAAAAGCATTCCTTACCATTTTCCCAATCTTTCACATTTTCTTGCCAGTAGTTTCTACAGCCAGGTGATACATGTGACTGCTGTCATTAATCACCATTCCCATGCTGACAGCCAGTTCAAGCTCGTTTCCTCGAATGAGTTTCGACAAAGCGAACTAAGACGAAATAAGAGAGTTTGAAGTGTCAGTAGAAATGCCATTACAAACGGTAACGATTTATACGGTTGAAACAGCACATAGCTTACAATACTAATACGCTAACACTAAATGCTTACAAAACGCTACTTAGTTATATTACAGTAATTACTAACAATTTATACTTACAATACTTTACTTACACTGCACTACTTACTAGACTATTTACTTACAACAGACAACATTAGTTATCATTATATTATGTTAAAAAGTTCATTAAAACTTTTAACGAGCGGAAATGTTCGAGTAGACCGGTTGTTGAGTCTCACCTTGATGTCTCCAACAGCTAAGTGACAGCAAGCTGCCAGCACAGGCTGCCCACTGTAGAAATACCAGTCTGCTAACGTAGTGCTTGTGGACTGAAGAAGACTGAAGATAAAGTAACACAGATACGTTAGGCCTTATGGAGCTACAGATATCCCAACCCCTCGCTATCCTTGTTTTCTACCCTTTGTGTTTCTTGTTTTTCTTACGAGTTGGCCAGGGTCATTGTATTGTGTTCTTGGGCAACCAGTCCTCATTTTGGGATTCCTATTTTTCGCAGTCTCATGAAGCCTCTTCTTCTTTCTTTTGCATTTCTTCTCTTCTCCATCCGCTCGCCCCACGCCTACCTCTACCTTCTTTCCCTCTCTTTTTTTTCCCGACTCCCCCTCCCCCATCTTACTTCCCCTTATTGCCTCCTCCCTTCCCTCCACTTAAACCTCTTCCCAACTTCCCTCCTTTCCCCATTTTCCCGCCCTTCTTCTTTCTCCTTTCGCTCTCTCCCCTTTATTTCCCATCAATCCTATTTCTTGAATTTCAACTCCCGTATTCCCTCTTCGCTCTCTTCCCCTCCCAATTTCGCTCTCCCTTGACGCCATTTCCCCTCTTCCCAACGTCCCTCCCCCTTCACTCTCTCCCCCGTTCTCTCAATCCTATCCCCTGACGTTCCCCTCCCCTATAACTCCCCCCTTATTCCCTCCTCCCTTCCCTTCCCCACTTCCTTGCCGCCATTTCCCCCCCCCCCCTTCCAATCTTCCCCTCCATTCCCATTTCCTTGCCCTTCTAACCCCACCCCTCTGAAAATAATACACGGTCCCTACACTAGCAGTCGCTCACCCCTTGTTCTCGTCAGTCATGTGATTTATCAAGGAAGGTAAGATGTCGTTTTTCTTCAGATCAAGAGCTTTCGTCTCCTTTTTCTGTGGTAAGGACAGCCCTCCCTCGCACGCAACCTGCGCAACCAATAGGGCGTCTTGAAGCTGACCACGTGACGTGAAGAATGAAACGAGCTGCGAGAGAATGTGTCGACCAAAACGAACATAAGTAAGCAGTTTGTGATTTGTAAGCTTCTTGAAAGCTTCTGGAAAACTAATGCGACTTTAGAACCCTATCACTTGTCTGTTGCTCGAAAAATTGCCTAGTAGTGCAACATACTCTGAAATGAACAAAGTAGAACCAACTTTTCACAAGGATTGTGGTAACGCTGCAGCGACTTTTTATGCGTTACTTGGGGTGTTACACTAAGCAACGTTTTGTACAACTTGTCTCGCAACGGCGCAACAAAATTGCGAGACAAGTTGCACGAAACAAAATGGTTTCAATGTAAAATTAAAGCGGAGCATTATGTTTCGTGGCAGTACCTTGGTCACATCTCCTAGCGACGCACAGTAAGGGACAGCGGCGTCGTCATCTTCTCTCATGAGCTGAGTGGTTCGTCTGAAAGAAAATTCAATCAGAAGATGTTGGGGAAACTGAATCAAGAAGTCCCGGTATAAAAGGGCCTGGCCTGGCCATGTCTCACACCTAGTTGTCAATCAACCATCAAAGCCAGGTAAACAGCTGACAAACAACCTGCACTTTTACTACGAACTGGTAACCGATACTAATAAACTCAGAGACTCAAAGGATAGTGCAGTAGTTTGAATGTCACAGCAGTCAGCTGCCCATGCTCCCCCCCTCTACACCTCACCCCAACCTGAATCTACATAGGACAGGGTGGTGGGTGGAAGTGCAAACCCCCACCTCCAATAGGCGACAAAAATGCGTTTTATTTTCACTAAAAATGTTGTATTTCAACACTTGCAATTGATATCATACTTTTGTTAACGATGTATTTTTGGTAAAGTGTTTTTTTTAGCGGAACTTCTTGTTTAAATCAGATTGGATTCACTACTCTAGTGTTTGTGAGCGAGAGAGATAATGTTTTAAAAATACCTCTCCATCAGCTCTCTCCAATAATCTAATGACACTCCAGGAGCCATAGCGAGTGCCCTGTCCCACTACAAATAAACAGCATAAACAAACAAGCAAATTAAAAGATGCTACAGAGAAAACACTTGAGTTAAATAAAATATTATGCAACATGGCTCAAATAGTTCTTATGCATATTTACGTCTGACTAGATCATTTTACCCCAAGCCTCGCTTTCCAAAAGCAAACATGTAAATTTTATCGTGAATGAGTTCCCAAAGCAGCAAAGATGAAAATCGAACCCCTTGATTAAGCAGCCACCCTCGGGGAAATGGCAACTGGCTGCTTAATAATAATTACTGCGAATTTAATACCAACATTCATAATAGAAAGAGTTTCGAGAAAATAGCGAGTCTGGGATAGGGTAGAGATTTTTGGTGTCTAGCCTAGAATAGAGTTGCAAAATGCAGCTGAACATGATCTCGTATATGCTAACGGTTTCAGAGTCCCAGAGGCACACCCACACCCAAAAATTAGCAGAGGAGTTTGATGCGTTACCTCGCCCAGCTCGACCATGAGTTCACAATATCTCTGTAGTTGACCAATCTTGACATGAAGACCTGCTGCTTCTCTGATTCTATCTTCTCTCTTGGACATCAAACCTCCTTTTCTGCCTGATAAAGCTCGCACTGTTTCTAATTCTTGTGCTTCTGACTGAACACACAACACAACAAGCAAAGTATCAGTCAAAATATCAATGCTCCTTACTGGATGTCATACTTTGACCAATCATAACACTCATAGTATCTTGGTTAGTTTTGACCAATCAGAGCACTTGTAGTATCTTGGTTAGATTAAAGGGGCACTATCACAGGGATTTTGCTGCTTTTTTGGTCAAAACGGTGTTAAAATTATGACTACATTTCGCCCATACACGAAATGCACCTAGAAATATCAAGTGCACGAACTGGTGAAGGGAGAGCAAACCGCAATTAGTTTTTAGCAATTTTTCCAAGACACAAGGGCAGAAGTTGAGATCAAAAGCTCCTGATGGGTTTACTAATAATAATAATTAATAATAATTAAAATTTAAATAGCGCAAATTTCATATTTAAATGATCAAATGCGCTTAAAACTCGTGATAGCACTCTTTTATAGCTTCAGTACACTAGTATAGTAATCCATTTGTTTTAGGTTTCCATTGATGTAAATTTGTCTTTCAGCTTTTGACTTTTTGAAGTGATGCTCATCATGTAGTGCCCCTTTAAAGCATAGTGCCTCAATTATTAAATTAACTAATTTGCCATCAATAAATCATGTAATAAACTTGTAGTTTGGGAAATACTCACTGCTCTGTACTGGACAAGATGTTTTGTATGTATGATCCCTTTGCTGTAAGACACTGGTAACAAACTGTCGTCGCCATCCCGCACAATTAACACCAAGTCCCACAAGTTCCTTGCTCCACACGGAGGCTGAAAGTCAAAAGGCATTACTTGTATTTAAAGAAATTTTAATGACAGTGACTTGGGTAAATGTCACGCAATGTTTTTAGTGCCAGGAAGACTATCTTCTCGATTAGCATAATCCAGTGACCGACTGTTAGGCAAACTCACTATCTGATTGGCTACGCAAGGGCGGCCTAATTTTCTATAAACTGCCCTGGGAGCGCGCGCAAGTAAAATTACAAAAAATTACAAACCAAAACTAGAAATAAATCACTTTCACTGAATTTTGTTGTTGAATAGATCGGTCTCTGGGATATGCTAAACCAATTAGACGGCTCGAAGAGGAGTGATGATGATGATGATGAGAAATACGAATATAAGTAGGGGGACAAGTAGATCTTACTGTAAAGAAGTCTGAGAGGAGTTTAATTGCTGACAAGTGAGCCGCTTCTCCTTTGACTGCCACACTTGCTTTCAATTCACGAGAAACTCTTCCATTTAACAGAGGCACACCTCCAGATGACATGGCTGTTTCTGTGGAAAGAAAATACTTTTTTCTTTACAAGAAGAAATAAATAAATTCTTAAACTTAAAACTTGACAGACTTGAATTGGAGGTTTGGTTTGATTGAATCATCAGTAGAAGTTGTTAAGCCATTTTATTTTTTGTGCGCACTGAATTTTGCGGCAGCTTTATTTCACGTCATGAATTTTTTTGTGTTTAAACGAGCAACATATATGTCACAGATAAATTTTTCGAGTATGTCGTTTGCAATCCGTCTCAATCTTCCCAATCTTAACCATCCCAATTCCTTTTTAGTTTATTATGACCTCTTTGGTGCTTTTCGATCTCAGCCAATTGTTATTTTCAGGTTTCCTTTGAATTAAACTAAAGTAATTTATAGACCACAAAAAATAACTTAATATTTCATGACAGCTCCTTTCTGTAAAAAGGTAATAAGAGTGGAGGCCCCTTCTGTTGTGCTTCTCGCCAATTTCTGCTTTTTCAATTGCAAAATATTATGCAATGTTGCAAAAAGGTTTCCTATTTCTCCTGGTTCCTACCACTTTGAGAATCCTGTTTCCTGCCCTCTCTTCACCCGTCTCCCATAGACTTTCCACCCCCTTTACTCCCGGATTCCTGCCCCCCCCCCCCCCCCCCCCCCTCCCACAAGGTAAGCCAGGTACAAGACAAGCTTGTCGTCATTGACAATAAATTCTCCTGCCGCAGGCCACATACCAGTATTGTTGGTTACAATGTCATCCAATGGTCTCTTAGCCAGCACATCAATCTGTAAGGAACACGCCAAATGAGACAGACACCAGATTCTGACAGTGGAATCACGAGAACAAGATGCGATAGTGAAAGGTCTGTATCTGTGACAAGTCAAGCCTAAAAAGTAAAAGCACAGTACACATGTGTTACTACTACACTACATCACACCCAATGGGGGAATCGGGTATATTAGTGACAGGGAGGTGTGAATGAGGCCAAATTATTAGACCCAAAAAAGTCCAATTAGGCTAAACTAGACCCAATAAAGTCCAACAGCCCAGTAACGTAACCCCAAAAAGTCCCTTTTTCTCGTAAAAATATAATAGAGAACGCTATGGTACACTTTTTATCAACCCTAAAAAAAGTCACTGACAAAATCTTTCTACCCAAGAAAATCTTCCAGAAAATTTCCAACCCCAAAAGACCCTACATTGCTAATTTCAAACCCCAAAAAGGCATTCACACCCCCCCCCCCCCCCCCCCCCCCCCTCAGAACATTTTTCACATATTAAAGTAGGTAAGGATTAATGTAAATGAGAATTGTAATCAGTTGATACAACCAACTGTATGAATCACCGGTAACCCTTAATATTATTTACATGTAAATGCATACCATAGACATCTGCACCATGGTCTAACACAGCTTCTAAACATGATCCATCTCTAAAGCAGTAAGAAATAACAAAACACACTGATGTTGCTGAATGACAACAAGATTAGCTTTAGACTGGCAGCCCTTCATCAACTATCAACTGTCACCTTGGCAACACTCAGATTTTACCATTTACACAACATACACTCAGGTACCTAGTATGCTGACTGAGAAAAGACTACATAACTGTACTTCCAATAATATTATCTACCATCATAGGCAAGCAATGTGTGCAAAGGGCTACATAGCTACATAGCCTCTTGCATGCATTGCAAATGATGGCTAACATCATAGTGTACAAACGGCTATGACAGCATCTAGCGTGCAAAGGCCTACATCTATATAGCCTTCTGTACCCATTGCGTGCCTATAAATTTACAGCCGTTTACCTTGTGTCCCAAATTCTAATTGCATGGTCCCAGCTCCCTGAAATCAGAAGATAAGGAAGCTCTGGGTTCCACAGCAAGCCTCGCACAGGCGCCCTTGTGACCTTCTAATGTGTGCACACATGAATCCTAATGAGAAAAAGATTAAGTATGAAATACTGCGTTTTTCTTGCACAAACTGCAAACTACAGATAACATGGTTGAACATTTCATAACTGGAAACATCCCCTTATACAATCCACGGTAAGAAAAAGATGGTGACTGTACTTTTTACCACAATACCTTGCAAACCTAACACAGCCAATAGGCACATCTGAAAGCCATATTTTTGTGAAATTCATCCCTGTACTAAAAACATTGTGTATGCTAGGTTTTAATTTTTTTTTAACTTTTCTGTACGTTTTTATGAGCGTTTTTAGGGTTTTCGTGCGCTAAGAATTGTGGGTAAATGTACCGGTCGTCGTCATTTTTCTTACGCTGGATTGCAGGGCCAAGGGAGATGTGGTGGCCTAATGATTAGTGCATTGGAGTCTCTGGATCAAGCAGTCTAGTTTGAGTGCTGGCTGGGGTCACTGTGTAGTGTTCTTGGGAAAGACACACTCTCGACCCAGGAGGCATAAATGGGTACTGGTGAATTGTCAGGGCAACCTGACAAAAATGCTACGGGTGACCTGCAATGGACTAGCATCCCATCCAGGGGAGTAGCAATTACCCCTCACTGGTCACTTCATGCTATGGAAACTGGAGTTAAGTTCGGCTTGATAAGCCTAGGCTTGAAAACAGAGTTTAACTTTAATAATTTTACAAATCATGTGAAAAAGTAAATTGTCTCACCTCAGTGTAATCCCAGACTTTTATGGTGCTGAAAAAATTAAACAAAAAAAACGATCAACATTATTAGGTTGACACTTCTAAGTAACAACCATATCTAGCAATGGTTATCTAATCTTTAGTCATTTAAGTGTTAGCTAGTTCTGAGCATTTTGTGGTTACTACATGACAAGACAATATTTCCTAATTGATTATTGTGTACTACTGCATGTATGTTTCCTGAACATCCCCCCTTGCAATAAACTAATAGGTTAAATATGACATGTAGACTTACCCATCATCAGAGCCACTACAGAGAATCGCTTCTCTTATAGGACTCCACTTCACATGGAAGATCTTTGCTGTATGACCTACAGTAAAATGGTTATATGAAAAGAATATTAAACCATGCAACAAAACATACTGTAGCCCAACTTTACGTAACATAAAGGTTAATGTTATAAAAGATGTGGTTATTGTTCATCGTGGTTCATTAAATAGATGTAGATGAACGTTTAATCATTTGTCTCACGATGGAGTCACTTTGAGATGTTGATCGCGACGTTTCGACTGCTTTACTGCTAGTCTTCATCAGGCGATGAGGTCAATTGTTTATGTGTCGCTATATATAAAGGTTAATCTTTTTAAAACCATTACCCACTGAGATGAATTGCCTTTCTTTACCAATTAATTAATTAATTTAATTAAAATTAAAGGAGCTTCATCACAGATGGCGCATCTTGAAAAAATTGGCCAATTTTTTCAAGTTCGTACAAGTTCGCAATCTGTCTTAATCTTCTCCATCCTTAACCATCCTTGTTCATGTTTGGTTTATTATCACCTCTTTGGTGCTTTTCTACCTTAAGTAAACTGTTATTTTGATGCTTTCTTCAATTTGAAGGTGATTCTGTAATTTGCAAAAATGACTTAAATATTTGTAATATAATACTGTATCCCATCAATGTATCAATCACATCATTCAACAGAAAAGAAGGAAGTTATTAATAAGCTTTGATCAAAATGGGTTTAAAACTAACTAAAGATACAATCTCTCACTGATCATCAACTAATTATTTATTGAATTTCATATAAATATTAAGTTACATAATTTATTTAGTCCTTACCAGAGAATATCTTCAAAGGAAGATCTGTACTTGCGGCAACATAAAACACCCTGACACATTTATCTTCACAACCTGTCGCAATCATATCTCTATGAAGTAAACAGAGACATTATGAGGTACATTCAAAACAGGATGTTGAACTCTAAAGATAAGGTACTATTTTTGCATAAGGTACTGCATGTAAGTATAATTTCTTTAAAAACATGTCTACAGCCTATAAAAATCGGTGTTCTCTCCAAACTCCGGGTTTGGAGAAGGTTCAAGTCCACCACAATCAGTGTAGCTGGATTTAAATGTACATCTCCTATTATTATTATTTTCAAAATTATGTGACTACAGTCAAAGCTCCCGTAAGCGGACACCCTCAGGAATCCCAAAAAGTGTCTACAACTGGAGCTGGTTGCTTATGGGAATGTGTAAATACAGAGTTTTGTATCATGAGCTACAGTTCAAATGTTTTTTGTCAAGGTGGCGTACATACAATGTAGAGTTGTCCGCTTATGAGAGTGTCTGCTCAGAGAGCTTTGGCTGTATTAAATTTCTGTACCCTTGCTAGACTGTAAATAGCCAAGAGGTCAGCCTCCTGCCTGTTGGAATTCATACCAATTACCAAAACGAATCATTGCTAACTTAAAATACATAAAGGTTTATTTATTTATTATTTATAGACATGTATTCTACCTGTTGTTGAGACTCCAGTCACAGCCGTACACCGGTCCAGGGTGTTTGTATCTTTTGATCAAAGTTCCATCCACTTGTCTCACAACACTAAAATATAATTAAAATCATTTTAAAAAAATCTTCTGACTTCTTCTTGGGGGTGGGGTGCTGAAGTGAAGACTGATGGGCTTTTTCTTGCTCCAAAAAGTGAGAAGGAGGGGGGGGGGGGGGGGGGGGGGGGGGGCTAGGATGCAGGTGAGCTTTTTCTTGCTCCAATAACTGGGGAGAGGGGGGCTAGGATGAAGGTGGGCTAGGATGTAGGTGGGCCTTTTCTTGCTCCAATCGGGGGGGGGGGGGGGATCTCTGGTCCCTCGGGCGTCATATTTTTCAACAATAAGGGGACCTTCCCCTAAATCTGTCACTGACGGTGATAGCAGTTTGCTTGTAAATTGACATCAATGATAATAATGAAGAAGTTATAAAAGGTCAAAGATTTTTATAATAATTATAAAAATCTTAAATTATTTATAATTTTACGTTAGATAGACTTACCATGATCCATCTGCACTGCAGGAAGCGATTCTCCGTGAATCCTTGTGATTCCAGCTCACATTGTAAATGTTGTGCTTTCCATGCTGTTCACAACAGCAATTTAAAAGTAATTAATACATATCAGTGATAGACAACCTTACGCTACAGAAAACGTAATTAAGCACAGGCACTGATGAGCCACTTGGCTCAGAACTGCAAACCATTGGATTGGAACAGACTTCAACCTTTTTCTACATGTATGTGGATCTACATGCAAGTCATTAAGTTATGTGGCTTGGAATCTTCTTTAATTTGTTACATAAAAGTAATGCCTTACTCACCTCAGTAAATCTCTTGATTATTTTTTCTTTGGCTATGTCCCATATAAATACTCCATGCTTCGCTGTTGCTCCACATATACAATTAACATCTCCTGCAAATCAACATGAAATTCACAATTTCAATTGACAAGAAGAAACTTGTGATTTATGTTGTGGTTTAATAACTCATTATTTTGTTTCCGTGCCAAACAAGAAGGAGAGTTGCCAAGAGTTGGCAACGGCGCGATTTATTAAGCACTACCTAACAAACATGGCAGCAAGAAGAAGCTATAGCAGCGAGTTTGCTGTTTTTATTGCTTGTTCCGCCATTTTCGCGGGTTTTCAAGTCAACAGAGATAGCCCGCCTAGGAGGGTGACCCGGGTTGACCGTTTACATGTAGAAAAGATAGCCCGCCTAGGAGGGTGACCCTGGCAAGCAGACAGGGTGACCCGGGTAGGTGGGTGACCATGTCTGTCATGTAAACACTTCAGTGTGCTTTGTAAAGAAATGTATGAAAAGTTGGCCCTCCCAGGGTAGCCCGGCTAGGAGGGTGACCCTGGTACCCGGGTCACCCTCCCTCCATGTAAACAGGCCCTCAGAGTGCATGAGAATTTCAGGCCAAACGAGAGCGAGAGTTTGAATTATCAGCAACTCTTGTCCGCTTTCGCCGTTAAACCTCTAACATCTCTTCATTGTGACATGACAAATTAGAGGAGGAAGGTTATACAGATAAGTCAGAATAAAGAGCCTGATCATAGCATGCATGGAAACCAGAGTTAAGCACCGACCTGATAAGCCACTAGGCTAGACAGACTTTAACATAAATATGGGACTAAATAAGGGTAATTTTCCACCGCTGAGTGAAACGAAAAAAGTGGAAAATGTTTTTCTCACACACCGCTGGGGCCTGGGTATAGGTCATGTGACCAGTGAGGCAGGCAGTTGTTTTTGTTGCGTCCGCCATTACTGACCTTCACCCCCACCCACCCAAAGAATTTCAGTAGTATTTTGTTGTATTTTTTAATTTAGGCGTTATACAATGTAACTAATGTATAAACCTTGTAATTTTTGGAAGCTTCCCAGTTTTAGCGTGATATGTGTATAGTTTTTACAATAAAGGTCAGGCTTGCAGCGGTCGGCTTGACATGGCTACCAGTGGTGTGTGAGAAAATACCAAAAAATTAAACTCACCAGGTGCCCATGAAAGAGCATAAATTATTCCTTCATTCCCAGGAGAAGAATGAACCTGTAAAATAAATTTAAGTGAATTCCTTTAAATCAGAGACAAGCCAGCAAATAACAGCCTGTCATCATAAGTTGTCCGGACAAATTTGGCATTTATTTTTGACCAGTGAAAGTTTAGTTTGGTCTGACACCCTGAATGGGTAGTACTGCTACATGTACATTTAATTTGAAACAAAATAAATATTTTCCTTCTGTGAAACATGATAAACTCCCATTAGCTTTGAGCCCCAGATTTAAGGTAAGCCGCAGGGGAAAAAATTGTCCAATAAGACTGACTTCTAGGCCGGACTACAATGCCCTGGAATGAAAAATAATTTGGTTAAATAAGATAATTATTTGACTGTATGAAGGCTTGAGACTGAGATAGATTGTAAAGCCACTGCGTGAATGTTACTTATAGCGTATGTCAACCAATGAGAACAGACTAGACACTTACGGCAGTCATGGTGTTGACATCCCAGACTTTGATTGTCCCATCAAATGATGCCGTAGCTAACAAGTCTGGACTCTCAGGCTTGAACTTGCAATCAAATATTGTCTCTATATGTCCCTGAAAGTTTTAAAATTAAATGTTTTACTTTAATGGCGAGAATTGTCAGCTGTCGAATCTCCCGTAAGTGGACACCCTTGGGGCCAAAAAAATGTCCGCTTACGAGAGGTGTCTGCCTACGGGAGGTGTCTGTTAACGGAGGTTTGACTGTACAGTATATACAGTGAAACCTCCATAAGGGGACACCCCCAGGCTCAGGCCAAGGGGAAGTGTCCTCTTCATAGAGGTATTCCTTTAATAGAGGTAATAAGTTACAATTAATTTTTCCAGGACATTGTTTGTGTCCCCTTAAACGAGATGTCCCCTTAATGGAGGTGTCCCAAAGTAGAGGTTCAACAGACTGTATTTCAAATGAACACAATGTATCGGCGGTTAAAGGAGCTACGTCACGGACAGCGCATCTTGAAAACATTGGCCAATTTTTTCAAGTTTGTCTTTCGCAATCCGTCTTAAAGTGCCTATAACCCTTCGCTAGCTATATATTTTTCTTAAACTAGGAAGGTTGAAGATATTATATTGAAAAGAAAAAATCCAATTCGCTTTTTCCTTCATTATTTTAGAAGCATTTAAACCCGCGCCTCAGCGCTGAAAATCTGCGCGCACGGTGAGCCTGGGCCGAGCTGTTCTGTGACGTAGCCTACGGAAGACGATCACTTGTTGAAGAGATATTCCCTTTCCTATGCTATTTGTGTTTGAACACCCGTATACCGTGCATCGATCTGGCATTTTTTGATGATTTAGAGAGTAGAAAAGCAGTGAAGTTGTGAAGACCGTCAGAAGCGTGTTCCGGAGGCTACGTCATAAATGTGTTCTATTATTATTATAATTTTATTATTATTGTTATAACACTCGTCCCCAGACTCTTTTATTGCTCGATTATTATGACACAGGAAGCACAAATGATGATTTTTCGCTAACTTTGAATAGCTGTAAAAAAATGGCAATTCAAAACTTGGAAGTTTTTTTGGCAAAATAATGTTCCATAAGGCAATTACTTTCGGGGAAAATATAGTCTGAGCAAGGGTTATAGGCACTTTAATCTTCTCCATCCTCAACCATCCTTGTTGCTGTATGGTTTCTTATTACCTATTAATTTTAGTATTTTTCTACCTTTATTAGTAAACTATTATTTTGAGGCTTTCTTCAATTTGAAGGACGGTGATTTTGCACTTCACAAAAATGACTTAAAATCTTGTGACATAGCTCCTTTAAGAATCCCAACTGGAAGGAGGCTAATCATGGCACGCTGAGGAGTTGCACTCAGGACTACCGAGAACAATTCTAGCTAGTGACAGGATGGAGAGCTTGAACCTGTACATGTACCTCCAGATTCATACTCACCATGTCTCTAAGAAAGCTCCATTTCCGTTTCCCTAAATCATACAACCCAACTCCACCATCCATAAATGTACAAAGAATACTTGCGGGAGGAATGGCGTATGTGATGTGATTTGGCTGTGATGGCGGCGCATTTGCAACTGAAGTTGATGACAATCCAAAAGACGTTTGATTATTATTGTTGGTTGATGACGTGTTCTGGAATGGTTCTACTACAATAAGTGCATGAAAGCCAGTCATTTTAATTTAATGTTGGTCATTGGAGAACTCTTGGACACATTCCAGACCCGTAGAATCCCTGCTTGGGTGTCTGGAAAGTATTAAGATAAAGAACAAATTAAATTAAAATTTATTTTTTAAATAAATTAAAATATTAAATTATTTAATCTGTGTACATCCAGCAAATTAACCTTTTTAACCAATAATTGGACCATACTTGTGACACAGTAGTACTGTATTATTAACAGAGATCTAATTGGTTGTTACTTGTGCAAGGAGCCTAATTAATTAACATTCTTTTGTGCAGATTGTCCAATCAGAAGCCAAGGACAGCTTCCACAAAAACAACTTTTAATTAATTCATATTCTTACAGCTGTATTAAATTACTAGAGCGACATCATCAGTGTTGAATTTGAGTGGGGCATAAATTGAGCATGCTAAGAGAGAGGTCTGTTTACACAGGCTAGACTGTTACATCATACAATAAATTCTGAGGAACTTGTTTTATAATATTATTATATTAATTTTCTTTCATTTAAGACAATTTTGCTCTTGCTCGAGAATAATTTATTCTGATGTAGGGTTCCAGATAAATTAATGTAGGCAAGGTGTCAATTAAGCCAGAGGAATTACAATGGATCAACAGAAATGGACCTCACCAAATCATCGGAAGTTTTCCAATAATTTGTCGAGTCACGTACCGACCTTGTCGGTTTCTGAGAACCCTCTCTTATCTGGAATATCGCTGATGTACATGTACAACATAACTAAACATCACCATTTTACCTCCGGTCACAAATACTCCGGGTGCAGAAGGAACCCATGCCAACGTATGAATCTTTGTCGCTGAGCTCGGTAACTTGAAATTCATAATCACACTCATAGAATCAGTATCAATCAACCTCATGCCGTAATTGGCATTTGACACCAACAAGTAATCCACAGATAACGGATCCCATTCAAGACTGGTAACAGGGTCTTCTTCGTCTGGATCTTCGACAGACTCAGGTCTTAAATAATGTTTAAAAGCTTTCTGCCCAGGGTTTACAACAGATATACTTCCATCAGTATGCCCAAAGACAAGTTTGCCGACCTTTCTTTGATTCCAGCGAAATTGACACACTTCAGAAAAAAATGTCATGGACTCTAAATGCTTGGACACAATCCCCTGGGCATCAGGGGAGGTAAAGTTCCAAATGTACATAGGTCCACGTCCGTATATATAAGCTAAAGAATCCGGGTCATGCGGACACCACCCGATGCATGTTACCGGTGGTGATTTGATGTTCTCTAACATACTGATGACCTTTTGTTGTGTAACGCTCCAGACATAAATTCGACAATCACTGCTTGACGTTGCAAGGAGGTCAGAGTTTTTGGGATGCCATGAAATGCATGTGATCGTCTTCTTGTGTTGTGCCATGATTGCAGACAGACGGAATTCATTAAATTGTTGATCCAACTGAAAAAAAGTCAAACATGAAATCAATTTACAGTGAAGATGACGCTACCGTTGCCACTCGACAAAGTTTTTGATTAATTTTTGACATCTTTTTTACAACTTTTTGTCGACTTTCGGATGGGTTCCATTTGACTTGACAAATCAAAATCCAAGGAGCATTGGAGGCGGAGGCGGGAAATTTGAATGGTTTTAGTTTCTAGTCTAGTTAGAATGTGGCGCCACTGAAACATAACCAATCAAAGTTGTCAAAAAGATGTCAAAAATTAATCAAAAACTTTGTTGAGTGGCAACGGTAGCATCATCTTCACTGTAATAGGAGCACTGTGCATGTTTATAGGCCGATCGACCTTTGTGGTGTCACTATTTTACATCTTGCATTTAGAAATTCATAATCAATAATAACAAATTTATCCAATGAACAAGTATATATAAGTTTTATAAAATAGCTGAGATTCTTGTGCATAATGTTTCTCACTGCAAAAGCTGTCTTTATCAGAGATAAAGAATAGATATGACATCAGATCATGCGTACACTCACTCATTACAAGCGGATCATTCACAGTCAGCTAAACTTGGCTTGTTTGCAAGAAATTCAGCTTTTGTATGTATTTACAAGCAGACTTAGCGAGTTAGACCAACCGAACAATGTTTACTCCTGCTTTAAATGTACACAATTCAAAAATTTTGTTCTTGCGCACCATGCTGATATTACGGCTGACAGAGTACATGCATATAATTTGTTTACACGCCAGCTCTTTCTAAATATGATACAGGAGCATGCCATATCCATATGAACAGTGCGACCACAACATTTAGTTTCCTGAACTGGAAGCCGATCTGCGCCCAGTTGTTCAAAGGGTGAATAACACTATCCACAGCAGGCTCGACAAACCCCGTCCGGTCGTCCGGGGCAAGTAGATTTTCCTGTCGGGCAAGTAACTTTCTTCTGCTCACTGCCCCGGGCAAGGGCCCAGGAAAGCTTCTGCCAACTACATTGTTAAAATGACGATTTTGTGAAACAAAACAGTAAATGTTAAGCACATTTGGTCGGGGTAATCAAGAGTTGAAGCTTGACGAAATTACAAGGAAATAGGGAAATAGGAGACGCCTACAAACCACTGTGACGTTGTGCGCGATTAACTTACCGTTCGCTGGGAAACCTGCTTTTCAGTTCTAACTTGCCATAAATCAGTCGCAGAATAAATTAAAGTTAAAAAACAATTTATCTGGTCTTGTTTTGCTTCCATTAAGAGAAATATAGGCCAAAACACGTCAACAAAGATTCTTCGGCTCCAGAAGCGGCCATGTTTTAAATCGCCCCATAATGCATTGCAAGCCGTGCAAACCATTGAATACGTCATGTATGCCGATAGATTGTGTCTCTGGTGAGAGGCACAAGCACAGACATTTTTCTTAGGGCAACCCTGCAAACCAGTTTGTAACTTTGGAAGTAAAGTAAACCAAAACACATTACAGTACAGGTAGGTAGAACAGAGAGCCAAACTGAAGGCTTAACCCAGTGTATTTTCGTTTTCGTTGTTTCATGAATAATTAATGAGTTGAGAACCTGGGCAAGTGGGGAGGTGCCCCGGGCAAGCAAAATTTGAGAGTTGCTTGTCAAAGGGCAAGCTGGAATTCCAATTTTTTTCGAGCCCTGCACAGGATAAATCGCTATCCAGTGGATAGGTGTTAACAAAACAAATGACAGATAGTGATTTATCTGGTGGTTTTTAGCATTATCCACCCTTTTGAACAACTGGGCCCTGCTCAGGAAACCAATCAGAATGCTCCTTTTTATCATCATGGACCAGTTTGCCATATAACAACTATAAAATTTATTTAATATCGGCAGCTTTAGGCAAATGCACAAAATCTGCCTAGCATATTGATAAAAAAACTGAATCAGATACTCTTCAAGAAAATATAGCTACTCCAGGGTTGAAAATCCAAGACCAGTGAAATATGCAGGGATCCATATTCGCAGTCGTCTGGTCGTCCGTGACGACCAAAACATCGTGCGGACGACCAAAATAACTTGAATACTCGTCCTTTGGACGAGTAAAATCTGAGTCCTTAATTTGCATATGAGTACCTGCCTTCTATTGATTCCTCGTCCAACTGGAACTTTCAGAAAACAGAGACAAATTTGCAGCTTTCTTTCGCGATCGAATCATAATTTTGGGCGCCATGTTTGATAATGCGGTATTTTCATGAGTCGCATGATCGCAGGCTCAATTTTCATGTTGTCAACCGCTGTTATTTCTCTGATGTACTGCAGTATTCAAACGCGAAAATGTGGCTTGACAGCTGATCGTGTAAACAACATGTGGCGATATTTGGATGGCGTTATTGCCTCCAGCCAAGAAGAAAAAAAGTGAAAGTGAAGCTGGCGAAAAACAAGCGAAATATGAAAAGGAGGAACGACAGCGTGCCTTCCTACCTTCGTGGCAGAAAAACAGGCCCTGGCTGAAATTTGTGCCTGCCATTGCTATCGTCGTCTGCCACATCGCAAACTGCTTCGGCTGGAGGCAATATGTTTTGCAAAATTTGCCAGCCAGCGTCCCAGTTAGACAGATCACTGGCCCAGAAAAAAATGTTTTTGTAGATGCCGGCTGCACTGTGACATCGCTTCGCCTGGAGTCCATGAAGATCCACAAAGCGTCTTTCAAATCACTTAATAACGGTCGTGGCCGCCAAACATCGTTGTTAACGTTCATGTACATTGTAGCGCGATGCATTATACGATGTTAATAAAAAACGCAAACGTTTTTAACATGTAGCCATTCTGTCGCCCTTTTTTTACCAATAATTCTCTACTTTGAAAGGGCAACCAAAATTTTGCCAGGGCAAGTATGTTTTTTGGAATACTTGCCCGGCTGACGACTTTGAGAAAAAACGAATATGGATCCCTGAATATGTGTAAGGTGTTAAGTATTTTTAATTAAATTAAAGTAAAATTTAATTTGTGTAGCTACAGTGAAAGAATACAATACTGAGATTTGTGCGAATTTAAATGCAGATCTCTGAAATATTAATCAATTGATGATAAAATAAGATTTGATAACATTTACAGCTAAGCACTATAAGGTCCTATAAAGCTAAACGGATCGAAACAAATTCCCTGCTGACTCTTTTTAAAATGCCAAAAAGTTAATTTCCTAAGACCAATTGAGCAGTTTCAACTGTAGCTAATTTTGGTTATGGAATATTCCATCGAGCTTATAAGCTTACGTAAGCTTACCAAAATATCGAATTTTCCGAATTTACATTCCAATTTTATAAGCTTAATAATTATCTAAACCCCTTCTATAAATCTGAACCATCTGTTCAGATCTACTTAGCAGTGGGCGACAAAAAAGCGAAGATGTTTACTGAGAGAGGCAGGAATTTTGAGCAATCTCTCGAACAGTGATACGCACCAAAATAAACAACTTTATTTGTAAAAGTTCCTAAAATTCCAATTCCCTTAATTAAAAGCCGACAAGGCAACTAAATAGAAACGACATGGTGATTCTCGTTTACTGCAAATGTTACAGCTAGAAAGACGATGGATTCGAGGAAGAATGAGGGTTTTGAGTACAAAATCTGTCCAATATTGTTGCACTATTTATCCCTATAGTGACAGGGTCACTCCACTCACCTCGTACACGTAGACTGCCAGAGTCGCACAGTACGCAAAACGTTCTCCATTGCTACTCGCTGCGCAGACATCAAGGTTCCACGGCTGGCAGCCAGCTGCTAAAAAGACTAACCTGTCTCATAAGACTCATGATCCAGCTCTAAAGTAGCAAAATGAAGCCGGTTTTCATGGAGATGCTCTCTTCGCCGCTTCGACCGGGCGCCATCTTCCCGTAATCAGTCATACCCAGCCTTCCATTTCAACGGACTCGCGCGGCCAAACACGGTTTTCCGCTTTTCGGAAAATTTACAGATTTCGGCGAGAACTTTACCAGGATGTGCAATTTTTGACATTGAAAAAAAACAAAATCATCCACTCGCAGGATAAACAGCAATTACCGCGTTTAAATTGATTCAGCTGCTTATCTAATGCCCTAATGGAAGAGTGATCCGCTTCTGATCTCGCAGACTTTTAGCTTTTATAAATAAATGATAAATGTTTCGGAAATAAAAGAGCTTTTAGTCCGCACAAAAACTGGCTTCTTAGTTAATTGATATGCACTCTGCGGTGACCAAAAATAGGTCTGAAAAATTAGAGTTCTTTGCATATTAGCTTTGACTGACCACTGCACGCAAAGGCCGGGCAAAGTAGATTAATATTAAAAGTGCATGAGGATATATTACAATTCATGGCTAAAATTAGATAAATTATACGACTCCTGATAGTCGTGCAATAACAATAATATTTCATGGCTAAGTTATTAGCTTGCCTGGCGGCGGTTGTCAACTCACTAGAATTATTCAATCAAGTTGTTCATTCAATTTTGATGAGTGAAAATCAAATAATAAAAATCGGCATTACGGGATTTAGCTTTGGAAGAACCTTCACCTGAGCCAAGCTTTTTATTCTAACTTGCATAATCGATGAAATAAACAAGAGTAATATCCAGCGGGAAAATTTATCGCGATCCGCCGGCAATTTTTATTTAAAAATCAATTACTGGCTGGAAATGTGTGACAGAAAAAATGGATTTCCGATCAAGTCAAGAGAAAATCGTGATTAAGTTTAAGGTAAGCAGTTTAATGCAGTGCTTGTTTAGGTGTTTAGTAGTATTAGCTCAGCATAGATGGGCCGGGACCATAGAGAGGTTGATTCTAGGATCGCGAAAATTTTAATTAATAAATGAACTTGACGAGTGCGAATGTTTCGAAAACAATGAAAACCCCAGAAACCAACTGCCTCACCACCGAGTCAGTTTAGGTTTATATGTACATAATATACTCAACAAAATATGCAGCTTCTGATTGGTCAATGACGAATGCATAAATAGGTTATAGAGTGCAATACGGAATTGTGATAAACGGTTCCGGAGAAGTAGAGACGTTTTTGCCCCTTAATGGCATTGAAAAAAGCTTTCAAGTTAATGGTTAAATGTTTTCTAAACTATAGTACTGTATTAATTCTTTCAAAAAGTTCCCGTTTGGTTTGCCTGCGCGTTCAAATAAAACATGTGAGCACTTTGGAAACCAGTGAAGCGTTTCATGTGCAGAGTAGCGTGATGGCCGCAGCAAAATTTTGTTGAGAATATTATAAACAAAAAATCGTATGAACTGCTCGTGCAGTTAGTGATTTATGGTCACTCGTGATGTTTTGAAAGTTCTCAAATTGCACTCGCCTAACGGCTCGTGCAATTTTGAGAACTTTCAAAACATCACTCGTGCCCATAAATCACGAATTGCACTCGCGTTCATACGATTTCCTATACTTATTACACTGCTTATAATATACTAACCATAGGATAATGCATTTTCAAGCAATTTGATTGGTTCCCTACTCATGGTCTCAGAGGCAGTATACCCTCTCTACCTTATTTGGAAATACCACGAAGTTCAAATATTTTTTGTCTCGGGCAGAAAATGGCGGAACATTTTCGTCTATTTTCCTCGGATAAATTCGACATTTTCCCTGTGATCTCGGTATCCCCAGGCTCGTGAGTTTAAAGAGGTTATAACTCAGCGGAAAGTTGTGTAATATAACAATAGAGTTGATGTTCGCGGGCGTAAATATGTTTTTGGCCCGACTCAGGCTCATTTTAGCCCGAGCCGCTTCGGCGAGGGCTAAAATGAGACTGAGAAGGGCCAAAAACATATTTACGCCCAAGAACATCAACTCTATTACTATTATAATAATTTCAGAGGGCATTTAGAAAAGGAATCAAAGACAGTAAGCGATATCTTGAACACTGCCGGCGTCGGGTCGACGTTTATTTCATTGTAAAACTTGGCAGAAAACCGTCCGCAAAATTCGTCGAAACAATCTGTGCTCTAAAGTTCTCTTGAAAGGAAAAATTACAGAATTCCATCAACAGCAAATAAATAGTCATCTAGAAGTGTTGGAACTTAATCATGCAATTACTGAACTGGCAATTTGGCATAAAATATTTTGCCTGGAGCGTGTTTCGATCGAAGAAGACAAACTTAAGGCTTACATTCAATTCGCCGCCGTGTATGGATTCTTCCTCGAGTTTCTGTAAGTCCTCTTCAACTAGCTGTACTGAGAAGGCTGAAAATTTGCTTCTTCGTTAGCTTTTCCAGCCAGTCTGATAATATAAAGCTCAAAAACAATAGCTTTGCAGCTGCAGATGGCAGCACTTCGAGTCAACGGCGCTTTGAATTCCAAGAAAACGGCGCGAACAGTTGAATGGTTTCCAGTTCTGATTGGCTGCTACGTTATTTTCTTGTTTCTGATTGGCTCAGTTCAGCGGGCTAAAATATATTTTAGCCCGCTGAATTCTCCATTTTAGCCCGCAAAATACGCCACAATGCCCGATGAAGTTATTATAATAGGCTGGGTATACGAGTCAGTTTTTATTTTTTCGAGCCCAAACATTGACGAGTAAAAAACTTTTCTTGAGTATAAGTAGTCGCTCGTTTCCAAAGCTGTATAAAATTAACAGTTATTCGCCTAAGGTGAAGTGAATATTGGTGAATTTGTTTACCAAGACGAAGTCGAGGTAAATATTCACCATTATTAGACAATTAATCGGCAATTTAGATAAAAGACGCAAAAAAAATTGTAAAAACGGACATTCGAAACTTTCGGCGATAAAATCATGAAAAGCGGACGTCGATAAATTGTAAAAGAAAAAAATACTACTGATTGAAAGTATATATCTATAATATCCTATATAATGTTTGCTGAAGTCCAAGTTCTTAACCTCACGGTGAAATCGTTATAAAACTGTCAGAATAGAGTAAGTTTAGCCGGAAAACTAAACAAGCATTAGAGCAAGAGACCGCTGATTGATTCGTACTTGACGAACGCGCAACACACACTGACCGAGCCCTAGAGAGGCATATCATCCTCTCTTACCGCGCCAAATTATGATGTTGTTTCTCCTTGTACTGAGAAACCTTCGTTCCCGCCCCAGTCCGCGCTGATTTCTCTCGGAGCCTGATCTCAGGCTAACTGTAGAACGGCTTCGAGCGATATAGCTGGGTCACTGCGTTGTGTTCTTGGGCAAGGCACTTTACTCTCACAGTGCCTTTCTCCGCCACAAATGCTGGGGTTTAACCTGCAATGGACTAGCATTCCATCCAGAGCTTAGTTACTTTATACAGAAACCGGGATAAGCTCCGGTAGAGGGGGGCACTGTGGGGCACTTTGGCCCAAGCGCAAAAACCAAATCAAATCACGCACCATTTTGTACTAAATGGCGATCCATCTGGTCAGCGGGTACATGGTGTCGATTCTCTCATACTCAGGAAATGAGGTAATACCTGGGAATTAGTTATGCACGAAGCAAAGGAAGCGAGAAAATATTGAAAATTTCAAGTTGCCCTTGGAAAGGTAAGTGAAATATTTTTAGGATATATTTTACAGCGTCTCTATTTGATTTCTGATTAATAGTCCTCGAAATGATCTCCCATGTCATGTCCTGAGAGATCAAAGTAACATGAAAAAGGGAGGTAGGCTGACGGATTCAAATTGTTATTACCATTTATTATTCTCTTCGATGGGATTTTTCCATCCGTTAACTGTAAGAAAAATAAGTATTTAAGGGACGTTATTAGAATCTTATACTTCAGTTTCACAGCCAAAATTTTAATGCGAAGTCCTCCAAAACTCTACATGGCGTGCGCAGTTGTAGGTTAGTTGTCTCGGGAAATGAATACAAGTTTATTTTAGTTTGCGTCATAATATTTCACTAGTGTACTTTTTAAGACTTTTTTAATCGGGCTTAATCTTTATTATATACACAGATCAGCGTAGTTTCGAGGTCGGGAAAACTTATTTTTAAATGTAATGTTCTTCTAGTCAATGGCCAGCAGAATATTTCTTCAAAACTACTCATGTGCGAAACTATCAACAACCTGCCATTACAACAAACGGGTAGCCAGACTAGATCAATTGACAAGGCAGTATGAATATAAAAAGAACAATCACCAATTCGCACAGTGCTGGATACAAGATGGAAAAAGTCTTTGAATTACAGTGGAATCCCGATTTCACGAACCCTCGATTTCTCAAAACTCGATAACTCGAACCAAAAGTCGTTTCCCTTGGATTTGTTTAACTGTAATTTTACCCCCGATATTTCGAACTCCCGATTGCTCGAAACAATTTCCGTTTCTCTTGGAGGTTCGAGAAATCGGGATTTCGATGTACTCTGGTCAATGCCTTCCATCAGGAGTTTTAGTTCAAAAAGCGCACAGAAAGAAAACGGAAATGAAATAAAAGAAAAAGTGGGACAGAATCTTCCTTCGTGTTCATGTCTGCGCACTGTTTTTCCTCGCCAATAAGCCGGCCCAGATCGTCCAAAGAACATTAAAAGTTAGTATGTCAATCCTAGTAAACGTTTTTCAGAGCATCAAGGGAATATAGAAGTGTGTCCCAAATGCTCTTTCTCAGCAGATTTCGAGTTTTCAGTAGTTGTCTTGCAACAGGAGTTTTCTCTTCTGTTCATGCATGGCTGCTTCCGTCGCTCCACCGGGTCGCTCCGCAGTTCGGAGTTCGCGAAACAACCTTGAAAAGTTCGGTCAGGCTGTATCTTGTATTCAAATTACTGGAGAGGAAAGTACAGATAGAACATCTCAAATGAAACTAATTGAGGACGTTTCTAGTCTGACGGCGACACACCTTCTCGTTCGCCCGGTCCGTGATTCATTGCGCGCTTCTGTTTGCGCTAACTTCTATTGCGATCTCCGATTGCATGTTTGTAACGTTCCCTTACAAACTTCTTGCTCATTACGCTTCAAACTCTTGGAAAAGTCAAGGCAACAAAAACCGGAAGTGGCGTTAAATTTTTGCGTTTGATCGCTGTGAAGAGACAATCTCCGATCAACTGAAATAAAATAGTTCATCTCGATTTTCTACCGGTGGCATGATATTAAAGGCAATTTGGCGTCTGAGACGTATAAATAGTCTAAATATTATAATCCGGCCTTCAGACGAATAGTGGGCCATAATCCAGTGATTAATGCACTAAATTTGTCTGGGATAATCTGTGTGTAAATTTCTTTAGTTTAGCAGGCCAATAAGATCACGGCTTTTGTTGGTGATTCTTAAATGTGGGCCATGGTTTTGATAAAGACGGATTATCTGTGTAAATCCGTTTCCGGATTTATTTAATAGGACGTTGATTATCCGTCGGATGGATAATTCGTCCCTTGTACAAATCAGCCTTTTTTTATTTAATATGTGCAGTAGAGCGTAGACTGCAAAACAGTCGTTATTTTTCCGCTCAATTCGCTGCTCTCTCTCCCCAGTCCCACTCTCCGTTTTCACACTCGCTCCAGACCTTTCATTCGAAGACCGCGCGTCGTAACGCAAAAAAATACGACTGTTTTGCAGTCTAAGTAGAGCGGTTTTCAACTGAGTGTCGAACGTAAAAAAAATTTCGCGCCACCTACTCAACCAATCAGATGCAAAACCAAAAACCAATCGCGACTTGGTCGCACGCGTTTTCCGGCGCTTGGCGCCGGTTACGTGTATTTGCTTCGAGTTTTCATTGATGCGTCCAGTTGTTTATGTTTGTTATGATTGGCTATTTATTTTTTCGGTTTTGGTTTTATGACACTCATATACCGTAAAAGCTCTATTAAGCCCCGAGGGCTTATTTAATTTTAGATCCCAAGAAGGGGGGCTTAATAGAGATGGGGGCTTATTTCAAATCATAAATGTTCGAGAAAATTCACATTAATTTTTCAAACTTTACTATTACACCACTAACTAAAACAGAACAAGAAATGGGTCATGTATGACCGTCTTACAAATTCAATATCATTTATACCCTACCTAAACGCAGAAAATACTGCTGACATTAATACATCAGCCTGATAGAAATCAATTCAGAATATATGTTTAGTTAGCATTTAACTCTGGCCTCGAACTGATTGGGGGGGAGGAGGCTTAATATAGAGGGGTCTTATTAAAAATATGATTTCCAAAGGAGCGTTTACGGTACCTATTATCATTTGTGGTTCTATTTGTGGTTTTCTTTCTGTATTAGAATAATAATCCCTGAGTTGATGAGTTGATCAGGATGAGGGCATTTGTAGTTTTACTGTTGGCTGGATATGCCATATTATGCCAATCAGGTATGTGTAAGAGCTCAAGTTTAATTGATTCATTTTGAGATTTGTGGATTTGATATGTGGGTTCTTTAGCTCAGTCTCACTCACACAATTGTTTACTAACTTCCATACAGGATCAATAAGGAGAAACAAAAGAGGTGAGTGTTAATTATCTATTATATCGTGAAAATCTGTACGGATATATATCTAGGCTCGATTTCCGCCGCTCTCCCGAGTCCAGTCTTCGTTCCCCCCCCCCCCCCCCCCCCCCCCCCCGAGAAGAGATGGGGATGAGCGTGGGCTCATTTTCCCGAACAGCGGCTGGTAATCGAGCCTAATATATATCGATTCGCGAAGCGAACAATTTTCCAAGAGCGAAGCTCGAGGAGAACTGTGAGCTTCTAGGAACAGATAATGTCCGAGGACAAATAGCCATGAATATTTATTATCCTTCAAATATTTTTTCACAAGGCCTCGCTGTCAGGGAGAATTGGCCAAGCTCAGTGTTAAACATCAAAATAATTATGTTGGCGTTCAAAAATATTGCTAGTCTGTTCTAAACAATCAGTTCTATTCAATTCAGCAAGTTATTTGGAACGAAAGCTGAACGTGCGAAAGTAAAACGCAAAATATGAAAACTGGGGAATATCACTTGGGGGATATACCACTGGACATTCCCCAGTTTTGGCTGCGTCGCGTGACCTGTTTAGACCAATCGCGCGCGAGAAAAATATTAAATGGATTCTAAAGCTTATTATGTAAGTGTACGATGGTGGAAAACATAAAATAGCGCCAGGTAGGTAGACTCTGCGCTCGGGCCAACTGGCATACATCGCCAGAGCTGGAGTATTGCTACTCCCCCTGGATGGGATGCTAGTCCATCGCAGGTGACCCCCAGCATTTTATCATGTTGTCCTAACAGTTTGCCAGTCAACCTCGTTCCCAGGGTCTCTCTTCTTTCCGCCAAAAGCGTCAGAGAAGAGAGGGTCTCTTTTCTGATGCTTTTGGCGGGAAGAAGAGAGACCCTGGGAACGAGGTTGTTTGCCAGTAGCCATTTATATTCCTGGGTGATCATGAAGAGAGGCACTGTCTTACCCAAGAACACAGCACAATGATCACGTCCAGCGCTCGAACCCAGACCACTCAGTCCAGAGTCCATCGCACTGACCATTTGGCCACCGCGAATTCTAACAAAATAGCGTAAAACGGGTAGCCTGCGAACAAGCTCTCTCCTTGTTCTCTCTCTTAATTCCCACCCCCCACCCCAGAGAGCTTGCTTGCAGCTCAGGCTATAAAACGGGTTATAAACAAGCTTTCCACTCTCAAAATATTTGTTACGATTTATACAATCGAAGAGGACTAAGAGCAGTTTAATTGACAAATCCTCATAAACTCAACCGACGAAATTCCGATTCTGACAATTTTTTCAATCAGAAACGACTAAACACGTCGCCGCTCTGAAAATATTCCTACGTCACCTTGTCGCTATGGTGATACGTTATGTTACTTAGCAACCTATCCGGCGGCTATCGCGGGCTCAATTAATTCTCGCTCTCTAACGCGGTGCATTTTTCTCCTTCAGGATACCTCTCGCGAACTGGTTTGTGCGTTAAACCCGAGGACAACTATCAACTAAAGGATCCCCGGCTGAACTTTTGGGGAGTAGCTTATGTACTGCCAGATGACGCGAATCCTAAATGCACTGAGTCCGAATGTCACGAGGACAGTCACTGTGACTCAGACCGGAAGTGCTGTAAAAACTACTGTGGAGGCATGGTGTGCACACCTACAAGTAAGAAACACTGACGGTATCTCTAAAGCATAGATAGTAGCCCCTACCGCCTTCCCCCCCCCCCCCCCCCCCCGCCACCAAAAAAAAATGTTTTGATTCCGACACTTTTCCACCCTAAAAGTTCCCGTTTGAGCCACTCCAAGTTGACCGAGTGTATAAACACAAAAAACCCTAGGTTCTAGTGTGGTCGCGACGTCGTCACTTCAGGAACAACAAATCTTGCCGAGAAAATTTTTCTGCGTGTTGTTGTATATTAGCCGGCCTAAATATGCTTCGTAGATGCGTTGTAGCGAACTGATAAATTTGGTGGGATGCTACACTTAGTTCATTCCCAAGCATTTTTGCAAGGTTCCCATTTATACTCTTGCATGGGTGGAGAGAGGCACTGACAGAGTAAAGTGTGTTTATGCTGAAATTATTAGGGCACCATACCTTCCACAAATCCTCGAATAACATTAACCATTCCGATGATATTTTTTGTCCGATTTGTAAATTAAACGAGTTCGAAAGTCATTCTCGACCCCAGAGCCTTCGTTTCCGTCGAACATGTGCAAAGAGAAGAGCTCTGGGGTCGAGAATGTCCGAAAGTTGTTATGCGGCCACATGGTGGCATGCATATCTGCTAATTAGTGTCTTCGTTTTCAAAATCTTAACTTTGTATTTCTACTTTTCTTTCAGCGAGAGATCCTAATCCATGCAAGGTATGAGAAAATTCAGTAGCGGTTTCTGAAGAACGCTTGTTGAAATCGTATACAGAGGAATCCCACCTTGCTTAACACTTATTTTAACACGTGTATTCACTATCACATTCTTCTGTCGATCAGTCAGTCAGTCAGTCAGTCTGTCTGTCCGTGTATCTGTCTGTCAGTCAATCTTCTCTCAGTTAGTCTGTCGGTCTTCTGTTAGTCAGCTTTTGTCAGTCAATCAGTCGTCTGATCTTGTTTGCTTGAACTTTCTATTTTATCAGAAATTCAACTGTCCAACTGGCCAGACGTGCAAGGTTCAGTATGTTCCATGTGTGATGCCCAAATGTAAAGACGCTATTGCTATTAACAGACCAACATGCATCAAGGATCCGTCGGGTAAGTTACTGTTGTCTCGCTCAGCTTTGTCTTCCTTCTTTCTACAGGGTAGAGAAAGGATGGGAGGGGGATTTGGTGTTCTGTGGTAAGAGACATCAACCGGAAGTGATAAGGAAGCAGCGTGGCCGAATGGTGTAGGGCGCTGGTCTTGTAGGCGAGTTAGCCTCCGGATCCCACCAGTTGGATTCTTATCTATGTTTAGTTTATTTGAAATATTTGTTTCACTGGATGACCAGCCCTCCGCTTACGGTTGTATAGAACGGCCTTCCTCGTCCCCAGGCGTCACTCCTTGGTCGTGCGCGGTGCGCGTGGAGTTGTGGGACTGATGCAGGCAAGACTGAAGGACGCGCTCCGCGTTTCACCTCCTAAACATCAATTCCCCGCGCTCCCTGTTTTCCCGCCCTTTACCGAAAAAATGCAACCGGCGCCTGGGAACGAGGCAGCTTACCGGCCTTTCCGTATAAATAACACTATTAATAGAAGGGTGTGTAAAACTTACAACATTTCATTATGTTATTAATTATAACCTCGGTTTACCCTTTACCATCATCGCTGTATTTTTAACGTTGCTTTCTTTCTTTATCGTGGATTTTGAAGCACCTGCAGCTCCTGCCGCTCCTGCCGCTCCTGCAGGTAAGTCAAATTTATTTTGAAAAATTTAACAAATGCTGTTAATGAAACATTGAATGTCATGCCGCCTCACAGTTAGTAGTAGTACTAGAGAGCTTAAGCGCAGACGTTTTTGAGCCATGGACGGCAACCGGAAGTCGAAAATTTAAAGGATTTGTATGGCTGGATGGCAAGCCTTGCCATCCAGCCATACAAATCCTTTAAATTTTTCGAACTTTCAAACTACCATAGCGGTCTCAAAATTGGCAGCCTTACTAATTTTATCATGCTCTTTCCATTTCTGGCAACCATTTTGTACTACCACCTATTTTTACGATTGACATGGTCATGTGACCGTATTATGCAACGGGCCTATTGGTGTCAGACGCGGGTAAAAAACAAAATGGCTACTTTGAACGCCAGTCAGAAATCACAGTCAGGACAGAACAGTTACTAAAAACACCAGGGCCTGGTTGTTCAAATCGTGGATAACGCTATCCACCGGATAAATCTCTATCCAGTCGATAAGTGTTAACAAAACCAACTACGCTATCTGCTGGATAGTGATTTATCCGCTGGATAGCGTTATCCAGGGGGGGCTAGCAGCGAGGCCTGGGACCTAGTATACATGATTGCACATTTAAGAAATTTGGCCGAGCGAGACTAAGTACTGGTTTGTTTAAAATAAACATGGCGGACGATGGCGGACATGACGTGCGTTTGTGTTCGTTCAGAAATATTTTGGCGATTCCATGCACGTTCAAACATCTATGGGAACGATTCGGTCGCTGTTTAACTGAACTTTGGTCATTGTGGGACACCATGGATGAAAATTCCACAGCAAACTCCCGTAGAGGTACGTTTCTCGAATGATTGACAGATTTCTTTACTTGTGCGATCAAGTATAGCGGAAAAGCGGCAAGATCAAAGGGCGCTGATGATATGTTGATTAATATTAATTATTTTTGTGATATTTCATTGTGATTTTTCTAGCGTTGTAAAATATGAATACACTACGGTTAATGTTTTTACTGGACACGTCCAAACATCGAACTCTCTTGCGCAATAGTTGTAACCAAGAGAGGATGATCTAAGAGAAGGATTCCCAGTGTCCCATGATAATTTCATGAAATCTAATAATAGTTTCGCGCCATGCTGTCAAAAAATTATCATTGGAAGAGACCCATGTATGTGGGAATGCTTCTGATAGATCATCCTCTACTCCGCACATTAAAAACCACTCTTGCCGCTGATTTAACTTTTGGTTTTTCTCAGTAGCGCCTGCCGCATACCAAGCGCAGCCACAGGCGGCCCAAGCACCTTACTCACCGCAACCATGGTGGGCACAGGCTCCCCAGGCGCCTTTCGAACAGCAATCACTGGTACCCGCACCGCCAGCCCCAATGGCATTCGGATTGCCACCCGCAATGCCACCTATGAGTGCATTTCAAAACGACGCTCTTGGTAACGAAGCCGGTTTACAAACCGGTTTAACAGGAAATCAACCTACTGGTCTTAGTGATGCTTCGTTGATGAACGCCTTTCAAAATGAAAAAGAGCCGCTGACTTTTGACAACGATAACAACCTGCCGTCCAGCGATCAAAGTAACTTTTATCAACCACCACCCGCAGATGAACAGCAACAACCCTTAGCAGATGCGCCTGCGAGCGAACCTCTAGCGGCTAATCCCTGGGACCGAAGCTCGACAGTTCACTGAGTGCGTCATGTACGAACCTCTGATTATTGACTTTCAATGGACGTGTTGAACATGAACAGAAAAGTTCACAAGCTTCGTGACACTTGTGAGAGACAAATTAATGTTTAGGGTAAATCAAATAAAAGTGCCAAAGTATTTGTTGAAAGTGGAGACATCCACTGATGAAGGCTAATCCCGAAATGTCTAGACTTTCAACAAATATTTTGGCCCTTTATTTTATTTACCCTAAACTTTAATTTGTTGCGAGAAAACCCGTTCAAAGACTATGTGACAAAGGAATGTTTTGTCCTCGCCGTTAGATCAGATTCTTCTCCAACAAGATACAAAATGTCACCTTTCGTATTTTCTACCATTAATATAGAATTCAAATGATAAATTAACGAATGGCTCAAAGAAGACAAAAAGCCAGACGGATGCTTAGGATAGGAAGACTAGAAACTAGAGAATATCGTAACATATCTTCCAATGGAAGATACCCTTGTACATACGGGCCCTTGTACACACGGGCCACTCTAATTTTCTGATGTAACACGTATAGGGAAGACAATGTGGTAGTAACTGCTGAACAAGGAAATAAACAAGAATGCATTTCCACTCTTCTGCTGATTTCTCTATTAAGTAAATGCATACCGTAGAATTCCGATAATAACGGGCCCCCCGAAAATAACGGCTACCCGAAAGTAACGTTAATTTTTTACCTTGCTATTAAACCCCCGAAAGTAACGCCCCCCCTCCCCGAAAGTAACGCCCCCCCCCCCCGATAATAGCGGGCTCTTAAAAAATACAGTTTACTTTGTTTACATGGATAATGAATAACCAGCATGCAACCTGAATGACCTTTTTTATGTCTGTTATGCGTCCTCTTTGTGTAAAACCACTGCTGAATTACAAACGTTTTCTAAGCATCCGAAAGTAACGGCTACCCGAAAATAACGGCTACCCGAAAGTAGCGGCCCCTTTGGCCTGCTAAATCCGAAAATAACGGGGGCCGTTATTATCGGGATTCTACGGTATGTGACCGTGCCTCTTATGGGTGTGGGTACTAATAGCCCTTATGCATGATTACGCTAATTTCACCCAGATCCAAACTTGTACATGTTATCATGCTTTTCTCCCTTCGGACAATTTCAGTTTCCTCAAGAGAGGATGATCTAAGAGAAGGATTCCCCGCGTGCCCCATGATAATTTTTTGAATAATTTCGCGCCATGTTGTAAACGTTCCGCTAACTCGAACTCGGTAATAACTCGAACTCCCCGCTATCTCGAACTCAAACCCATTCCGGTCCCCTTGCTCTTGTTTTTCAGTCTTTTACGACTTTTACTATCGGCTAACTCGAACCTCCGCTATCTCGAAACTATTTTTTGTTTCCCTGGAAGTTCGAGTTAGCGGGATTCTACTGGATTTCCTTCTGATCGAGGCTCCGACATCACGTTACCAGAACTGATCAATTAGGTGGCGCTCTTAAAATAGCTCAGCTATGGACTGAAAATTAAAAACAGATTACAAAAAAAATCATTGGAGGAGATCCATGTATGGGGGAATGCAATCTCGTTCCCAGAGTCCTCGTTACCCTTGTCCAGCGGTGGAGCGTCCAACAGGGACCTCTTGGAAAGCGATCCGCCAGGACCGGATTCAAGGACTTCCGGCTCTACTGCGCATGTGTTCGACCCATGTTTCAACTAACGGACGCCAAGATTCTTGGAGTTCCGGTCTTACTGCGCAAGTCAGGCGGATCACTCAATCCCAGAGGTTATCCCAGAGGTCCTTGTTGGCCGCTCCACCGCTGGACAAGGGTAACGAGGACTCTGGGAACGAGATTGGGGGGAATGCTTCTTCTTTGACCACCCTCTCTTGGTTTCCTCTATGAAATGCCACGCTAGTACCCAGTGCTACGCACTGTAACCTCTGAGCTCCACATACTTGGCAAGCGAACAAAAATAAACTGCGCCGATAAGCCTCAACATTGCATCGTGTTTTAAACACGTCTAACTTGGCAAATCAAAATGCTGGAAATATACTGAACCAGGAGCCAACGACTGAACTTTGTGTTTTGAAAAGTCTAAACTTCTCCTCTTACCTACTTTTGTTTCCTTTCGCAAATTACTATCAAGGTTTCGATTTCGCATTGTTGCAATGGTTTTCCTTCAAAATTTTGCGCGGGAAATTGGCGCGCGGGCGACCAGAATTTACGCCTTTGCGCATGTTCGGACATTTGACCGCGGTGGACCTCTGGGCAACCCAAGAATCACCAAACGACAACTAACAGTTTTAAACGAGCATTTCTTGCCCCTTTATTTCTTTACTGAAATTTATTTACTTACTTCAATGAATATCAAAAATCAATTTAAAATACCTACTAAGAAAAACGATTCTGTAGTAGTTAGTCAGTCATTGCGCGTATAAAAATCAGCGTCTTTTAATTAATTAATAATTATTCCCTTCCATTACTCCCTAGCTTGTGATCAGCACAATTTGAATATATCTATATGCAGGATAAATAATCTAAATCTCAATACAACTTTATATTTGAAATTACTAAATTTTTTAAACGGCATGGGCGAACCATCGAAGTCGATAAAACGCCGTTTTTTCTTATTTCTCGCTACAATTGGCCCACTTTCAATATGAATATTCTATACTTGTACAAAATGTAAATAGCAAAGCGAGACAATTTTCGTACATCTCGAGTTAAATTAATTTGAACATGAACAACAACGTATATGTACAACCTTAGTATTAGGAGGTGAAAGTGGTTCAACACTGTCCCATGGGGAGGGGGGAGAGGACAAGGTAGGCGCCATAACCAATGTCTGAGCAATCTCGTGCCCAGAGTCAACGGTCTCCTCGGTCAGCGGGTCGTCGCCAGGTTAGACTCTGGGGGAATGGAATTTTGAATACCAGAAATCTGGTGTAACGGCCATTTTTGTTACACGAGACAGCCAATCAAAAAATTCGATATTTATTCCATTCCCCCAGAGTCTAACCTGGCGACGACCCGCTGACCGAGGAGACCGTTGACTCTGGGTACGAGATTGATGTCTGAGTGACTAAGTCATCTGAAGCGGCTCACAAAAAATAAACGCAATATAGAAGACCTCAATAAAACTGAGATAAAAAGGACCAAAGAGCTAAACGACGGTTTGCTGAGAAAGGGTTCCCTCGGAATAGCCCTAGGGTTAATAGTTATACGGGGGAGAGTTCCGACGAAGCTTCCTTCTACTTCCTCCCCCCCTCCAAAGGGCAGTGTTATGGTATTCTTTGAGGCGTGAAAAGAGAAAAAGACGAATTACGTCAAGAGATCCAGAGTGTTCTCGCGCTGCCCGTGTATTAAAGTTATTCTACATGAGCAAGGCTCAGTCAGCTTGTGTCAATAATCTATGCAGCTATTACAGATCTGTGGTGGAATGCGTGACACCAGAAATTGTCACGAACGCTTTTCGCCTCTGAACGTCCTCATAAGGGGGAGGGGGAGGTGGCATGCCGGGGCTGTGAGCCCGGTAAGGCGGAGATGGATATTTCACGTGATGATGGTGTCGCCAATCGTCCTCTCTCCTTTTGGACACGGGGGGACTACTGTGAGTACAATACGGGCTTGACCCGCGGGAACTCCCGCCACGCCCGCTATCTAGTTCATCTTCGCTACTGTGACACTCAACCACTGCCTGCTCAAACGGGTAATACATATCCGGGCGGAATTACCCGTGGGGGATCCGGGCCCCAGCGGAGCTTGATACGCCATCGTCGGGTGCATCTTTTTGATCGGGAGCGGCGATACATTCAACGGTTGCTTTCGTGTGGTGAAGTGAAAGCCTTCGGTCGTTTGCCCTTGTTTCGCTGTCGCTTGATGGAACATTTTCTTGGACGCTATCAGGGCATCTTCCCGGCTAATGTCAGGCTCGTGATAGCTACCACGCTTGTCTTCGGCTTCTTTCTTGTCCTTGCGCCTGCACTTCACGCAGAAAACCGCTGTCAAGCAAATTGTCAACAGTATAAACCCGGCGCAAGCTGCCACCACAATGATCATCTTTGTATCCGAAAAGAAACCTCCATTCCCCTTCCGGATTCCACCAGCCCATTGTCTGCTTTTGTTGTAACAGGACGAGGCGAATTATTTCCTGGAAAACCAGACGGCGGTGGAGCAGGAGTGATGAAACGCACCGAGATAAATAATCGCAGGAAAGCTTCTTTTTCAATGAAACCGGAGTCTGTAGCTCTTATCATCAAAATGTAAGCTTTCTCGCTGAATACTTTTCTGAGCGTGATTTTCCCGTTGCGTCTGTTTACGTGGAACACTTGGTCATCATTACCACTGGCGATGGAGTATGTTACCAGGCCGTTTGATCCAGAATCTCTGTCGGTCGCTTGTACTTTCAATACAGTTTCTCCAATAAAACCGCATTCGACAGCGTCATGTTATAGCTGCCTTCAAATCCGATGAAAACTGGGGCGTTGTCGTTAATGTCCTCCACTTTCACGTTCAAGATAATTGTCATGTTCACACTTCCATCTGATATAACAGCAGTTAATGAGTAAGAATCGTTGACCTCTCGATCCAACCTTTTCGTAGCAGTTAATATTCCACTCTTTTCGTCCATAGTAAAATCGTCGGTATTTGAGACAAGTCTTATACGAAGCGGTTTGTCAGGTGCTATGGACGTGAGCGGAACTCTCCCCACCTCCACTCCCACGGGTTTATTCTCCGCTACGCTAAAATTGTACACATGCCGTGAGCACTGAATGGCGATTTTCAACGCAGTTTTTCCATGAAAAGGCACGCGGCCTTTATCTCGAACGTCAATATTTAGCAGAAATGATGGCGTGAACGCGCACCACAACTTTGAATGCACACCTACGTATCCCGTTTTGGGATCAATGCCAAACCATTTACGCAGGTCGTCGTCGCTGCCATTACGTGCACCAATGCGCATGCTCTCCAAGCTGTAAATTAATTCGGAGTTTCTCCCATCATCCTCGTCGGTCGCTGTCATCCTCGCGACGACCGCGCCCGGTGTGACGTCATCACTCACGTCCACGCTATAAACCTTTTGAGCAAACGTCGGGGCGTGCCTGTTACTGTCAGCGAGCTTGACAACTAACACGTGACTATTCTTTTGTGACAAAGGTAAACCGTGATCTTCAGCGACAATTTTGATCTTGTATTGCGCATGGCGGTCTAGGCTCAGCGGTTGGCGTATTTCGAGTATGTACTGTCCGGCGAACATTTCCTGCAAGCCGAAGTCCTGTTTGTGATGCTGTAGCGTTACCGTGACACGACCATTGTCTCCGCTGTCCTTGTCACGCACCGTTATTAAAGCAACACCAGCATTTAGGGAAGTGTCCTCGGGAATCTTGCCTTGTTTGTCATAGGCATCTGGGAGGGCAGTTACTGTAATTTCTGGCTTATTGTCGTTTTCATCCAGGACCTAAATGTGATTTGAAAAGAATGATTTGTTTGTCAGTTGAAACAAGTAGTTTCCATTGCGCAGTCATTATTTTGGGTCGTCACGCATTCCTATTCCTCTAACAGTTTAAAAAGAGGGAGAAGTTTACGTGACAACCTAATGTTGCGTGACGACCCAATAACGGTCGCGAAGAACACTAGCGCAGCAGATAAAGAGGATAAGCAACAGAAGGGACGAAAGGATTTCCATGATGCAACAAGAAATGGAATCAGAGTAAAAAGGCGTCCATATTTATCCGTATTGTACTGTGTGACAAGCGCAGAAAGGAGAAAGAAATCAGAGAGCGACTTGTGATGGTGAAGAGATTGGGGATGTTGTCACCCTCGCAGCCGTTATTAGGTCGTCACGCAACCTTCTCCCCAAGCATTGCGTGACGACCCAAATAACGGCTGCGCGGATGCGGACTGGACATTGGGCATGGGGAGGACCCTTCCCAATGCCCCCGCGATCACGCTTCGCGCCATATTTTGCCGCTTTCAGTGTAATTGTTCTTCGTAAAAATAGTCCAGTGCCATAAAATTTGCCTTTACATTTCCTCGAGTTGCTTTGCGAATTTTCTATGATCGACTTAATATTCATAGTTAATGCACCGACAAATTCAACTTTAACATCCCCGGGCATACCCCAGGCAATTGACCATGTACCGCGCCCGGGGGGCGGGAGCGGGGAATTTGACGCAGATCATTACCCCATATTTAGTCTGGTGTTTTTGGTTTGGTTAACAAGCCATTACGGATATTGGCTTGTCTCAAAGCTGTTTCTAAATTTTAATTTTATTCAGTTCATTTGCATTTGCCGTGTCGCCAACTTTCCTAGTCCAGTGGCCACCCAAAGTTCGACCGAGTTAGACTAATATTCCCGAGTTGCCTCTTGCCTCCGTTTTCAAAACAAGTCCTGCTGGTGCAAAACCATATGCATTCAAATGAAAACGAGTTTGATTTGCATGAAATTATATGAAAGGTTTTGAAACTAGAGCTAAAAGTAGCCTGCGTGCAGACGTCTCCGATCCTATTTCCTTACTTTACGCTCCCGGAAGGAACTTCAGCTGACAAGCAAACAAACAAACATTGAAGCCGGGATTTTATTTTTTCGTGAGGTCAAACTCAATCGAGCCAGGGACTACTTCGTGCAGTTTAGCGTTTAGCTAGGAGCACGCAACAGCCGATTAAAAGAATCAGGAAATCCATTAGTTAACACATTTTCCGGCAATTATATACAGACTTAGCATAATCACCAAACTACGCACGTTATGTTCCAGAAAAACCTGTTTATCCAACTTTCGACTACGTCATGGAAGAGTTTAGTCTAAATTTTTCAAGTTCATCATTCGCAATCCCTCTCAATCTTCCCCAATCTTAACCATCCTTGTTCCATTTTGATTTATTATGACCTCTCTGGTGATTTTCTACCTTTGTAAAGTATCATTTTGAGGTTTCCCGGCCTTTAATTTGATTTGAACCTCGTAAAATAGTAGCCTGAATTTAAGCCGTCTCCTCTGCCGGTCGCTTACTCCCGACGACCAGAAGAGACGGCTGAAATTCAGGCGACGTGAAAACAGCTCCTTCAATATATCAAATTCAGTTAAATTTTATAGTCACATCAAGTGTATGCTCAAGGCCTCTTAGTATGAAACCGAAACTTTACTCCTTAACCAATTAGTTTGGATTGGACTTATCCGGAAATTCAAGAATGAGTCTTCATGCTAGACACAACATTGAAATCCATTTCAACAGAGCGGACACAATTTCAAAAGTAGATTATAACGCAAATAGGATCGTGGAACGATACACACGCAAAAGCAAGACATTTTCGCGCGCCAGGCTTGCGCGTCACGTTCGGGGCCCACGCGCGAGCGGAGAAAGCCAAGAAAACGAGACGGCGAGCGCAAGCCGCTGGCGAGGAGACTGTTTCATCAGAGAGGACCCAACTTCCCTAGACTCCACGCCGGCTCATCAATGAGGACCCAGCTGCCCTAAAAGCCAGTCTCCCGGTCTCATCAGTGAGCCAGCTCGTAGGCTAGTCTCGCGCGTACTCTACGCTCATAAAGATAAAGGAACGAAACTTGGCCAAAAATTTATCCAGTTTATCTGGAGAGAGCTCGCAGTCCAAATTCACTAATTTCAAATCGCGAAGACGGCTTTTATTTCTAAAGATTATCATATTCCGCTCTGCCACTCAAGTGCAATTCCGTTGGCCTTATGTCGGTTCCCTGTCAGTCATGGTCGCATATCGATTTGAAAACTTGCGGCGAGCTCTCGTTTTCAACAAACTTGTTCTAAACACATTTCAAACAAATTCTAAACAAATTAAATATCACAAAACGAAAACATCCACAACGAGTAGACTGTTTTTCTGGTTGAATTCCCAACAATGCCGCTTGCGGTTGAAATGAAGGCGTCATATTAGCATTAATATTGGACACAATTTTCCTTTTGCCATAAAATACGCCATAAATTAAATGCATGCACGGTTTGCCTCAATACATTCTCATTTTCGAGCAACTAAGAAACATTTTAAGCGGTTTAGGTGTGATTTGTACCAAACTAGATAATTTAACGAAAACGTTTTAACGTACACACTGAACTTGTGGTTTTTGTTCCACAGTTCACAATAGATTGTTTTCGTCACCGAGCAGAAAACACTTTAAGAAAGTATACAAGAAAGAAACGGAAATAGGCGTCAATACAACGCATAGCAATATATGCAGATAAAACACGTACTCGCCATTTTTATGCGTTTGTTCCAAAAATAATTTTAATCTAAGCTCCGAGTCTTGAAATAGCTTTGTTTCACTTTCAATCGATCTTTCAAGATGTCCGCCTTTCCTGAATATTGTAGTTTGCAAGGACAAAAAGCGCGCGGAAGCGATTTGTTTGCTATTCGGCGGCCATTTCACTCAAAGAGTCAAACCTTCAGTCAATAAATGTGGTTGTAACTTTTGTGGATGAAACCCTAGTGTGTGACTATTCAAATGAAAGCTATTGAGCAAACTGGTACTTTCATGTGGTACTGTTAAGTGCTGTACAAGGTGGTTCTAACTTTTAAGTCTGTGGATAAAACCCTAATACAGTATGTGACCATTCTAATGAAAGCCACTGAGCAGTACTTTCAAGTGATGCTGCTTGTTTTTGGCAATTTTTCAAAATGAAATTCAATATTTTTTCTCAATTTTAAACTTAGCACTCTTGAGAGTGAAAGGGTTAAAAAGCTATTGCATGACTGTGGACTGAAAATAGATATAATAAGGGCGTACAACAGACAAGGTGGCCGGTTTCGTATCGTGTCTATGTTATGCCTCGCAAAATATTGTGCCACGGCTATTTTTAAAATCTTTCAGTTGAAATTGTTGGTCAATGATGTGTAGACCCGGATGTAGACAATTTCTTTGGAATCGTAACAAAAACCAGGGCCGTAGCTAGAATTTTTTGAATGGGGGGCAATGAAGCGAGTGCCGAAGGCGCGAGCCGCTAGGGGGTCTGGGGGCATGCCCCCTCAGAAAATTTTGAAATCTAGAGGCTCGGAAATGCTATTTTCAGCATTCTCCATGAGATATTTGTCAAAAAATCAATCTCGATAAGTGTAAAATTACAGGTATTTTTAGTGCTTACAGCAATATTTCCGAGGTTTTGTTAACTTTATACATTCCGTATATCAGCCTTAGTACACTAAACATTTATTAGTCTATTTCGTGTGTAAAAGATGTCTCCAGTTGGATTTCCGCTCCAAAATATATTTCTCAATCAATCGTAAATGTTCAAGTTAGTATGGTACCGGACAGTCAAAATATAACTACTTACTTAGTTACCTAAGAAGTAAGAAGTTCTCGCCTCTTCGTTCCCCCATCATCTTGATTTAATATGCCGAGCAAAATCTGGGGAGAGTACCAAGCCTTTGAAATGTTCTTTGAAAGACCCTCGGCATATATTTTTATCAAGAAGGCGGCTGTTTGAACGCGAAAAAAACACGCAGTTTTCGTTTTTCAGAAAGCATTACCCATTCTTGGGGGGGCAACTGCCCCCCTTGCCCCCCCGCTAGCTACGGCCCTGAAAACTGATGCCTCTGACAAAAGAACAGTGGTCTTTTTCAATTCCGCGTTAAAAATGTAGCTTGCTTTCGATCAATTTCACTTCTACGTAAGTTGGTTTTGTGACTTTTGTCGCCAGAAACAATGACTGTTTTGAGAAACTGAAAGTTTAAATATATATATTCAATTTTTTTTTCTATTTCTACAGTCGTCTAACATATACAACTATTACAAATATAAACACGTCTAGCTAGTTGACGTTTTTCCCGCCCTAATTCTGGTACAGTCAGAGTACAGAAACTGCAATGTTGAATTGAAAAAACCGCGGAGAAAATTCTTGACTAAAATTTAACGATTTTATGCAACCTTTCTCTCGGTATACGAGTTCTGTTGTATGACTGTTTGTTTTCCAACAGAGAACATTTACAAAAAGAATAATGGATCAGGGACAGATATGGAATTTGAAATAAGAAACATACCACGCTATCAAAAACCGCAGGTTACTGAAAAAACGCTGAAAAACAGCAATCCAGGGGTCTTTGATTCCCACCTCTTCTTTTAGCTGAAAAAAGAATCATTTCTGTAATTACGTGTGTCTTATTTTCAGTGAAGGACATTTTATGTATAGTCTGTGGCTTGCCGACTTACAGACAAAAGGAATGCCCTACAAAGGCACATTGATTTGACGTTAAAAGCTGCCATATCATGCTTTTAAAACCACAGGGTAAATACTTCAACAGTAAATGCCGAAAACAAAGCAGGAGTTCTTGAATTTACTTCATTTTTTACCTGAATGTAAACAAGCATTTTTGTGGCCTGTCAACATTTCAAGGGTGTCAGTATACAGACAGCATAAACCCGCCAGAGCAGGAAAATTAGGAAACATCACTCACATCCGGAAAGCACGCCAGTTTTTTAATTACACCCAAGAAAATTGAAATAGAAAGTTTATTAATTCCTTTTAGCGCGGATGTTTTGCGATTCGGCGCGCGCTAATAATTCAAATCCTAGCTGGAATGCAAAGAGACCTCACACGAGAATTTAATCAACAGAAGAGCGATAACAGGACAGCTGCCTGCGTTGATTCGAATCTGAAAACGGCGCTAACAAGCTGGCATCGAAACTGACCCTTTTAAGATAAAATGGGTCCGATTTCATAAGCTTTTAGCACAGGAAAAACGCCAAGCAAATATTTTACAATGACATGCGTTCGCAAGTTGAAAGTATTTACATTGCCTAAAATGATATGCAAATAAGATACGTCTGAGTCAATGGTCTTTTTGGAGTATATGCAAATCCTGAGTGGGGTGCCATTCAGGATTAGAGCGCTGTGGAAAAGCCTTTGAAACAATAGTGTTAAAGACAAAGAGATAGGTACAGAATGATAGACCGCCACTGTCAAAATTAAAATAGGACTCGTAGCAAGCAAGCACGAACTTCAACAATTAGAAAGTCTTTCCGCGAAATTTACCACAAAGAGATGAGGGGATTGCCGATTTCTTTAACCTTTTGTGCTCTTATGAAAAAGATACGCTATCTATCACAGAATTAGTCCTTAATCGTAGCGACAGGGCAAGACTTCGAGGGCACCAAACCGTATTGTGTCTAATATACCAACATCATTGAATTCACAGCGGGGAATAAATAGAGACTTGCATGATAAGGGTTCATTACCGACCGATGTTTATCTCTGTCGTTGAAAAACAACACTAATTATTTTCCTGAATCAAAGAGTTTGGAAGCCAAGCACTCGCAAACGCAACAAGATACGTGTTATCAAAGCCAACAAGACGACTCTTCTCGTACGAAATAAAAGCAACACTGAAATATACGCCTTTAATACAAATATTGCCTACAAGAATTTATTGTCCCTATAATGTCTATAAAGCTGCGAACGATAACAGAATTGAAAATTTAATATGTTGTAATTTAAAAAGCAATAATTCCTTCCACTGTCTCGGGGGTTAATAGAGCAAAGTGTAACATTTCGCGCGAGCACTGTACATAAAGTTTTCATTTCTAAAGCTTTCTCGGTATTCTGTTGAATGCATTGTCCATTTCAGCGAATTTTCTTGACAGTTTTAACAAGACCGCTTTATAATTAATTTCGGCTCTCACAGCCTTGTAATGTATTAAAAATTAAAGAATAGATTTTGAAAATCCAAACTTAATTGGGGCGAAGTAATAAAGTTTCGTTGCGTTTTGCGGTGGTAGAAACGTGATAAAACCATTTTCCTCGTACGGCTTTCAACAATCTTTCCGCTTATCCATCAACTCATGTCAAGCCAACATGTAAATCCTAGTGTAAATTTCATCACGAACTCACCAAGCGCTGAAAAGTCAAGTTAAATGAACAATGGCGATGAAAGGAGAACAAAATGTTCTTTAAACTACCGTAATGATACACAATAAATTAAAAATAGCCATTTTCTCCGTGATTATACAATTATTAGCTCGTTCGTGACCTTGCCAAGGAATCAGTAAAACGTTTTATTTTTGTGGAGCGTTTAACTTCATTGATGAGTGCACCTACAAAGGCTTCAAACTCTATGTAAACATTGTACATACACTAACCTTCACTTTCACCACGGTGGTTGACGGAATGGAGTCCGGTCCATTGTCTTTCGCTGTCACTTCGAGCTGGTAATCCTTAAAAAGCTCGTAATCCAAAACAGCGTTCGTTCGAAGTTCTCCTGTTCGCGCGTCCAAAGTGAACAGGTCTTGATATTGCGGCCGCACTTGGAGAGAGAACAGAATCTCGGCGTTTGTACCGATATCTTCGTCTGTCGCTGTGACATTTAACACAAACGTTCCTGCACGAGAATTTTCTCTAACTTCACCGACATAGACCTCTTTGCTGAATTTTGGAATGTGATCGTTTGAATCGAGAACTTTCACGTTCAAACTTTTGCGACCAAACTTGGGTGGGCTGCCTCCATCACTCGCTTCGATCACTAAATGAAAGCTGTCGTTTATTTCGCGGTCAAGCCTTTTTGACACTACAAGTTTGACTTTAGTGATTTCCGAAGTGGGGCGCGATACCTTCAAATCAAAAATGCCACGGTCATCCCGGCTTACAATCTCGTAACTTTGAACAGAATTGTTACCAATGTCAAAATCTTCTGCCACAGTTATTGGCAGCTCAGCACCCAACGGAGCAGATTCTGACACAGAAATATTCTCAATTTTCTCCATAAAAACGGGACTATGGTCATTAATGTCTAATACCTTGATTTCTGTCGGAATAGGCGCCGTAACAATCCTTTCGAAATTTTGACTTGTATTTGAAACGTATCGCCAACATGACCAATCGACAGGTTCTCGCGGTCTAGCTTCGCCAGAGTGCGAATAACCCCGGTGCTTTCGTTGATTCCAAACGATGTTTGCAGTGATCCTTGAAACTGGAATCGAAGCTCGCCCTTGAAGTTTTCATTCGTGGCCAATGCTTGGACAATAGAATTCTCTGAAATATTTCCCACGAATGTTCCCGCGTCTAGTTCTTCAAAAACTTCAAATTTCATTAAGTTCGTCGCGTTGCAGAACGTGAGTAGTGAAAACGAGATTACGAGCGGCCACAGTAGTGTTCGCCCCATGACGTTTACCAGCAAAGTAGGCCTCAATTTGAACACGTCGTGATTAAATACAGTAGAAGGCTGAGGTGGCAAAACTCTGCGTGTACGTAATCCTTTCGTCCACGTAAAAATGTCAACTATGCGCTCGTTTGCCTGGAGCACAAAAGCGTGGTAAAGATCGTGAGACGCACTGGCAGTCAAGCACTTCACACTTCTCAATATGTACGCCCCTGTGTTATGTTTTTCCTTTGACTAAACTTGCGTCCCGTTATCTTTGCCTTTATAAGCAGAACCTTTCTGACAGTGCGCCGGCTGTTTTCAGTTCTCCGCGGATTCGTATCTTTCTGACACCCACATCCACTACAGCTATTACATGTAAAGAGCCTTCTTTCCGTCGTTGACAAGAGGTGTTGACCAGTCAATCATCGAAACAATTCCCCTGGGGAATCTTAATACAATTAACACAGACAATAAACGTCACACAACGGAAACGTGTTGAACGAACTTGTAAACAAATTCTCCACAAAGTGAAATGACTAATTGCACGTCAAACATTCGAAAATGGAACAGGATTTATTCCGCGGTCGCGCCGATGTTCCGCGCATCAAATTAAGCTCCAAGCTTCTTCCTGTGGTTTTATTTCAACGGTATTTTTGAAACGCAACTTTGGAACACCCAATATACTTACGAACAATCATCAATTCAATATACATATCTTCATAGCTGTTTAGTTTGAAAACACATGGTTGAGAAGAACACAGTGTTGTATCAAATATTAAGAACATAAAAGCTACATGTTTTTTGTTGGGTTTCATGTTTCTTGTATAACAAAAATTAAATTAAACTCTGATAAGAAATAACCCAATAAACATACGACTAGACAATGAAAGTTGTAAATCATACCTATCGTGAATAAATCAAGAGGTCAAGAAAGGCCACATAATCAAAATTTAATAGTTTCAACAAACGAAGTAAACTGACAGCTCTTTAGCGGCGCGTTGCAGGTTTCACCAGAAGCCCCTCCTACTATGACAAAGGGACTAGAGGGCGACTGTTAACCCGGGGAGGGAGGGGCAAGGATTGAATAGCGAACAGGGGAGAGCTTCCGGTTTGTTGTTTTTGCTAGAGTATTCCGAAGCATTTGAAGTTGAAAACTTTAATAAAACTGATTCTTGCGTGTAACCCTACCCACCCCACCCGGGCATGCAAAGAACAGCGTGTATCGTGTTTCTACTAGCTTGTTCTGGTTTATAATCATGACTAATGAACTGGGACGTTTAGCGTCTGGTCACGGGCTGTACTGTTTATCGCTTTAGCTCCGTGTGGTCCGCCGACCTGCTGCTGGGTGTGGAGTGTGGAGTTAATACTAAACAGCTGGTGATTATTCAGCAACAGTGGGGTACCGATTCAAACTAAGATATCCTGTGTTTTGGCTTTGAAATGGAACAGACTGCAAAAATAGCCCGGAAACTGGGATCAAAATCAAATGAAGGGGGGGGGGGGGGGGGGGCTGAAATTTTAGGGGGTGTGTGGCCAGCTGCTTCTTGAAACCGTTACCCTATTTCAGACCAAAATTAGATGCGACCAGTTCATCGGGCGGGCGTGAGGGAAAAATGAGCGAAACGAGAAAATGGCCCCAGATTTCGCGCGGCAATTTTGCCTCACTTTTTTTCGCTTCTCGCTCGACGAACAAAGTAAAAGAGCGACTGCGTAGTCCATACCAAACACATTCTGACCAACACGGCCCAAATCCCATAGCTTTTTGGGCCACACGTACCTATATAACTTATATACGGCTGTAGCCCCCCCCCCCCCCCCCCCCTCCCAGGAGGGCAGCGATGCGGGTCGAGCGAACAAAGGACGAAGCTGTTCTCTTGCCGCTTGTTTCTACTTTTTCATAACTGTTTTTTAGTGCTTATTGCCATTAATCGAGGCCATCACTGCCGTTTTGAACCCTTGAAAGCAGCTGGATTTTTTCTCCTGAACAACTGGCCAAAAACACGGCTGCTTTCAAGTGTTAGGCTGACGTCCCCTTAAAAGTCAAATGTAGGAAGAAACATGCTGGGAATTAAGTCAAAGTGTCAAATCTTGAAAATGAAAGGAATTTTGTAACCTAGAGTAAACTAACCCGCGAGCAAGCTCTCTTAAGTTTTTATGAATTTATGACGTCATTCTAGCGTGATATGATGTCATAATCGAGGCCGAATCACACATAATACGTTACACCCTCGGATGTCGAATGAAAATACTATAATTTTAATATTTCTTTCTATTTGATGTAATTCATCACCGATATTTACATGTTACCTTACATTTATACACTGCCAACACCACGGAATTCTCGGTCATATCCATAAAATCTAATTTTATAAATTGTCATTTAGGAAGCCTTATCGCATACCTTTCTCCAGCCTCGATGAAGTGAGAAGTCTTTAATTTTTCACTGATAAAAATCGTATATATTTCCGCAAATGACCCATTTCTATCAAGCTTGCATGCTTTACACAGTGTGTTCTTGTCTTTTAACTCGCTCATCTGACTTTTTTTCGGGAAATAAAAGTTCAAAGGCGTCGTGAATTTCAGGAATCATATCCGTTGTTGTCATGTTACGCCGGTACTTTGCAAATGCCAGTCTGTTGCAGGTTCTTGTGAGTGCACAGGCGCCATAAGCTGCTACCAAGGATCGACCATATGCGCATGCTCTAAAATTGGAATAAACAAAACAACTTATGTTACCGTGAGACTAGCTAACTGCTAACTTCAGTCGATCTCCAAAGCCTGGTTATCACCTGGTTATCACCCTCACACCGGTACCCCAACAATAATTTTAAAATCCCCATCCGAGCTTTGCGAGGACCTGTGCGTCACGTATTACCAGTATACAGAAAATTGCGAAAATTTAGGTGCGGCGAAATATCGACCTTCCAAAATAAGGTAAAAACCCTCCCTCTCACTCTCCCGTCCCGTTTTGCACTCCGAACGGCGCGGCAACGTGCCAGAAGGCACACTTTTCCCGCCACAAACGCACGTGATCAACGCGTGCGTCCAAAAGCGCGCGAAAAGAAAAGCGCGGCTACAGGTAGTACAGTGCCCGGTGCCCCGATTCATGTTGTTCGAGGTTTTCCAAGAAATCGTCTCGCGAGGTCTCGCACAAATAAGCCATGCAACTGAGAAAACGGGACAAAACTTCACTCTTTGGTAAGTTAATTTCTTCTCCTTCAACCAGTCCTAAGTTAGCTTGAATTATTTAAATGAAATAAGCCTATTTTCTAGCCATTCTTGTTTCATATAAGCTTATTAACGGTCCTTAACAATTCAGTAAGCGCCGAGAAGGCCGAAAACATTGGCGTTTAAAGCTAGAAGAAAGAGCATCCAGCACATCCAAAGGACACAAGACTTTTGAGTTGTTGAAAATTATTAGCCTAAATTTCAGCCTTCTTGTCTTCTCGCTATTTCGAGAGTATAGGAGCGAACAGAGGAGACGACTGAAACGCCATCTTGGCTGGGGGGCAAACACGGCAAAAGTTGGGAGTTCGATGCCCAATAATTTGAGGAAGATTAACATTCTGAACTTTTTATGAATGACAAGGTAAAGATACCTAGCAAAAGATTTTATCGATCAAACTTGAAGGATACAGCTGAGCTGGGAAGCGAGGAAATAATCGCATTTTAGTTTTTCATACAAATGTCTCTAAATTTTCCCGCGCGGCTCGGTTTACAGACAAATGTATGGAAAAATGAAAACCTTAATTGCGCCTTTCCTAGCGAGGCTACATTACTCGAAATTGATCAGTAAATCCTTTTACCTGGTATCTTGAGTTTTTAATTGATAAACATTTCGGAATTCGAATTTTCCGTGAATTATTAGACATTAGATTCCCCACTTTTCCGATACAAATATTTGAATACCTTTCTTCTTTAGTCATTTTCTTGAACGCCATATCCGCCCAGTGTAAAAATACACCCATAGAACCAGATAAAAGGTCACCTTGCCCCGCACAACGCCTGTTGCTACCTTCTGTTGCACAATGAACCACTACAAAGGAATAAAAACAACTCATGACATTCAAAATAATAATTTATTGAACAACTACAGTGATGTTAACAAACAAAATACTAAGGTCTGAGAAGGGAATAATTCTAGCTTCAAGGCCTGTATTTTGACTAAAATTCACAAGAAAAAAGTTGAATCATCTCTTACCATCTTTTCCATCGGCGATGATGTCTTCCTGTCCTTTCCGACATATTGTGACTCCGCCTAACTCTCGGCATAACTGTGTCACATGACTTGAAGTGTCTATGGAGGGGTCAGGTTCACGGCCAAACTAGGAGATTTACATGTAAAAAGAGGTAAGTAATAAGCAAGCATATGTCATTGTTAAACTTATGAAATAGAAAAATGGATCGCATGTTTACATAGCCAGATGCTAACACCAGAGAAAATTTGTGAGCCGCATGGGGTCTTGACAAAGTGCGAGCCAGCGAGCCATACTGATTAGCCTACATAACTCTCTGGTTAGTCTAAGTTAGCTTATTAGGTAGCTTGTGGTTAGCCTTCATATTGCCCGTTCCGAAGTTCAAGAAGGGACTGGGCACTAGTTTACCTATTGTTCAAATTATGTCATATTAAAAAATTAATCCCATCACCAGAAAGATCGCATGAAAATGAGTAAGTTCACCAAGTTTGGTTATGTTACATTACATAGTAACCAGGCTGTGAGCTGTCAAAGGTCGCCCAAATTCCATACAAACGTCTCTAATTCAGAGATGGCGTCCCCCAAATCCATACAAAGTCTCTAATTTTTCTGATTTTTGAAAGCCTTCTACATGGTTGCAATCTAACGAAACAACCTCAAACTTGGTAAGCTGACTAATTTTAATGTGATCTTTCTTGTGACGGGAACCAATTTTTAATTGAATTTAAATTTAAAAACTCGTCCCCAGTCCATTTGAACTTCGGAACGGGCAATTGGGGTTAGGATCTCTGGCTTGCATGGCTCGCCTACTGGCTCGCATACAGTAGCTGATGGCTGTCACTCACATGACTCACATGGCTCGCACTTTGTACACAATCGTCGCATGTGGTGAGGGTTAACACTGCTTTTATGGCATGAATAACACTCACAAGCGACAGAAAAATATCTCACCAATTTGCTGTACAGTCTGGTAAATTCCATAGCATTTGGTGTAAGAATTGCTTTGGTGTAATTCTTGATTATGGCGGGGAAAGATGTGATCATGTTAAGCCCATCCTAATGGAACAACAGAAGCACAAAGTTAAATTATTTATTGTAAACAGTATCGGAGCTTCTTGTAAACATATCACTAAGTACAGTTGAACCTCCACTAACGGACACCTCACAAATATAGGCGCACACTTAGTATGTTCCCAGCTACATACAAACACTGCATTTTTAACCTCCCATAAGCGGACAACTCTCTAAAATGGACACTTTTTCTGGTCCCGAGGGTGTCTGCTTATGGGAGGTTCGACTGTATTAGCCAAACAACTGTATACTTTAAATGAATAAAGCTATATAGTTCTACAAGACAAATTGTACATGTATGTACATGTACCATTCACTCTTCTGAGGGCTTTTATATACAGAGAAGTGGTAAATTTCTACTTGCACAGCATGCAACTATTTTCACGTCATTGTCAGAGCAAAAATCTCAAAATTGAAAAAGTATAGTTACTCAACTGCATCTATGACAAGGAGTTTTCCCTGTTCCTTTGCAAGCTCAAGCACTCCCTGTGAGACAACAAGGCAATAGTGAGTTTATCACTTCCCTATCAAGACAACCTTTCTACCAGATAACTGAGCTGAAATAAAAAAGAGACCATGCATAATTCTCTTTTTAGATTTACCTTGACATTTTCTATGATAGTTGGGTTTCGTCCCATTCCTGGACCAACCACAAGGCAGTGAAGCCTTGAAAGCCAATCTTTCACCTCTGTCACAGCTGTTTTCCTGTCCCTGAAAGTAGCCATTTAGTACGTGAAATCCAAAAATCAGTCAGCTCTTTTGCTTTGATGGATCAATACTACCACCCTATATCAGTTGATGGTTAACATAATGGTATCAAATCTTAATGAATGCTCAATCATTAGGGAACAAGTTATGATCATCATCTTGACATAAAAGGTTACCATAGCAACAGTATAACCTGTGAAAAACACCCTTAATTTTAGCTTAAAGTGCTTACAACTCAAAACAAGCTTGGTGACTCCCATTTTTTTATTTTTTAGTGTTGAATTAAATGATTAGCATGTTGAGATACAACTTTTTGCAAAGTTATAATAAATTTCTACTGTTAACCAACTCAACCATACAGAACTGCTTTAATAAACCTTGATCCAAATGTTTAATTTGTTTTCAAACCTCATGTATGATTTGATTCTTATCATTTCAAATCCCTATTTCATTATTTATTTAGGCCAAAAAAAAATCCTCCTTTACATTGGAGAGTTTAAAATGCAGGTATGGCATTTACCTTGTAAATATTCCTGGACATGACACAAGAAACTGCATGCCACATCTGTGTACATGTACTTGTAAAATTCATTAATAATTTATAAAGGTACTGAGCAATCAGAGAAAGTATCTTGATGACATGTATACATCTGCAAATCCCAATACAGCATACCGGTAATAACAAGGATTATTAACTTTCATAAGATATCTAACTCGGCTAACACATATTCATAAACAAATTATATTCATAAACAATTACATATTCATAAACAAATTAACTCTGAAAAGCCCTTGGGGAGAGTAATAAAATATTGTATTGTATTGTATAAACAAACCATTGTTCATTTCTATAGCTAAAAATATTCATTTCACAAGTAATATAGAATATTCGCGTCCGATCTGTATGGGTATTTACAAGCGGCTGACCATTGTAAATACAGATCTCCCGCTCATATTTTATACATACATGTAACTTACAAAATTGGATGGACGATGAGTTCGGGGCTGTATGACTTTATCACTACAGCAGCATCACTTGTGCAAAACACATGAGACAGATCTGCACCCTGTAAATTAACCAATGTGGTGAATGTGGTGTCCAGAATAAAGTTAAGCTGAAACTGTGATCAAAGTTGAAAAATACAGCACCTTCATGATGCAGACTCATGTCTCTCTAACAAAATGTTCCATATACTGTAACTTTTTTGGGGCTATATGACCGAACTGATTGACCACTACATTAGCTTACATAAGCAAATAAAAACCTGTTTAAGAGCTAATACAAAGGGAACTATGAACTCCAGTAACTGTTTATATAGCATTATGCCACGGGATAGGAGTGGAGTGCTGTATCTCTACTACAGCTGAATGGTGTGTTAGTCCATTGAGGTAAGTGTGCTCCAAGCATTATGTAACCTGAGGTTGCTTCATCAACAAATTTGCTGGTAGCCATTTACAACTGGTGGAGCTACTGTACTTTGAGACAAAGGACCATGGCAAGATTCAAACTTTCAACTGTTTAATTGAAAAGGTGGATAACGCTACATGTATCCCCTGGATAAATCACTATCTTGTGGATACAAAACCAACTAACCACTGGACAGTGATTTACCTGGTGGATAGAGTTATCCAATCTTTGAACAACCAGGCTGGATGTAGGCCTAGTACCCAGACATTCCCTTCCCGCTTACTCAATTTGGAGTGAAATTTCATGATGTCACTGAATGGCATAGAGCTTTCGCTGGCATGCAAACCCATTCTCAGGTCCTTACGTGTGCTTCGCCCTCACTCAAGAGAGGAAGAGCATGCCTTGGGACTAGACTGGCTGGGTGTTAAGCCCACTGCACTATTGCCACTGTGCCTCCCATGAGAATAGCTGTTATTACAGTTGAGTCCGCAGTCAAATATTCTTTTGTTTTTAAAAAGTATGCAAATGAGTTAGGCTCGATTTCCGCCGCTCTCTTGAGTCTGGCCTTCGCTCTGGCTCATTTTCCCGAACAACGGTTGGTAATCGAGCCTACAAATGAGGCTAGTGGGCCAATACATAGATGTTATCGAACTAGCGCGAGGTCCGTATTGGTTAAATATTGGTCGAGTTCTTTTTTTGCAAGTTTATGGACCGAGCCGAAGGCGAGGTCCATAAACTTGCAAAAAAAGAACTCGACCAATATTTCCCAATACGGACCGAACAAGCTAGTTCAATAAAGTTTTTATTATAATGGCTTTTTTAAAAATTTGTTGATAAATTAATGCAACCATTCTCGGCTAACGCGCGCGCGCCAAAGCTAAGCACATTCTTGCATTTTTCAGGCCACTTTGGAAAAGTTTAGCCAAAAAAGCCAAAAATTGTCCGCCAGACATAAGGAAAAATGTTTCTACTTAATAGAAAACAGTTTTCCTTTGTTCAATGTTTCATAAAAGGAATTCGGCGAAATGAGTTCGTTAGCGGTCCATCTTAGCGGTCCGTATTGCAAAATTCGGATCGCTCAGGGAACCAATCAGAATGCTCCTTTTCGTCGTGGACCAGTTTGCCATATAATAAAATGCCATATTGACCCTTTCGCCTCGTTTGCATGTCAAACGGCTAACCAGATTGACCCTTTCGCCTCGTTTGCATGTCAAACCACTGACATCTGTAATAACTGCTATTCCTAAACGTGCACATAATTTTCTACTTTAATTGAAAAAAGGTGAACATTTTAAATCAATCATACTCTGTACTAGACTTACAGCTTTCAATGCTGATATTGCTGCAAAATAAGGAGCACCTGTATACCTGCAATAGGATTAGAAGAGGAGACATTTTTGTGGTTGCATTTGATAAGGTTTAAAACAACCAATACCACTTATAATACATGTAATTATGTTTGAGCAGCTTTGCACAAGTGGCGAGCCAAAAAGGGGAATGGGTCCCCATTCCCCTTGCTTATGAGTTGGTGAGTTTTGCACTGAAACCTACATGTAAACAAGAGAGTCTGTTTATAGGGTCACTCCACATGCCACCCAATGGGGTCATGATTTTGGGGCTCCTGATCCAGAATGGGGTACCATATTCAAGACTCTTCAAAAATGGGCTATTGAAATTTACTAAATTTCTGGAATGGGGTATCATTTTGAATGCAAATTCTTTCTAAAACGGGGTCCAAATTTAGAGACCTGGGCAGCACATACCCACCCAAAACATACCCGAGTACTCCCCCCGGAATATTTTGCAGTTTAGCCCAATGATTAAAAGCAGGAAATATCATGTCCCTGGAGAGGCTGGGATAAATATTTACATAAACACAGATAATATACTTACTCTTGACACCCGCCGATCACCCCTATTCTGCCCAGCTGTCCTTTGTGAGAAGAATTTACAAGAGCAGGGATGGTTTCCCTTACAAGTTCCAGGCAGCTACATTGCTTCTTCGGAGGCTTGATGTGGGTCGCATCTGTTTGCGGATCTAAAACGACCATTCGACTGATTATCGATTCCACCAGCGAAAGTACTTCGTCTTACCGCCATGGCAAGTCGAAATTTGGTGACCTTGTTAGAGCTAAGACGCCTCTTTACGACATGTAAGGAGACCCTACCAGCTAAACCGCCCATACAAAAGAAGGCAAAATTTTTGATCGAGAGGGAGAGAGAGCTGGGCTCTATCCACAACTTATGTGATTGTTACACAACGTACTTACCTATGCACATTGACACGCTGACCATCTTGATCGTACAAACAAAAATGGCGGATTTCGCGGGCCTCGGGTAACGGCACAAATATCTCGTGTGATTTGACTGATTTAGCATCTCACTATGGCTTTGCTTGACCCAAATCTGTATTCAAATAATGTACTGGTTGTCGGAGATGGTAACTTTTCATTCACCGTTTTGTTTGGCATCAGCGTTAGCCGAGACATCGGTTAAAATCGTGGCAACGTCTTTGGACTCGCGCGCAGCCTTGGCGAACAATGATTTCGCTGTTGAAAACATCGCGAAATTATCTGCTTTTGAAAACGTCGAGATCTTGCATGAGGTAGACGCAACGGACCTTACTCGGACATTTGGTACAAGGATCTTCGATCGGGTGATCTTCAACTTTCCACACATTGGTGGCAAATCTAACATTGGCAAATCTCGAGAGCTTTTGGCGCGGTTCTTTGCAAGCGCCGCGCACCACGTGCAACCGTATAAAGGAGATATTTGTGTTAGCCTTGGTCAAGGGCAGGGAGGGATACCTTTGGACAATCCTAGAAGAGAGCATGGAAACTCTTGGCAGGTTGTTTATCAAGCTGCTAAGGCAGGTGGGTAGTATAATTTTGTAGCTTTGGTAAGGGGCCGTCGGTGCCCCGAGGGGGGGGGAGGGGGTAAGGAGAGTCCATTTGGACGTTAGTGTGGGTTTAATATGCTTTGTTTACATCTTAAAGTCACTCTGACATCTAAAATTTATTAGCCCAGTAATGATGTCTTTGAATACAGTACATGTACCTTTCAGAGTGATATCAGCTTGTTGCAAAATGGTGGTTTATAATACGGGGAAGATATAAATATCAAGGCTCGCTTGGAATTAGTTATGTATTAATTTGTCAATATTTCATTTCTTGGCTTTTCTATTCTATTTTTTTAAACCGACCTACCGACCCACTTTCACGAGAGAGAGGGCGATTGGAAACAAAACAGTTTATGGGGATGTCCTACATGTAAGTTATTAGGAGGAAAAGTTGACTGGGTTTTGACTACAGGTTCCAACAATAATCTGCATTTTTTTATTTTCTTTAGGTCTAATTTTGAATGCTGTATATCCATTTAGAAGCATAGATTATGCTTGCTACAGAAGTGCAGGCTTCCGTGGACGGCTTGGTCAAGGTTTCCACACTATCAATGGGCTTACTCATGTGTTTGTACATGGAGTTCCGCTGGAAACTGTTCCAGACTTGGAGTAAGTTTCTAAATTTGTGTAATGTTCTTTGCATCATTTAACAGTGCATCTCAATATCTCAATGTGTCTATTATCTCAACATCAATAATTCAGTAGAATGTACATGTACATGTACATTGATTTTTCCATCCATACAGCCAACAGATCAAGTTTCTTTTTCAAACATCCACACTTTGGAAAGTATTTTTTCAAATGGCTATGTCATCTTGGTAGAGATGCTTTGCATAGACTTCTATACTTTGCTCTTTTCTTTTACCAGGTCTTTCATTTCCGATCACAAGAACATCCTTAGAAAACTCTATCCGGTGGACAGCCTCAGTTGTGTTCCTGGTAACCCTGTGTATATTTTGATCAACAAACTTAAACATTTCTTCTCAAATTCCAATATTGGTAACATAACTGTTGGACCTCTTAAAGATTGTAGCCAACCAGAACACAAAAGTAGCACAAATCAACAAGCAGAGGAGTTGAATGTTGGAGGGGAGTAGTTGGAGATAAGCAGCCCAAAATGTTGAGAAATTCCAACATTTCACTGTCAAGCAAGGTTCTTCAGAAACTTCAAGAAAATTGTCCTTCCTTTGTTATTAGTGGTACTGAAACTGACTTCTTCCTTCCTCCGTCCTCTGACACTCATCCCATCAGTCACAAGATGGTGGCAGTGCGGACTTTCACAGAACCTACAACAGCTTCCAAACTGAAAGCTGATGTCGATAGTGTTCTTGAAGTATTTATAAGAGATATTTGTTCTGGTCTTGAAGACGTAAGAAGAGAGAGTGATTCTCAAAGTTTATCGGAAACAAATCCTCCTGGTTCTGATCCTGCTTCAGTAGATTCAGAGACAATCCAGTTAAAAAGTGGAAGACAAACAAAATTTGAAAATGTCAGAAATGCAGCTAGTACAGGGACCAGATGTGAATGCGGAGAGCAAGCTGTGCAAGAGAAGTGTGTTTTTTGTAGACTGGAGAGTCACTATCTTGGATATGACATCTCTCCACAAGTTTGTACCAGTGACCTTATTCAACCTTCTACACAAACTAAATTGTATCATAAAGAGAGGTTGATACTATCCTGTGGTGTATTGGATGTAAACAAATCTCCACGAGTTTGTTGTGGTTGGCTGATGGAAGTTAATGTTGATAACTTGGTTATGGTTTTGAGTGGGATTCCTGATATAAGACTGCTGTGGTCAAGGGATCAAAGATTTAAAGAACGGTTTTCAGGCCTAGAGGTAAGGCTATTATACATGTAGTTTAAGTACAGTGTAGTTACATGTACATGACGTCCTTTTCTGTTTACCAATGGTATTGTCGGTGCAATAAATAAATTGATAAATTTGTCTGCAGAAAACTATGTACAGTAAATAAAGTTCTCTGCTCATTGAACAAACTGGGTCAGGTATTGGATTGAACAATGTAGATTCAGGTCATATCCTAATGTCAGCTATACAACATGTAAAACTCAGAAATGTGTTGTATTTTCATGTTATTTTTGTTGTCTCAGATTGTAGCTCTGACTGTCAAGCGTCTGTATTTTAATCCTTGTTTGCCCCACCTACCTGGAGTAGTTTAAGGTTTTATTTATTAATATTAATGGTTGGTACTTGGCTCCTAAAAGTTTTCATATCCATGCAACTCTTGAAAAAGTTGGAAACAAGGGCAGTAGTTGAGGCCCTTGCCCCAAGGATGTTGTCATTGTAACTGAGGTGCAATTGAGACGTAGCCTAGCATGTGTACAATGTAGTATTCAGTATTTATTTCCTGTTGGCTAAACTGTAAAGCTAAACTGTAAAGCCCTCGGCACCTTGACTAAACCATCTCTAACATACAAATGTAGATTTGCCAATGTTAAACTGAAGCCACTACCTCTTTAAACGTTTTATTGGGTAACCATAAAGCATGAAAATGGTAGAGTTTTAAAGTGTCATTCACTAATATTTTAGGTCAATGGGTTGCAAGACCTTGGGAAAGAGTTTATGCCGTTCAGTCTTTTTCCGCCAACCTACATCCATGACATAAGTTTTTGGATAACTGAAAACATGACAGAACAGCAGTTCTTTCAGGATATCTATGAAACCACCCAGGGATGTGTACGTGATGTTTGGTTCGTCGAACGATACCATGATACGGAACAGGATAAAGTGAGTTACAATTACCGCATGGTTTACAGCTCATGTGACAGGCCACTGAGCCATATCCAGACAGTACAAATGCAAAACTTGCTAAGGAGAAAGCTCTTGAATTGTAACTTTGAACTCAAGTAGTAATTTGCGCATATAATTGTACATGTACAAAAAGCATGTTAAAAATGGCAAAATGGTACATAAGAGTGGCAGTTTACATGCATCTTCATGTATTGTACTCTGTAATACATGATCATTGGCTACCAGGTATCTACAGTACGTACAGTGTACCCTTTCAAAATTTGAACAAGTAGACTTCATGCATTCTCAAGATTTGTTCTGGACAACACTTCTATTCGACTACCATTTGCAGGGTTTTCATTAAGAATTTAAGTGATCAAATGATTTGATTATCAAACTCTACTTGGGTTTGGATAATGTTAGTGTATTATGCTGTTGCTTTTGTTTATTTTTGTAAGTTAAGCTATTAGTTACAGTAACTTGATTAATATTTAAGCTGTAAACCTCTGAAAATAAATTCACCCCACATAAAATAATTTTTATAAAGAAATAAATTTAATCTTACACTATTTACACTGCCCTTAACTATATTGTTTGCTTTGTATTTCATATTATTTCACAATAAATTTAATGTTCCTGGAGTTTTGACTATAATGTGGCTGTAGAGCATGTTGTGTGTTTTGTATTTATTTTCATTTGAAAACTTGCTGCACTGTCAGTACATTTGCCTGTTCAACATTTTGGGACACAAAATCCTTTGAAAAAACCTTTAAACTTGTTAATATGCTGGCGAGCATAAGCTATAAACTAAAATTCTAACCTAAAAACTTTCCATTTCTGCCAATCATAAACTGCTTCTGTTCTTTTTAAAAGCCGGGAAGATAAGGTAGAGTCTTATGTGACAGGTGTTGATACAATCAGACAAGTTCTTCATAGCAAGTGGGCAATTTTACACAAAAACAACAAGATTGTTCAGTCACTTCAATATGTGTTTAATAAACTCCTTGACAAACAATACATTAAAATGAAATTCTAAACTCAAAGCATCACTATTATTTTTCTAGATTATACCATGTAACATGATTTAACAACTTAATCACTTATTATAATACACAAGAACAAACTGAAACTACCTACCATGTACATGTAACATGGATAGTCAAGTAAATGCTAGAATAAAATAGGACTATTATAATAATAATCGTATCAATAACAAAATTCTCGTTTCTGATTGGTTCCCTGCGCGCCTATTTGTTACGTAATTGGAGTGCGCGCGCTCCATCCGAGCGCACGCACGTCAATTAAATGGGTTCTTTCTTGCTGTCTCCGTACTGTTTGTAAAACTGATTGAATAAATCGCTGACATTTTCACTAAAAAGAGGGTTCTCTCAGACTTCTAACCTCGACTTTTGTTATTGATACGATTAATTGGTAATTGGACCTTGTGTCGTACAATTCAGGGGTAATTGTGCTCGTAATTTCGAAATCGGCCTCGCGCTGCGCGCTTGGTCGATTTCGAAATTACTTGCCCGATTACACCCTGAATTGTACTCCACTCAGTCCAATTACCATTACTAATATTATTTGTAACTATTTCCTGTGGTTTGTTCATAAACATCAAACAACAGGTACACAATATCAGTGACTCTTTATAGACCCTTTGCAAGACCCTGTTCACAGAACTTCTATAATAATATCTAACAACTAAAAGACAATGGCTTAAACTGTGCTATAAACACCTTATTGCAAATGACATCGTTATGTGGCAGGATCATGGAAAGGGCCTGTTTATAATGTTATACAAGAATGTTAACTTTGAGGAAAAACAACAAAAAGCTTCAGAGTAAAGTACACCGTATTTGGTTATAATTATTTAAAAGCATGTACATTTATGCTGAGTACCAGAAAAATAGGCCATTGTCCTACCTTTGTGAATAGGTCAATTTTAATTTCATTCAATTTATAAACGTAACGACGATGATAAAATTACTCACAATAATTGAAAGCATACAAACCATACAAAGTATTAATTTTTCTTATGTTCATCACATGCTTTTGTTGCAGTTTTCATGGAAGCCTTTTACTTGTTTCTCCTCTTAACAACACAAAAAAGTTAAATGTATGTGCAAACGCGATACTGAATTACATGTAACTTTGAAGACTTGAGAGGTAATAAACTACTGTACTACTTACATGTAGTACTTTCTTTTTTCTGTTAGATTATCACAAACTTACTTTACTTTACTTTAATCATTTTCTCAACAGAAATACATACATACATATATATCTAAAACTTTAAAACTTTAGAATTGTCAATGGTTGCTTCTAAAAACATGCTTTCTTTATTAAATTATTGAAAATTAATTTTATTAATCATTATTGACAAGCTATGACAACTTGCTAACTTTTGGTTTTCTTTTGATTCTTGAACCAAATTCTGCAATATCTTTCCTAAAGAGATAGCAATTTTTATCGTGCGATCAGAAATAATAATTATTCTCCCTCTCAAATCTCCAAAGAGTAAATTTCAATACCTCTGGTAGAGATAACATTGCTGGCAGAAATAAAATTGTGCAAAGCATGCGCCATCATTAATATGCTAACATTTTTTCAATTTTGTAAGGTATCACATGCCTGGGCGTTGTGGCCATTCCAAAATAAATTTAATTTTACAAAAAGAAACATAACCTATTATCTTGACCTAATTTGTGTTTGCAATGGTTGTTATGGAAACCAAACATGGGAAAATGTAGTGTACAATCACTGTTTTTTACTGTCCATGTCCAAGGTAATAATGAAATGGAATACCTTACACTTTCACTAAGTAACATGGCATGTTGATTGGCAGGAATTGCAGGATACAGTTTGCTAGTGTTGTTTGTTCAAGAAAGTAAACAAAAAATCAAGAGTGACCATAAATGACATCTGATACCTTAACTTTGCCAGCTCATGGTCAGTCTTACCAGAGGCTACATTACTTGTTTTTAGCTTCCACAATACAATATTTACAGAATATACAATATTTGCAGTAGTCAAGTCTGAACTTGGAGTGAACGGATTATTTTTTATATAACCATCATTATCTCAGGTATCTAATAAATAATATTATTAGGGTTTGGTTGTATAGAGATGAACAGTAGCTATTTGTGAAACACTGTTGTCCATGGTTGCTTAAATGAAACTAAGCAGATTTAAAAGAATATGAAAGTGTTGATTATTATTTTCATCACAACAATCTTATACTAAGTAATGTAAATTGCTAATTAAAAAATAATTAAAACTATATGTCAATTTAAAATAACTAATTACCGACTAAGAGATCTGCAGTTTCTGCACAAATGTTCCATTCACTCCCTAATATTCAGACTCGCTATCTTAAATGATTTCCAACATCGAAATGTCATTATTCCAAAAAATATTCATGCTGAAAAACATAATTAAACACGAAGACGCACTATAAAAGGAGAGGTACCTAAGGTACCTCGAGTTCATTTGTCAATCAACAGCGAACGAGACAATAGCTGAAAATTAGTCGTCAGTAGAGAATTAATAATGTTTCGTTTTTCTTTCTATAAATCACAGAATAATGACTAGTTTCTTGAAATATTTCAGTGTGCAAGAAACAGCAAAAGAACATAGAATATTATCATAACTAACGTGCGTGTTTACGCTGACACAACCCGCAAAATTCAAACTCGGTCATGAAAGTTTCATTTTTGAAGTACATAATTTGAATTATCTGTTCTAAAAGTTTTAATTCACATCTTACCGAGAACAAACGAGGAAATTTGAGACATTATAAGGTTTTATGTTTATAGTGGATACAAAAATTGTAAAGGAATACAAGAACATTACAAAGCTCTAGCCTCCACGTGCAATACTAAAATGCAAATTAGATGGAAAGTAGGAGGAGCTTAGCCTTTTATAGTGCGTCTTCGTGTTTAAGCACTTTTTCACATTCACACTGTTACTTTGTTCTGATTTACAAGTTGAAAACAAGTGAATATCGTTTTGAATATTGACAAATACATTGTAACAAATAGTTAAACATACAGTGTACAGTGTATATAGTCATGCATTTTTTCAGGCCCAAATGTTGTATGTGTTGATTTGCAGCCAAAAAAAAGTTATCATATTGGAATGAACGACCACTGGCTTTGGTTCTATCAAAAGGTATCTAGCACAAATCACCACAAACCTACATTTGAACCTGAATTAATTTCTGCAAACAGTTGTAATGAGTAAAATGCATGCACAGTTTCCAAATGTATTTTACAAAATATAACAACTATGTACAGATTACACGAATACATGACATTTCTCCTTTTACACTTGATTTGTGAACATGATGTACGAGTGAGTGTTGCCTTGTAAGTGATTTCGAAATGTTATGTGACAAACATTGTGCGGTTCCAGAAAATATCCATACCCACCCCAAGGAAATTCCGAGGGGGGGGAGGGGGTGGGTCTTAAAAGCCAAAATTATTTGAAAAGAAAGTATGAGGCTATACTTGAAATTCCAGGAGGGGTGGGGGGGGGGGGGTTTAAACCAAAAAACCTTCCTTGGGGGGATATGGATATTTTCTGGAACCACACATTTTGATTATTGTTTGATTTATGTTTTTTGTGAAAGTGTTGCTACATATATATGTACAAGGTTATACATGTAAATGTCATGTATTTGTGCAGCTGTCAGTTTACAAACTAAGCCAAAACCTAATAATAACAACAATACTTGACACATTAACACATCATAAATGCAGGGCTGGGGGCATAACCATCCTATATTGACTTTTCGGGTCATTTTAATGTACGGTGGCTGTTTTAGCGCTTGGCTGAGTTTTCATTGTTTAGAGAAACAAAAGGTTTCTTTGCAAAGTGCGCCGACATTTTTTGGCATACGTTATTTCTCCAAAACGAAGAGGAAATTAGCTCAAAAAATGTGAGGCGATCTTTGTCGAGTAAATTGAAGACCACATGCAAAAAATTAGCCGAATCTGAACAAATTTAAAATGACCCCAAAAGTCAATATAGGATGGTTATGCCCCAACCCTTCAATTACTCTAAAGCGCTTGACAATACATAACATTACCCTGACAGCATAAAGCCTGGTGCACACATGGCGATTTTTGTCACAACAACAGTGATGTCACAAGCAATATTATTTTAGAAACTATTTTTTTTTTGTGCCTCTGGTTGCAAGTGACAAAAATTGCCAAGTGTGTTCCAGGCTTTAGGTGGCTTGTAATGATTTACAGCCTTTGCCCTTTGATGGATTGACACCGTTACCCTATATCAGTTGATGCTATTAAGTATTGGTAACAACAAAATGTCCAATGATTGGTGAACACATTATAATTACCTTGAGTTCATGACATGATACTATGTTGCCATAGCAATAAGTGTAACTTGTCAGAAACACCCTTAATTCAAACATGAGCTTATTTACCCCATTTTTATCATGAAATAATGACCGGAATGTTCAGATAGAACTTTTTCCAGTTTTAAAACTTGTGCATTTCCAAATTGAACCCCCTCTGCAGAATTTCTTTTAACTTTGCAAACAGTTTTTTTCTGATATCTGAACATATCGATCACTAGTTGATAACAAAAATGGCCTAAAGTTACTAAAGCTAAAATTAAGGGTGTTTTTGACTAGTTGTATTGTTTCTGTGGTAACCTGTTTTGTCATGAAGGTGATCATAACCTGTTCACCAATGAACTGGCGTTACTTTGTTACCATTATTTTAACATCAACTGACATATTGCAGAAGTATCAATCCATCAAAGTACAAGGGCTGTAAACCATCATAAGCTGAGGACCTTATTAAGAATTCCACACTGATAAAAGTTTCACCAATTCATTGCTGAGAGGCCCTTTTTCATGTTATACTGAAAACAGCACCAAAGTTGTGGAATTCTGAAAAAGGTTCTTTTGCAGTTGATGGTGACTTTTTAAAGTCATTGACTGTTGCGTATTAGCAACATTTGCCATAGCTTATTATTTTGAACAATATTGTTTGACCCCATTATTCATCAGCCTGTAGCATTTTGTTCATAAAGCTACAGGCTCAACCGACAGTCTATGGTTAAATTATGGAAAAGTGTAGTTCCAAGATCATCTCAGTATCTTTAAATTGAATGAAAAATCTTGAGATGGTTGACAAAGGAATAGTTTGGTGTGCACTTTTCTCCATAATTCTCCATAAAGTGTTTTGTGATCAGGGTACTTAATTCTATCAGAATGACAACAGCATTGCATTGAACTGCATTACGTCAAATTATGCAAATCATGTACTGTAGTATGTCATTTTGACAAATAGCATGTAATGGCAGTACCCTTCACCTCATGTCTGAGGTGTTTTAAATCTGTTTGTTAATAAAACTACCCTGAAATAATTGTGCATGAAATAATTGTGCCTGCCATTGCCTTAAAAAACATTGCCATGCCTTAAAAAAGAGCACTAGTTGCCAGCCTCTATAAAAAAAATCTGAAGGTACTTACAGTAAGGACTGGCTTGGCAAAGCAGAGCTAATATTGGTAAAAGGAATCCTATTGCATGCAGGTTACATAAAGCATGATTACATGACATTATACAAATCACATCTACCTTTTTTTCTTGCTTTTTCTTTGTTTTATCAATCTAATTATTCTGCATATATTTAATATAAATGTAATGACCTGATGACACAGCAGTAGCCTGCGTAGCAGGCTCTTGAGTAAAATGAAGCATGAGTTGGCTGTGCTGCTCGCTTTCACTGCTAAAAATTTACTTCACCCGCCAGCTATGCAGGCTAGCACAGCAGTAAGTTGCTTTATTCCTCTGTTTCAAGGATGAGTCCTGGTGCAAAACGTTTTTTATATGAAAATGGGTTTTACTGACATGATCATGTTCATTTAAATCAAACAAATTTTCATCTGAATAGATCTTGCACCGCACTCATTTTGAGACATAGGGCAAACAACAATTCAGAAAACAACTTACACACCTTCCTTTTTTACGTTACAGATAAGTCAAACATATTAGTTTCAAATGTGTACATGTACAATACAGTCAAACCTTGTTAATACAGTTTCTGAGCACTATACCCGAGTGTCTGTATGAAAGAGTGTTCGTATTCAAGGTATAAAGTTGATATTAATTTTTCTCTTTCTGGAACCAAGTGAAGTGTCTTGATAGTATTTTTTTGTATTTTATTTATTTTTTACATGATTACAAAAAAAAACACGAACTAAATGACATACGGATAAAAACTAAACTGAAATATAAAAAGTGTCCATAATAATGATGTATGTATATTATGGACTGAGATGGAAGTGAGGTTTGACTGTATATTTGTGCATATGATTAAGAGTTACTTTGTACATTATGTTACAGTGCCTTTTCGTGTTACAGATTATTTTGTCTGCAAGCTGTAGAAGGTGATAGAAATAAAACCACTAAATGTGAAAGCTACTTTATAGCAAAGGTGCTGTTTGGGAAGATCTGGCTTATGGAGACTTGGTTCAATAGCTGTAGAGGAATCTTATTGGCATGTTACATGTCTTTGGACCATTAAAGGTATGAATGTTACTTCATTATGTAATTTAAATTAGTATTTTGTAATTTTTAAATTACAAAAAAATATTAGTATACGGGGTACCAAATATGTTGTAATGAGAACTTCTAAACTACTACAAATGATCAAATAGAAAATGTGTGATGTTATACCTGTCAACTTTTATTTTGCACACAGATAAAAGTAACTAATTAAGGACTTCACAACAAAGGTTTTTAAATATTTGCAGTGAAATTATTTTGATGTTATGTTTTAGACTCCAGTTGAAAATGCATGGCTTGTATCTATCTATCTATCTTATTTTTCATTTGTGTATTGTTTGATGTCAACTCTAACAACAGAAACAGATGTACTGTAGTATAAACTATTCATTTGTGACAATTAAATCATATTATGCTGCAAACACCGTGATGTGAAGGTCTAGGAGAACAATGCAGTGATATCTTAGAATGCTCAAAGAGTTGGCAGATATAACATTTCATAGGCGGTTCAATGTGTAGATTTAACTAATTATGTAATAGCTATTTACCAGTCAGATAACTTGAATCAATCAAATGAGACTTGCATCTTCCAGATTTGTAGTCTTTCCAGTGAGTGTGCTTTAACAACAGCTAGCTACATGGAAGTGAAAGAAATTAAACAGAAAATATTCATTATAATTCATGCAACTCACACCTGGCTTTACAGTCATTTTAAAACCCAGTGCCACATAGACTGTAATTTGATTTTACATATCTAAGTGACGATCGCCTAGGGTGCTAGAGATGTAAATGTGTTCAAATAATAAAGTCAAAAACTATTATAATTGGGTATTATAACAAAAAGAGAGTGGGCAAAGATGAATGCAATTGATAGGGCGAAGGAATACATTTACAGACACAAAGGTTTAATGGTTGAAACTAAAGATATGATCTGTTGTTTATTATTTTTACTGAGTATCCCAGTTATCAAATACTTATCTTGATCCTTTAATGTTCTGGGTAGCTCTTTGGAGCAACCTCTTGAAGCACACAAAACTAGATGGCTTCATGTGAACCAAATCCCCTACGATTTCCCCTAACGTGTAGGGAAGTGGGTGTAGTGGCCTGATACAGCTTCAAGCCACCAAAATGGTTACCAGCAAGGACAACCTGACAAAATGCCTGGACAAGCATCCTATCCAGTGAGAGTTTAGTTTGCTTACTGATACTTACATGTAAACCCACAGTGCCTCTCTCTTCGCAAATGATTACTAACATGAACAACCTAACAAAATGGCAGGATCGACAAGCATGATCCATTTTTTGCCTACTTCTACATACTGATACACTGAAGTTAAATGCTGGCACTGATGAACCACCAGGCTTGAAAGATTGAGAATTCACTCACGTATCTGAAAAAGCTCTAAGTTTCTTGACTAAGCAAAACCAAAACGTTTGGCATATTATACAGTAAAAACCCGCAAGTAAGAACCTGCATTTTCCCAAGTTAGCCTAAACAGGTTCTTACATAAATGGTAATTAGCACAAATTTAGGCTATTTAGGTTCTTAAATAGGTTCTTATTTTCTGAAGAACAAATTACATTGTAGCTAATAGAATTTAGTAGTATTCAGCCTATTCCTTATATAAAATCTGCATACCAAGTAAGTATTTATGTAAAAATGACTGACTGTCTCCAAAGAGGATCCAAAATGTTGACCTATCTTATTTGCCCAAGTGTACACATTTTTTGATATAGATTTTAGAAAATAAGAACCTGTTTCAAATTTTAGGCTAAACAGGTTCTTGTATAGAGGGGGTCTAACTGGCAAATTTTAGCCTAACAGGTTCTTAAAAACTAGGTTCTTACTTACGGGTTTTTACTGTACTTTTGATCAGAGTCTGACTTCTTCAGAGTCTGACTTTACTTACCAGATTCAAAATGTCACTGTCTGTAATCAAGGCTGTTGTCCTGAAGACTTAAAAAAGGAATGGGAAATCAATTGAAGTGTTTTGTTCTAATTGGGTGTAAATATAAGCGTTTTTAAGGTGGCTCACAATCCCATCATTGGTATTCTATTACACCTACATCAATGTCTAATCACCACTGTTATTATAATAACTTATAAATTACATAGTAATTGTTTTAATATTTTGTTGAAACATTTTTGTCTGTAACTAAAAAATTGACTCTGACCAATATTTTTTGAAAAAGCTGTTAAAGGGTTCAGAGCCATGAACTTAACATTAAAAACAAATTAGGCTGCTCTGAATTTTGAAAACTTGGTCAAAATGTATATTCCGTCAATTAAACAGAAATGAATCAAAATCATTTTGTTATTGATAAATGCTACACAAGTTAGCATTCTTGTTGTCAGCATTATCTAGCTGTGGTAGAATGCCAAAGATGTGAACTACATTATTTTTATTGATATATAATGGATATGATTTACCCATATTGGTATCAGCATTCTCCGAGTGGTTTGTCCATAATGCATTTTCATTCGTATATGATCTTCACATAATTCTCCTGGTTCACAAAGGGATACTACACGCACTTGGACTGTGGCTCCAGGTAGGCGGTGTTGGCATAAGGAGTTAATGCGATGCAAAGGAACCTGTTTAAAGTGAAGAAAAACTTAACTGTAATAAACAGGAGAAAAACAAAAGGCAACAGCAACTATGCAATCTCAAATGGCTATTTTTTCAACTGGATCTTGTGCTACCATTATTTTATGAAAAATATATATTGAAATTTGAATGCAATTTGCAGTACCCAAAATAAAGGATATTTTTTCAATGATTTTACTCCTACAAATCACAGATGGTGTATTCTTTATAATAGCAATGCTATAATAATAATAATATTACAATAATTATTTACTTACTATGTGAGTTACTTGTGCATCCCGTATTCTGAATTTTAAGTGCGTTTGTTTGAATAACTGAAACTCCACTGTAATATTATCTTCAAGACATAGAGTGTGAAAGTGTTGAGAGTGTTGCTGGGTCAAATACTCATCCCCAAATGAAACAGCATGTAGCTTAATTCCCTGTTGTTCTTCCATTTGTCTGATAAAATAAGACACTCTTCCCTAGAAAAGAGAAGAAAGAACTTAACTTATCATCTACATATAACAATTTAGCATTTGTGGCTCACAACCACCGGAGCTTATCCCGGTTTCTGTAGCATGAGTATTGTTACTCCCTGGATGGGATACAGGTTACCTCCTGGCACTTTGTCAGGTTAAGTTGCCCTAACAGTTCACCGGCACCCATTTATACTCCTGGGTGGAGAGGGGCAATGCAAGAGTAAAGTGTCTTGTATAAGAACACAACACAATGACCCCAGCCAGTGCTTGAACCCAGAATGCTTGATCAGGAGTCCAATGGGCTAACCATTGGGCACCGCATCTCCCTTCTCTAAGATGGAAACCTTTAAAATAAAAGTGTTAATGAGGATTGTATCTCTCTACCTTTTTACAATGTTCTATAAAGTATAATGAAAAGCACTTTTCATTGGTTTGCAGGATAATCTTGTAGCAATATGTACAAGGTTAGCGGGGTAGGTGTACATGGTACTTGTACTGATGACTCTGGGTAACCTGCAAAAGAGAGATCAGGTGGTGATACCCAAATGTTTAAGTTTTTAAGAAGTAAAACAAACAGCCTAACCGGACTAAGTTATTATTATAATATTCCACAAAATATTATTTCTGGTAGCTTTAAGTCTTGACATGTATATTGCATACTGAAACGTAAGGGGAGTTGTCAGAATAACCATACTCAGTAAGGAACGTCCAATGTGTCATAATTTGCAATTTTTCTTCACAGCCTGCTAGGTGTTGCCTCTCAGACATACATCCAATAATAAAGGTTGCAGTTGAGTACAACACTTCTTGTTTTACTTGTCTAGTTAAAGATTTTTTCACCAGCAAGTTCATATTCAACATTTGCTGCTCAACACTTTACACCACTGAGCTCTCCATAAATGTCATTCCTTAAGTAGCACTGAACAATCCTTCTACAACTATTTGCCATTTCTTTACAACTCCAAACTCCTACAGCTATAACTGTACATCTCTACAGTAAATCTTTACTGCTCTTTACATCTGCTCATTGCCATATATCACTCTGATGTCTACATGTACATCTCTAGATTTACCTGTCTGTATTATATCTACAGCTATGAACCTCTACAAAGTCTACCTATACCTAGGCGACATTACGTTAATGTAGAGTTTTATATATTACTCTAGACCACTACATTATCAGCACTTATATATATTTTGACATCTTTACATTATTCTTGAACAACTGTACGTGTAGAAGCGTACTTGACAAAAAAGGGTGAGTGGTGAAATTTTTTGTAAAAAGTAGAGTGAAGCGATAACACTGGAATGTATCACCATTATTCGTTATTGGTCAGAAATACAAGGCCTGAAAAGTTGGTGTGGTGCATTAACCAGCCTAATATCATCAAGATGTTTTTCGGAGTCGTCATTATCGTATATTTTTTACACTTGTCGGCGGGAAAAGGTTTCATCTAGGAGAACTGGCAAACAACCCAAAGGGTACTTCCTATAGAGTTTACTAATTCACTTTGAGGGCATTAAAAGGACTATAAGGATTATGTATACATCTACTTAAATATACAGGGCTTTTCTAAGTTCAGTATTGTTTGATAACTCCCCTACGGCAGATTGAGTTTAAATACATTTTTATTCAGCTGGTGACCTCTGAGTAGCAACTGAGTCAGCTTCATCGTCATTCATTGCATGAAGCTACTTCCTTTGCCATAGCCGGGATAGGCCATGCAAGTAATAAGGTAATTTAGTGGTCACGTAAGTTGTTTCCGTTGTTCTTTCCTTCTTGTTGATAGTGACATTTGTTTTCAAGTTGAAAAACAACGGTGCCGCTATTTAGCACTCCAAGTTTATTTTGGCCCACTGTGTTTACGATTCAAGCCGGATATCACCTATAGCAGGAACATCTTTCATTTCAAGTGTGGTTAAGTAATGGTGCATAACTTCAATCAGTCAATTTTGCAACGAAAGAACAATGTATTTGTGAATTGGAAACACTTCTTGTTTAAAGTTGAGACTTGAGCTATTTCTCTTTGACATATTAGTTTTGTAGTATTACATTACTGTTCAGTTGTGAACTAGACCCTATCGTACCTCGACTGTTCCTTGATATTAAAGCCTTAAAAGTATGTATAAACAATAAATACGAGGCGCAAACACTGAGATACTTACAAGTACTTTCCACAGGAATGTTTCTGTCTTGTGCTATCACAGCGCGAAAAGTTCGTTGATCAATAGTTTCGCAATCTCCTGACGATTGATTATCTTCTGGAGGTGCTTCGGGAGTTGGAGGAACCCCCAGACTATTGGCAAGTGACGCACCACATGATTCTGTTTCATGAGAGGAAGATGTGCTCGACTCTTCTACCGACAAACCCCTACTAGAACTGAATTCATTTGTTTACTTCTCGTGTCGATTATCATGCCACAAAGGGGGCACGTAACAGGTTTGGTATCAACCGAAACAGTTTTGTGGTTGCCCCTGGCGCAATCACACGCCGTTTTGTTGTGGAACTGTGATAGCCGTTGTCCCGCAGATGAGGTTGTTTGATTTTCCCTGTTGCCATCTTCAACAAGCGTGTCAGAAGGCTGGTCTTCCGTTTCTCCGCCTATCGCTAACAGTTCTTGTTGGCGCGTTTCTGTGCTATCAGAGACTTCACTTCCATCGTCGCTGTCTTCCATCTAAACCAGAAGAGAAACCATTACAAGTGAGCTTCCGACGCTTTCGATTCATTACCTTCATGCGTCGGATGCTTTCTAAACATATACATGTAGGACACCTACAATATCATATACACATGCAAGCAGGAGAACCGGTATTCTGATAGGAAGGTCCTTTAAAAGGAACATTTAACGGCAAAGGAATACTCTTTTGTTTCTTAGTTTCGCTTCGTAAACTTCCGCAGTGGCGACCGATCGAAAGTGAAAGTCGAGTTCCGTGCTTGCATTGGGTACCGAATTCAGGCTTGTCTCGTCATTTATATGTTAAAATATAAAAAGAAAAACGTTTTAAAAGCACCGTGAATTGAAAGGAACGCCTTCAATTACCGTATTATTTCTTGTTTCTTCCGGATCCGGATCCATGTTGATTCGTTCGTGTTTTTAATCTTTGACTTCACTCTTTCAAGGGATACTCGAAATGCAGAAATATTTTCCAAAACGACACCAGATATAAGACGCAAGGTGATCGCTGATTGGGTATAATTATTGTTTCATCGAACGGATCCTCAACGGATTGGTCCATTGCAACACGGGAAAACCCCCACCTTAATTCCTCGAAAACGAAAGTGAAAAAGACGATTACCATTGTTCTGGAGTCGGGCGGGATTTTTTTCAGACTAAAAAAGCTTACAACTTCCTTCTTTCTCTTAAAAGTGTTACGTCGAGAACATTAATTTTCGTCGAGCAGCGTTTGGATAGTGAATGATACATTCAGAGGTATTTCTCGATCGATTTGCGTGACTTGAAGAGTAATCAACCAACCGTCATTATACAGAGTCGACGGATCCGAGTCGACTTCCCTCCATTTTAAACCAAGAAAACGGGTACACTTCCGAAGTCAAATCAATGGAGATTTGTCAAATAGTAAACTATGTTCTCATCTGTTTCGTGGTAAGTTTCTTGACGTTTATTTCTTGTCCAACTTATATAGTTTAAGTTATGTTACATTTTGAAACTGAGAATACGTTTACTTAAATGTGAAGATTATACTCTGTTGAAGATTATGCTGTTTTCCAACGATCTCAATTCCGAGGCAATACCAAGTAGCTGGACAGATATCTTTAAACTGCTTTTATTTGAAAAGAAATAGAATATGAAAATAATTCTCGGTTTTCACTGTCACGAAAGTGTCACGCCATGAAATAAAAAAATCGAAACCGTTCTATGAATGAATTCAAGGAATTGACATGTCATAGATAATGAATAAATAAGGAATCAGTCCAAGTCTCAGGTCTGTGCGGTACAGTAAAAACCCGCATAAAAGAACACGTGTTTTGGGGGTTCAGGCTGTGATTTTGTTCTTATATATCGGGTGTTTTCTGCAAAATCAGCCTGAAAATGTTCTTAAGGTGTTCTTAAAATTGTTTCTAAAAATTAAATACTGCATAGACTACCAACAGATGAAATCAAATTCCCATACCTGCTGTGAAACTCTATATGTGTGCAATAGTCTAGCACATATATTGATCTACTTAGTACTGTACCCTAGTAGGTTATTCTAATCTAACTGGAAGCCAATTTTTCTTATATAAGAACGATTTTCATTTTTCAGGCTGAATGTGTTCTTATGTATATGGTACTTTTTTGACCAAATTTCAGCCTGAGTGTTCTTAATCCACTTGTTCTTTTATGCGGGTTTTTACTGTATTCCGTACTCGAGTTATTGTCAAAATGTTCCACACAAATTTATAGAGCTCAGTATGGATCCGCCATGTGGGCTCCAACATGGCCGCCGGAAATAGGAAAAAACATCTGGAGTTCACTTTTGCCAGAAAGGAGGTTTGTTTTCTCTTGTAAACTTTCGAATATTCAGATAAATATTTCTCCCCTAAACTTAAATTGTTTAGAATGCTGAAAATCACCCGAAGAGTCATGTTTTAGATACGGAACAGCTCGTCACGGCCGTCACGTACGATGAAAACTCGGAAATTTAAACCGTTCTATTTTCAAAAGGAAGCATGAGATCGAGCTAAGAAATTGTGAAAATATATATATTTAGGTAATCTTTCCTTGAATGAAGGTAAAAATTCTGTAGGCCTCGCGGTTTTGAATTTTAGAATTTGATGACGTCGCGTGAAAACCAAGAATGTCAGAATATGCAGATGCATGCAAGCAATTTTAATTACAAGCTCAACCAGATCTAAATCATGTTATTTTACAGGTCAACCAAGAGTTAAATGCTCAGGCTTGCCAAGATGACCAACATACAGTGAAATTACCAGATGGTAACGTAACCTGTATGGATTGCCGAACATGTCCACCAGGATCGGGTGCAACAACCACGTGTGGTAGCACCGTACCATACAATGCTATATCAGTTGAGTGTAAAGAATGCACGCCAGAACATTATTCCGATTCATTCTCCTCAGAGATTTGCAAGCCTTGCTCAAAATGTATGCCTGATGAAGTCATTGTAGCAAAATGCACCAAACTTTCAGACACACGTTGTAGCTGCAAGCCTTGCCCAAAGGGGTATTACCGTAATCACACTATGTCCAAATGCCTTCCTTGCTCAGGATGTTGCCTGGGTGCTGGTGTGGATGTTGTCGTGCCACAGTGTGTCAGTCAAGGGATGCCTCATGCTCAAATATGTAGTTACCACAAGAGAAAACCCTGTATGGCCAAGTGCTGGTATGATGAGATTACAGTTGTAAAGCATGATGGCAAGAACAGCTGTTTACCCTGCCCGGTTTGTTCTAACGATTTTGGCCTTACCAAGCCATGTGGATGTTTTATCCATGATCATGATGTGCTTCCTAAGTGTGAACGTCCCACCTTAGGGAAAACATTTGTTAATCAACAAGGGATTCTGAAGTCTTGTAAAATCTGTTCTACTGGGCAAGAAGTCGTTGTCAATTGTTCTGCCAACTCTGATACCATTTGTGGTGGATGCAAGTCAGGTTTCTATTTTAATGACCTATCAAAGAGTTGCGAGGAGTGCTTTTGGTGTTGTAGCCGTAGTGACAGCAGGAAGATAGTAAAATGTATAAGAGAAGGATTGATTTTTGCAGAGCATTATCGTTCATTTCTACCCATGCAGCCTTTTCAATTCTGGCAAGGAAATACATGTACCTTTACAATTGTGTTCTTTCCTTGATGGTTCTTTTCATTTTTCAAAGAAAAAATGTTTTTTTCATTTTTCAAAGAAAAAAGGATTGTGGTAGTAAAGAAGCGAGCTCCAATATTACCAACCTTGAAACATTGGAGTCCCAAACTGCAACTTCGGGTGAGTTTAAAAAACTCTAGTCTGACTATAGCTTTGTGCATTGCTTTCTCCAATATTGCCAGTTTGGTTGCCAAAAAAGATACTCAATTTGTTGGTGTTTCCCTCCGTTGTGAAGATATAGACTAAATTTATCTTGGGGGTGATTCAAAGCTACCTTCCCTTTAATATATTTATCCCCACTTCGCACCCCTTCCTTAATGGCTCCTGTGCTTTCACCTTTTGTGAAATATTATACAATGTTGCAAAATGTTTTTCATTACTTTCTCCCGGTTATTACCACCATTATGATGGGAATCCTGCTTACTGCCCTTTATCTGTGTACATGTATTCATGGTCTATGTTATGTGAAATCTACTTCTTAGATACCAAGAAAGTGGAGGCAGAATATCCAATACAACATAATCCTGGCCATGTGGTATTTGAGAAGACAGGAGTTGAAGTTCTTACACTTGATAGCAGTAAACCCACCCTCCAAGATGTGCCAGGTGATTTGGCTTTGCAGGCCATATCAGACTGCCTGGATATGCCTGGGTTTCTCGATGATGGTGAATTGCCATTAAGCCCAACAATAAAGTTTATTTGTAGCAAGTTGGATGGACCCCTTGAAGTTCAGATACCCCATGGTGCAAATATGGTGCTTTCTTCTAAGAAATGGAAAGTCATTCTTAAGGAGTTTCTAAACAACAAGTGGGTTGTTGTAAATGATGTGGAGGGGAAAGGAATAAAAGAGTTTGTCCCTAAAAGCAACCATGTCCGTTTTGAGACAGATCACCTCTCAACATTTGCAGTTGTTGGGTATGCTGATAAGCATTCTTTATCACTATTTAAAAGAATGAAGGTTATGGCATTCTGCAGCGAGACCAGGGCTGGAGAAGACCTTGTTGTGAGGGTGTACTGTTTTGATGATTGTGAATGGTCCTTTGAGGTAAGCTTTTGATACTACAGGGTAGCAAAGCTGCTATAAAGGTCCACAGTATGCATTTACACTACAGTGGATTGCTGGTAGGGCTCTGATAGAATTGGTATCTGTGTCCATTTTCACCCATGCTTAGACTTACCTGAACCTTACCAAAAATCCAGTGTAGTATAAATGGGCCTTGAATCTTGTTTTCAGTCCTTTGTGATGGGGTTTTGGATAATTACTCGGTTTACTATAGATATTTTTCCCAACTTGATTGCCCCTATTAAAATTAAGTATAGGTAAAATCTGTTCCAATGCTAAGGATCAAAGGAGCCAGATATGGCTCATCAGTGCTGGCACTTAACTCCTGTTTCTGTAGCATGAAACTGGATGCAGGTTACCCCAGCATTTGGTCAGCTTTCCTAACAATTCGTCAGTACCCATTTACACTCCTGGGTGGAGAGAGGCACTGTGAGAGTAAAATGTCTTGCCAAAGAACACAACACAATGACCCCAGCCAGTGCTTGAACCTGGACTGTTCAATCCAGTGCACTAACCATTAGGCATCATAGGCAGTCTTCATTTGTAATTTAATTATACATTTTGTTTTATGAGGGAGGCATTACATATTGTTGCCTGCATATTAATTATTGCTGACTTGTTTGGCTTTCTCTTTATAAACTCAACAGAGACTAATGACCAAAGAGCGAAAAGAAGGAGGAAAGCTCATGTCATCAATTGAATCTCTTGATTTTTCTGTTACTTGTGAAGAAGATGTGGAATTTCTGTTAAGGATATTGATGGCTGGAAGCTAGGAAGTGGTTGCCCAACGGTATTGTGTGGACTGTCCGTTTTTATGTTTTTATGCTATTAGAGCATACAGTATTCAGTTTAACACAGTGTTCGAAGACCTCCTATCTACTTCCTTGAATTTAATTCCATGAGTGTTATTCTTCACTCGTTTTAAAATGTAACAATCATTGTACATTTCTAGCTTTTTTGTTTCTTTGGTCAAAGCCTAAAGCCTAAAGCTTTTTAGATTGTGGTCACAGACAGTTTTGTGCACTTTAAAGAAACCATATTGAATTATGTTATTCCTTTGTTTTCCACCTCGTCTAGAAACTCAGCTACACATCATTGAGGAACTCATTCAACATTATTCCTCAATGTAATCTGGTGTTTAATACCACAGCTGTCAAAGGGAACAGCAGCTTCTTTGTGACAATTGTGTTAACTCAGTCCTTCAGCCAAACTGTGATGTATGCAAGTACTGCTATCAAAAGAGGTACATTTTGCTTGTTTCAAATGACTAAATAACTATAGGTGCACATCTACAATTAACTGCATAGTTGTAGTTATCAGTTAATTATGTACATGTTTAAAGTGGATAGATGATCCAGACAGTCTAATCAGAAGCATTTAACCCTGATATGCTTCTGGTCTCATTTTATATGTTGCTTTAAATAGGCTCTGTTTTATTTCAGGATCCCACTTTGCGTATGAATCCAAATGTGATTCCTGCAAATGTTGTAAATGGTAAGTTTTTTTTATTGTGAATGGGATATTGTCAAAGGAACAAAAAACGTATTATTTATCTTGATCTTTTCTTGTGGTTTCATTTCAAAGTTGAAAAGAAAATATACCAATAGTGAAATGCTTTTAGTGCTCAGGTATGTGCACCAGTCTTAACTGAACCTTACATTTCATTTAATTTCTTCTTTCAGAAGGGGTTCATCAGTCAGATGTGGTGAATATGACTACTGCAAGCCATAAAAAACCAAAAGAGGAATACATCACCAAATGCATTATTCAGTTGTAGTTTAATGATCATGACTGTGTAGTTCTTCTTATAATCATGAGAAACAAAGAGTGACCAAACAGTAACCTTCGAATTATATAATAAATAAAATTAGGTTATTTCTCTCAAAGGGGGAACATAATTTTGGGAAAAGCACCTTTATTTTTAGTGGCGTGAAAATATATGATGGACCTCCTGCCAAATTAGCAAATACCGACAACATACAGATTTTCTGCCATCAAGAAAATAGTAACATGTTTTAGGTAATTAGCAAAGTACAGTCAAAGCTCCTGTAAGTGGACATGCACCCTCAGGATTAATGCAGGGGAAAAAGTACCATGGTATAAAATGACAAAACAAAGGACAAAAAAAATGACACTGTAGTTAAACACACTGTTATAGTGTACAACTATTGTGGCAAACTGCAGTGTAAAGTTCATTGATTAAAATAGTATTGAGTCTAATAATTATAAGCCCCCCCCCCCCCCCCAGATATAAGCCCCCCTCTAGTTTTTGTAACAAATGTTGAAATGAATTCGATTTATTATGACATTTTAAAGCTTAATTAAAACCAGATTTCGATCAACACTGCTGTAGCTCATTTCGAAACGTTTTTTGTATTCCGCTTATAAGCCCCCTCGGATATAAGCCCCCCTGTTTATAAGCCCATCCAAAACCCCTTACGAAGTTGTATAAGCCCAGGGCTTATAAGCGGCAGTTTACAGTATTGAATTTTACGTAATGTATAAAATATGAGTGGGAGATCTGGTATGGGCATTTACAATAATGGCTCGCCGCTTGAGCTACTAGGGGGTCCGGAAAGATTAGGTTGTCTGAGACTGCATTTTGTGCGTTAAGGCAGTAAGATATGAAACCAGGCAGCCAAAAGCGAACGTAAAAACATGAATATTTCTGGAACTGTTCAGTTAAAGAAAATACCGATGAAAGAATACTAAAAATAGTTTCAAGTTTATTTTTTTTGCCCCATGATTGATAGTTACAGTAGTGTAAGTCATAGTTATGATAAGGGAGCAGGAGCTCTCAACAAACCCTACTGGGCTTACAAGGAGAGCCCCTGTTACATCACGTTTTTACCTACTTTACAATAACATGGCTATTAGTTAACTATTCATTACCTAAATCATATTTCAATACATATGTATATATATATTTTAATTTTTGCTAAATACATTTTTTTTCAAGAAGATTATGTACAGAGAAGATATTCTTTAATTTTTTTCTTAAAGATATATATTGACTTAGACATTTTTATATCTGGTGGAAGGTTATTCCAGGTTTGACTAAATACATATTGCGGACCTTCGATTAAAGACATTTTTAAGCCAAAGGAGTGAATATTTGGATGAAGAAAATGACTCGCTTGATACAGTCTTGATGTTGTCTTTGTCGATGAAGATATGTAAACACGTTCAAAGCTGCGATTGTTTTGATTCGGACTTCATTTTCAAATTACACCTGTCCAGTTATCGAATTAGAGCACAAGCACTACTATTGCCTACTATTTCACTTTCTTTTGAACCGTCGGTCCACTATAGGTGGACCTCCACAGCCCGTGGGGGGGGGGGGGGCAGACGCACCCATCGCACCCCCCGTCCCTACGGGCCTGCTTTATCCTAATCCCAACAGATTTCCTGCTCACTCGTTCTACCAGGAGATGTTAATAATTGAGCCCGCACTATAGCTGTTACGCAGTTACGGGTTCAGCGCATGCTTATCTCAAAATTGGGCGGTGGCTAAGTCGCAGTCGAAATATTGTGTTTTATTTGGCTGTAAGCTGTTGTTTAACCTAGACCGGCACTTTCTGTGCTAATTTTAATGCCAAGTGCAACGTTATTCGCAAATGGAACTATTCATCAAGTTAATGAATGTTTTAGTGACCTCTTGAGTGGTCACCAATGCTGTTTGATGAGCTTGTCGGCGCTGTTGTGCCATTCAACTGTGGAGTTCGGAACGAATAGGCCCCCCGAATAGATCGTATCTTTGTCACAGGAGACAACATGTATCTGGGTGCTTTTGCAGGTAGGCACATTCATGATGTAGAGACATTGTCGGTCCCACCGTACAGTCTTTGATCTTCATTCAAACAGAAACTCTGTAGGCATTCCCGAACCTAATAGCATTGTTGTCAGTTGTTATGAAATATGCTCATGCCTCTGATTTAGAGGAATATTTATATTCTCTTTCTGATAAATTAAATAGCAATTTTTTGGAAATTACGGTAGCATTTCACTTACCATATGGTAACTACTAGTTATTATGCTGTATTGGGATTTACAGATGTATACATGTGACGAAGTTACTTTCTTCTGATTACTCAGTACCTTTATGAATAATTATTATTAATAAAGACTATTAAAAGTAGGTTATTGCGTTGGAGGACAGACAAGCAGACACTAGCCACTTTTACTCACAAGATTTCTGTACATGACATCAATAAGGCGATCCCACTGCTAAAAAAACAAACTTGTGTAAAACTTAACCTGAAAGCAATTCACTACACATCAACATAACATTTTTTTAATGGAGTTTAATCACATATTACATTGTTACTTACAGCACTGAAAAAAAAGACAACCTAACTAAATTCCATACAACATACATAATATATTCGTACATAACTTTGAGATTCCTAAAAAAAGTTTTGTTTTTACACTATGTTCTATTACATATATACCTACATGATTTCACATTATTTTCAACACCAGATTACTTTTTCTCAGCTACTCAACATAACACGAAAAGTCTGACTCTTCTAATCTTGAGTCAGAGGTCTGCTATTGGTTTATAGGAGAAAATGGTTTACTGTCTGCAATTTCCAGACAATTCCAAACGTTTCTGTACTAGAATTCTTGCAGCTTCTTGATTTTCACGTAATTGCTGCAAAATATATATAAAAATATCCAAAATGTTCCCTTTTTTGGAATGATCATTAGCAACTCGTCAATAGCATCTGCTGGGTGTGGAAATGTTTTCATTAATATTTTCTCATTCGCGGTTAAGATGTTATACTGATAAAGGTAGGAACATATAGATGAAAGATTGCCAATATTTTCAATCAGATCCACATGACAGGTACGTAAGGCATCTCTGTCCAGGTTTGGCATCACTGTGACTGTCATTTGGAAAACAAAAATAACAATTGACACATTAGTTTAAAATGAAATTGTTTGTCACAGAATAATTCAACATGTCCACTATTAGATTGCAAGCAGTTAGTTGGGAGTGAGCATGAAGCGCAAGCAAGAGTCCACTATCATAAAATCGAGATTGCCAGATACAACTGTAAAAACCCTAACGTGGCAAATAACTAGTGTAGCAAGAATTTTAAGGTGTTCATAGCCAACTGATGTTGATGAAGAATATGTGCCCAGTTGTATACTATTCTGACTGCTAAAAAATTAGCCCGCGCACAATGCTAATATGCTCCCAGCACCCCAGTGAATAGAGCCTAATGACCCTCGAGTCCCCAGGGACCTCGCTTGTCTATTTGTGCCTCAAGTTACGCAGTTATATCCAGTTTTTTACCCACCCACTTCCCCTTCGGTGCCATGTTACTATTTCGCATAAATCTGCCGTGCAAACAACTGCCTAGGCTAAATCTTCCCACCCATATCTTATCCTTGCCCGTGCAGTGAGTGGCTTTGTTTGTAGTGAAAATGTTTTACTGTCATCATCAGTCCGTTCTCCTAATGGACATTTGGGCTGGAAGCTCTCTGCTTCCAGGCTGTTCTGTCCTCTGCAGCTGATGCTGCCTCGGCCCAAGTTCCTAATCCTTTCTCCTTGAGCTCCCTTTCCACTGTTCTCCTCCATGTCTCCCGCGGTCGGCCCGTTTCCTTTTTCCTTCTGGTAACCAGGTGAGAGCAACGCGTGGATGTGAGTGGTGATCCATTCTAAGAACGTGGCCTAGCCACGTCCATCTTCTCCTTGCTACCTGTTTGCTTATTGTCTCCATCCCTGCTCTTCTTCTAATCTCCTCGTTTGTTACTCGCATTGGCCAGTAGATCTTTAATATCCATTGGAGGCTCTTATGTAAAAACACGTCCAGCTTTTTCTCATCCGTTTGAGTCATCCTCCAGGTTTCACAACCGTACAACAACACCGAGATGACATTGGACTTGAAAATTTTGATCTTGGTCCTGCTGTAAACTGACTGTACCTCCAGATCTTGCCCAGCTTGTTGTATGCAGCCCTTGCTTTTCCTAATCTTGCTTTAATGTCTTCTTCCGTGCCGCCTGACTTGCTGATGTTTGCACCCAAGTACACAAAACTTTCTACGTCTTCAATGTCTTTTTCGTCAACCTGTACTTTCTCGTTGCTGTTCGTATTCAATCTGAGGAGTTTGGTCTTCTCAGAGTTAATCTTTAACCCCTTACTGTAGGTGCTAAGACTTGTTACTTGTTACTTTCTGTTGAATCTGGCCTCTTGTGCTGGATGTAAGTGCGATGTTATCAGCAAAATCTAAGTCATCTAACTTGGACCACAGTTTCCATCTGAAACCGGTGTTAGCACCCTCTACTGTTCTTCTCATGATCCAGTCGATCACAAGTAAGAACAGACACCCCGACATGTTACAACCCTGTTTTACACCAGACTTCACATCAAACCAATCAGTTTGACCTGTGCCATCAACCACTGCGCATCGGTTACCATCATACATTGCCTTGACCATCTTGACAAGCTTAGGCGGAACCCCATAACTCTCCATGATCTTCCACAAGGTTTCCCTGTGAACACTATCAAAGGCTTTTTCGTAGTCCACGAAGCATACATACAAGCTGGAATTCCATTCAAGTGCTTGCTCTACAATGTTCCTAAGAACAAATATCTGCTCTATCGTATATCCAGTTTTTTACCCACCCACTTCCCCTTCGGTGCCATGTTACTATTTCACATAAATCTGTCGTGCAAACAACTGCCTAGGCTAAATCTTCCCACCCATATCTTACCCTTGCCCGTGCAGTGAGTGGCTTTGTTTGTAGTGAAAATGTTTTACTGTCACCTCAGTGAAAAGTCAATCAATCAATCAATTAATCAATCAATTGCCTTCTGGCCATGCACAACACAAAACACAGTTATGGCTTTTGGGTAAGCAAGCCATTTTTAATTAATAATAAATAATAAAACTTTTTTAGACATGTATAACTTTACACTCAATTAAGCTTTAGAAAAGAAATGAAAAGGCTCATATATAGCTGCACAGTAATGCAAAACAAATTAGCTTTTGTGTTATTATCAGTATAACAATTTTTATACCTGAGTAGTATTGCTGCAAAGAGTGAATAATCGATGTATGAGACTAAAAAAAGAAGATATAGAATCTATTAGTCAAGAAAAACGTTTTTCCAATTCTTTATAAATGGGTAGTTTACCATACAGGTACATGTGCAATAAATGCCTGTTACATTTATAGTGCAAACAGGTTATATAATACACTACAAACAGTACACTACTCCCAGATAGTCAAAAATTCCAACTTATCATCATATAAACATAATTCTATAAATTTGTTATTGTTATTGACTTGACTTGACAAAGGGCCAGGAAAGGGCCATCACCACCATACCCCGCCCACCACCTCCAGAAAGGTCCAAAAAATATAAAACTTCAAACAAAAAACCATACCTTGGTAGGTATAATAATGAGGAGTTTAGCTTTTCCACTCAGCAGGGTCATCTTTACTTTGTCTTCATGAAGTGTGTTCTGTTCTCCATTGTATTTAATGATGAGCTCGACACAGGCACCAGGAAAAACCCTTTCTTCACTTCTAGCCAAGATGTGTTTCACATCAAAGGTTGACGGCTAAAATATCAAAATTAACAGAAAGTACGGCAGATTTAAGAAGCTGCCTTACGGATTTTCCTATTGGAACCATATATTTAAAAAAACAAATTTATTTGTAAATTAATTGTCACAGAACTAGTTGACTCGTAGTTTTTGAAATTGTCAGTGGGAAAATTGTTTGAAATGTCCTAGATTCGATTATTAGTTCGGTTTCTGATGCTCCATGCATACAAGACCGTAGGCATAATGGTATACACTAGTACACTGCTTCTTTCATTCTATGTGGTACTAATTATGGTACTAATCCTAATTGCACAATAAAGAATGTTTAATACTGTATGTTAAAAAAAGAAACATACGTACTCCAGTTGGACTGATTATGGAGAAGCTTTCGCCGCGATCCATCTCGAAGCTGATTGTACACACATCCTTGATGGCCATTTGGGGATGATACAAAAACAGAAATCCATTTTCTTCGACTATGCCGATTTCAGTACCTTGATAGGCAGTAGCTTCTTTTTGACTGATTTTAGCAAACACCTGCAAAACCGTAACAAGCTAGATCAATTTTAATACACACATATCTTACTTTCAACTTTCTAATAATGATACGCAATTATCAAAAGGAGCATCTTTGTTACCTCGTAAAACTTTTCACATGGAACAATATAGACGCCGAAACTTGGTTTCTTTCTGGAGATAATGTCCCTCTTGAATATCGCCAGATAGCACTGGAGACATTCATGCCGGCTTGAGTTCAACTTACCTAATAAACGAACAACAGAAGAATGGAGTTAAGATGGAGCTTTGAGTATTATGTATTGACAAACGAAACATAAGAGGGCTAGCCTATTTTTATTCGCTCAACAACGAGGGGAAGCAGGTTGGTAAAGAAGGTTAAACATCATGAAGTTTCTTACTCGAAGTGACAAAGAAAGTCGTCACCTTGAATCAATTATAATCAAAAGTACAATTATATTCTGGCAGGGAATGTGTGAAGCCTTTTGAGACTAAAGACTACAATGTGCAGTTACTTACCACAAGTTTGACAAATGTCGGATTCTCCTTTTTCATCAAGAAATCCTTCGATAGGAGTTTTGGAAAGTTTACCCACTTGTCCCAAAGATGAAGGACAGCCAACTGTTAAACTATCTCCAGAACTCTCTTGTACGGGTAGACCTGAAGTGGCATTCTCTGTCGACAAGTGTTGCATAGAGGCCGTTATCGACTGTATGGAAGCGTCTTCAGTACTTGGCGGAACTTCCGTTTGGCCTTCCCAGTTCAGTTCCGTATCATCATCTTGAAGAAGTAGGTTCAACTCACGACCGTCGCTGCTTCGTCTTATTCGCCGGTGGTGTGAGTTGTCGTTCGTGGAAATAGGCCCGTTACATGTTGGGCACGAAATGTTAGAAAAGCCTCTGGAAGGTATCTGGACGACTCCACAATTCGCGCACTCTACCTCTACGGCTCTTCCATAATCAAATCTAGTGTTGTTATTCATTTATAAAGAACGCATTACAGAGATTGAAAGTGGATCGTCTCCGACAACTTGTCTCATCGATCCACGCAATGATGGTGCAATAAATCGAGGTATAATGTTTTTTTCTAGAACTCGACGTGCGAGTCGGGGGATTCCCCGACGAATGAATATGAACCAATCATATCACAAACTCAACCCTTACCTCCTTACATCGCGATTTTCATTGGCCGAACGAGACCTGCTTCTTCAGCAAATTTTAGAACTTGCTTTTGTGATGGAAGAATACTTCCCCAACACCTAAAATTTTACATGTAATCATTGGGGCACCACACGTATACTCCTGAGAAAATGCATTGAAGGTTTACAACTACAGTTTCCGATCGTAAGTAGTGAAACATTTCTTCTATTAATACCGAGGAGACTGTTTAAAGTGCGTACGACGCACTTGCTGGAATACGAGAAAATGCCTTGATTTCCGACCGGAAATGACAATGAAAGAAGCGCAACTTAGTTTAGTTTATGCAGTTAAAACTCCATGGCTTCTGCTTTCATTAATCAATAAAATGCTGCAATAGGTTTTCTAAATTTTCAAGAGTAGCAACCCCTAAGCTTTTTGGGAATTTACGTTTTGAACCGTGCATGTTGTCTGTGAACATTTTCGAGGCGAGGAAGTGAATCGAATCGAAAATATGTGCTAAGTAAGCAGCTTCCAAAGTGATTTGTCAGCAGTATTATTTTGGTGTTTATTTGTTCGTAGTTGCTTAGCGTGCATTCTTATAATTGTTGTTCGTTTGTCAAGATCGTTATTTTTTTCTCAGGGGCTTGGTGTTTTGTGATCATGGCCAAGTTATCGGCACTACTGTTGCTGATAATGACGTTAACCGTAAGTATTGTAGCTTCAGTATAGTCTTCCTACAGATAGGGTATCTGGGATAAATATTAAGAAAAATACGTACGCACGTACGTTCCCAGGAGAGCTATAGCTAAGTGACAATACATTCATCACAGTACATCGAACAGTGAAAACTGTTGAGTTAAATTAAAGATTGTGACTGCGACAATATAAAAGTCTAAATGATACTGACAGAGTATGAACGTATCAAATGACATCGAGTCACGTACTCCAAAGGTTTATAATACAGTCATGTAACTATTATATTGTACATTGAGCATATAAAAACTTTATTTCTTTCCCACTAGGTATCTACACGTGGTTATTCACTGAGGTGCAGGTACAACCAGTTCATAGTTGAAAATGTGTTGGGCAATTTATCTTGTATTGACTGCGTTCCTTGTATGCCTGGGTATGGCTTGAGTCCACAGTGTGGTGATTATGTCAAATATGGTACAAACATAGAATGCCAACCATGCCAACATGGGAAAACATACTCTGCTACACATGACATTGTTCATGCCACCCATGTGGAATTTGCTCAGATCATCAAAATGTAATAAAGAACTGTACTCTGGAATCCAATTCAAAGTGTAATGACAGCTGTAGCAGTGGATTCTATTATGAGGAAATGACAGAAGATTGTAAACCTTGTTCATTTTGCTGCAGTAATGGCAAAATACTGTGAAAGATGAATGCAAGGACATGCCATTTTACAAACAGTGTGATGCAAATGAAATCAGCTGTCAACCTAATTGTCCAGATAATCAATACCTTGTTGTAACAAGAAAGGTGCACATTGTGAGAACTGTAAAAAACTGTCCAACTGGATCATCACTCTCCCCACCATGTGGAAGTATAGTAGAAAGCATCAATGATATCAAATGTGTAAAGTGTACTGAAGGCAAGACATTTTCAGACAAGCGGGCAAAGAACCTTGCAAGGTATGTTCTATGTGCTCTGTTGGACAAAAAGAACTGATACCTTGCAATCTGACCCATGACAGGGTATGTGGTGAATGTGACAAAGGCTTTTATAATGTCACTAGTACCGAATGCAAGCCATGTTCCGCCTGCTGTGACGACGACTATGATGTGCGTGTTGCCGAATGTGTCGCACAGAACATGCCGGAAAACAAACAGTGTAGATACACCCAGCGAGCCATCGATGTGTGCCAACAAAAAATGACAAGACTATAATCCAAAACAAATCTCCTGCATTTAAAGTAGTAGTTTCCATAGGAATAGTTATTTTACAGTTACAGCAATCACAGTATTGGGGCTCTTGTGGTATGTCAAATACCGCAGGTATAACAGGCTCCCAACAAGAAGTCAGTCATTAGCTATGTTGTTGCCATCTGTGGTGGAAGGTGAGGATTTATTATTAACACTAAGTCTTTTAAATTAATCAACTGAAGGTATTAATAGCTATAAGGTCAGTTTGGTAGTTGATATACCGTAAAAGCTCTATTAGGGGAGGGGGGGGGGGGCTTATTTTATTTTAGGCCTCAAGAAGGGGGCTTAATAGAAGGGGGGCGCTTATTTCAAATCACAAATTTTCAAGAAATTTAAATTTTCTAAAACAACAAGACATGGGTTATGTATGACCGGTATCTTACAAAGACAACGTCATTTATACCCTATTAACTCAACAACAGTGCTGGAAATTAAAGACCACGTTTCAATACAAAGTGACTGAAACGCCAGAAAATATTGCTGAAAAGTCATTTACATGTATATCAGCCTGACAGAGGGGGGGGGGGGGGGTTAATAGAGAGGGGTGCTTATTACCAAATCTGACTTCCAAAGGGGGGGCTTAATAGATAATAGAGGGGGGGGGGGGTAAATAGAGATTTTATGGTAATGGTAAATAAATAATGAAAGTTATTTAATTTGCTTAATATACTGATAAACAGTTAATTTTACTTATTGTCAGTGTCAAAAATAGTTTTTGGTTATACATTTGTTTCACTATGATAATTCTAACCAGAGCATTTCCATTAAAAATTAGAACCTGACAGCAAAATCCTCTCTCTCAGACAATATTACTGGAATTGTTTTAAAAAACAAAAAAAGCACAAAAAAAAACCTCCCCTCATTCCGAAGATGGTATCCCCTGAACAGGAAATGGTTATTTGAAAATTTGTGGTACCTATATGCTTTTGCAACATTATTAATTTTGTCTCATGCTGCTTTCTCTTCTCCTCCCCCTAACCATTCCCCATTGACTGGAGAAAAGAAGGAAATTAATAGAAGATATTTTTTCTGTAGAGCCACAGAGTCACTCAATAACACTGGAGGATCCAACAGCTCATGGCTCACAAGAGACTTTATCTTTTGATAAATCAGGTGTCTTAGTCCAGTTCAGTGATGCACAAAGTTTCTATGACGATGCTCAAGGAATTAGACTAGAAATATATTGGGACAAAAATTTTATCATGACACTCCAACCTGATGAAGTACAGCTTAGTCCGGTAGTAAAATTTCATCCTAATGGGTTTCAACTCTCCAAACCGGCACAAGTCAGAATACCACACAGTGCCTTGGTGTTTTATAGTAATGGATGGCAACTCAAACTCAAAAGTTCAACACTACATGGAGAAAGGATTGTGTGGAAAGATGAAGATCTATATCAAGTCCACAACAATGAAGTTAGCTTCCAAGTGAACTACCTTCTTTCTTATGTTATTATTGGTGCATCACTTTGCAATAACAAACCAACAAAAAGCGTCTGCAGTGTGCTGTGTTTGGAGGAGAGGGCAGAGTTGGTGTGGACTATACAGCCTATTTATTTGTTTTGATGACTGCGAGGCATCACTTGAGGTACTAACGATAGATTTTCTACTCAGTAGTAGACTAGTAGTTGAAGTTATATGTTATGGTATATAATAATAATAATAATAATAATAATAATGCATGCTTGCTTAGCTTATATGTTTGAAAAATTAATTACAGCAAGGAGCCCAATTAATTCACATTCTTTCGTGTGTGCAGACTATCCAATCAGAAGCCAAAGATTGCTATCCTCGGCTTCTGATTGGATAGTGTGTGTGCACAGAAGAATGTGAATTAATTAAAAGTGGTCACACTTTTGGCTGCTAGCTTGCTATAACACATTGCATCAGTTGACACAAGAATAAATTACAATAATGCTAAATGCTAAATGCTAAACAACATTGTTTTGCAACTGATCTCCGTGCAAACTACAGACCAAGATGTAAGACGGACAATATAAATCTTCCATAAATGTATTTTTGTAGGTTAACCCTACATTTCATAATTTCAAGTGAGAAAAGTAAGTAGGCATATGGAAGAGCATTATTTTGTATACGGTTGCTTGTACATGTACATGTGTTTAATTGCACAACATAAACACCTGTAATTTGAATAATTTTTTAATGTCATTGTTTGCACTGAAATTAAAACATAAACAAGATTAGATTGAATAACAACTTAGCCTTTGTTGTTTTCTTTTAACAGAAAATCATGCAAGAAGAGAGCTCAAACAATAGGATCCTGTTGGGGTCCCCCCCAGTCTCTATATGTTGAGTCTGTGACCAAGAGTGATATTAAGATTTCTGTTAAACAACCTGTTGAGGGTTGGATTGTTGGAGAAATTAAACCAGAGGTAAGCTCTTGATGTATAGTTAGCACCTGTTAATTATGTTGCTTGTTTCCATACTGTAGTTAAGAAATATTTTAAAGGTAGTCTGTTCACAAGCCCTGTTGCTTATCAGGCTGGCACTTAACTCCGGTTTCCATCGGCATGAAACAACTATAGTAGGAGTATTATTACTCCCCTAAAGGGATAATAGCCCATTGCAGGTAACTACCCCAGTATTTTTGCCAGCTTGCCCTGACAATATATATACCCATTTATGCTCCTCAACACACTAGTGACCCTGGCCAGCTCTTGAACCTGGACCGCTCAATCCAGAGTCCATCCATTAATGGGCCATTGCGCCTCTTGTTTGTGACTGTTAATTAGTTGCTTTTTCCTAACAAAAATCTTGTTATACATGTACCTGACAAAACAATGATGCGCTCCAGGTGTATGGATTACTTAGTCAGTAAAAATAAACTAAATTTTAAATTACACTTGTTGTAAAGTTCATCAATCAATACTTCAGCCACAATTAAATTAATTAATTGTAGTAAAAAATAAGTGGCCAATAATATGCTTGCTGTATTCATTTAAAATGTTGATTGCTTTTATTCAAACAGGTTATAACGCACAAGAGTTTGAAGGAATCCTATCAAACCATACCAAGAGCAGAGATACTATTTAAACATGACAATGGTCGAAACAGAGACTTCCTTTGTATATTTGAACTAAGTGCTGAAAATACAACTACAACAATTTGTGCAGTTGCCTCAATCAAAGAGGTTAGTGTCATCTCACCAAAAGTAAATAATTTAGTGGTGGCGAATAGTAAATATGAGACTTTGCGAGACGGCGAGACAAGCGTTTTTCTCTGCGAGACCAAGACTTTTTGAATTTTTAAATTGTGAGACCAAACTGAGACTTTGAAACGGCTTTGCAAAAAAATCAAGACTGCGAGACATACAGAACCACTCAAAAAAACGAGACTGCGAGACCTGCGAAATTCGACTAAAATTTTGCGACTGTAATTTTTGAAGACCATTCACCACCCCTTAATTTGAATGAAAAAGTTGGTGTAGTGTGTATTACTATGTAAAAACTGGGGTGTATAATTTATTGCAAAGAGCTACAATCATAAAAATTATTCTTCCCTGGCTACCCCCTCCCCATCTCAATGTTGAGTCTCAAGCATAAACTGCACAATAAATTATTGTCCATGAAGAGAGCAACATTGAAAAGGGGGTAGGGGGCCTACAAAAGGTTTACATGGGATATTTACCATGAAGTTAAGTGTAAAGTAGCTGTATGTCTCGTTTTTCAAGCGTTCACTACTTTGACAAGGTCTGTCTACACACAAATTGCAAGCATTTATTTTTTACTGCACCTTTCAATAACACATGAACTCTGAAGTTCAAAACCCAACTTACAATATTGCGTTTTTCACTTCCGTCAATCATTATTATGACGACAATCAACGGACCGTGAAAAAAAAGAAACAAACAAAGTGGATCGAAATCTACCAATCACAATCCACGGGCGTGAACTTTTGAATGGATTACTAAAATGATTGACGGCAGCGAAAACGAAACCATTGATTGAGCAGAGTTCGCGAGAGTTTGCAGTTATTGAAAGGCGCAGTAATAATTTTCTGTTCTGTAGCAGTTGAAACTGTAGTATTAGTGCATCTAACATTCTTTAACACTTTTACCTAAAAGTTTCAGTTGTGATATTTCAAAACTACAGCCTTTTCTTTGTTGCCTATGGTGTCATTTCCTAACTAGATCAGAGTTACAGCTAACACCCAGTAGGAATTCATAGAACAAAATTGTCATTTGCAAGCACTTTGACATATGCTTAATATATGATTGTAATACTAACATACATGTACACCACTTCTATCACTGTTATTCCCTTGCCCAGAAGTGCAGTTCACAAATAACAAATCTCTGGCATTTTTAATTTGTAGGATCCATTTAGGAGGTTTCAGGAGCAAAAACCAGGATTTGGTCATGACAAACACCAAATGGTGACTGGAAGGAGGGACCTGTGTGGTAAGTCCCTGTGTGGACATGTCGATGATTATAATTTAAAAAGTGAATCATAGTGATCTTCACAGTTATGAAGCAACTTTAAAAGTTGTTAAATTAATTAAGTTGTTTATGGGGGACGTGTTGCTCAAGCCCTTTGGATGCTTACTATTGAAGGGTGCTATTATTTTTATATTTTTTATTATTTACTCAATTTAATTATACAGATGTATAGAGAAAACAAATATATATATATAATAAGATAAAACTACACACTGTATAATTTGGTAGGTTTATACAGAACTTAAGTTCCTTATTAAAATAAACCCCCAACGAGTAAAACTAAGAGTAAAAACCTATATATGTATACATTAAAAAAGCCTAAAAACTATTGGCAACCCTTAAACACCTACTCCTATGTAGTCAACTAGCCTACTCTTTTAAACATTTTGAGAAGGCTGTAATAATAATAAAATAATACAATAAATAATTTTATGTTGTTGTTTAGACCCCTGATCACCAGCCAAGAGAAATCGTCACCTTGTCTTCACAAGCTTCCAGAGGAAGTACAGCATGCTGTTTGCATGAAACTGGATATGCCACTTAAAGCGGTTGGTAATTGGCGACATGTTGCAGCACACCTTGGCTTTACAGAGGACCAAATTCAGGTTTTCAGGAATGAATTGTTGACTCCTGATGGAAGTCCATGCACTGTGATGTTCGAGGCATTGAAGGCTAAGTCACCGAACCTCACTGTAGCAGAGTTTGTGCAGATTCTTCAAACTCGAAAAATTCAGCGCTTTGATGTTGTAGAAGCCCTTGAGGCTTATGTTTATGACCCAATTCCAAACAGTAATGAGCATAAGTATAGTACTGTATAGTAATGGGTACATATATACTTTTTTTAAATTATACTTTGCAGCTTTATCAGGTAAAAGACGTTTGATTATGAACCTTTTATAGATTTATTGCTTTACACATGTGAAATAATTAATCATTAGTGTATGTAATAGGACTGCATGCTGTCCAATTTGGAAATAATTGGATGAAAAAAATCGGAGGACTGTCAAAAGGCTGTAGGCCAAGTCCAATTTGGCAGTCCGAGGAATTTTTTGAACTCAATTATTTCCAAATTGGACAAGAATGTAGGGCTCTCGGGTTTTAATATTATACCACAGGTGAAACATGATTAATTTGGACAGTTTGAAAAATAAATAAATAAATAATCGTGCGCACGTTTGTATGGGATTTTGGGCTAGCGATATCATTATGCTGCAAAATTGTGTGAAATACTGCCTGATACGTAGCGGATGAGGCCGACTGTAGGCTGAGATCAGGTGATATTCCACAAGATTGATCATGAGCAACATACATATGATGTTTTATTATTCAACAAATTGTCAACAACTTAATATGATGTTTTATTATTCAACAAATTGTCAACAACTTGCATTTGTACGGTTGGATGAATTATTGTGATTACTAGGGAATTTCAAACTCAACAGCACTTTGCAACATGCTGGACAAGTCTTCTTGAGCCACTTTTAAATATAATAATGTTGGACAAGTCTTCTTGAGCCACTTTTAAATATAGCAAACTACATACAAAGAATATCTGACATGTACATGTATGGATGATGGATAACATTAGGGCTTCTTGAATTGTGACAATTTGTTGAATAATAAGTGTATATTTATTATATACAGAGTTCTAGCTAATGCATGTCATGGCCCAGTTATGGTCCACTGTAAAACTTTTGAAGAACTAAATTTGTTTTGTTATGGTTTGGAGGCCAGATAATATTTCATGAATCCTTCCCAAAGTTACAAGTGTATTAATGAGCTAACTAGCCTATTAATTAGTTTGTTGAGTATATGTAGCATATTTGCATTAATTTTATTAAGAGCTTTCCATAGTGGGAAAAAACTTAATAATTTGACCATTGCCCATTGCTCAGTGCCAGTTTAAATCTAGTTTAACTAAGCTGACCACTGTGTACAATCTGACTACTGATAAACAACATGAACTGCATAATTCCTTTATAAATGACCTCAAGGTTGGGTACGACATGATTATAAGTTACTATCTACTTACGGTATTTGAGAAGGAATAATTTTTAGGATTAATTATTATTTTATTTTGGTACAAATAAAGTATGCAATTGTTGTTCAATGTTGTCATTGAAAGGCCACTTACATTATGATTCAGGATCACAAGTTCTCTTTCATGATGCATTTTCACCAAAATATTTTTTGTTGAGAAAAGAAGTCCGTTCTCCCATGTAGAGAGCTTTCTTGAGGAAATGACCTGGATCATGGCTTATTATTGCTGCAAATTTAGGGAAATTGTCCTTTACCATGGAACCTCTTGCTATACAATAAGCTTGTTGATACAACTACACTTTCTTTGGTCAGCCTGACCATCTGATGTGCACTGTCAATTTCTTGCTTTATGACCCAATTATGGCCAGCTTATGGTTATAGATAGCTGGCATGCCATTAATGGGGTGCATTAATGGTGTTTCTAAAAATAGCACAAATTCAAAATTCAATTCAACATAACTTTCGATTGGAATAACAGTTTTCAGATGTTTTGCAGTTTTGAAATCATCATGTTATGCTCTTTCAAAATGTTGGCGCCAATTTGGTGACGTCATTTTCCCGCCAAAAGAAACACAAATTTGAAAATCTAAACCATAGATCCCTGTGTAATGAGGCGATCTATTACGATGCAATTGAATTAAAAGTGAAAGAGAAAAATTGCCCCGCGTCCGAGATGATCGTTTTTGGATGCATGCCAGCTCGACGTGTTCCATACCAGAGTGCACAAGAAATATTTACCCTATTACAATGTAGACCAAAACCGCTCAAAAACAATATCCTTTGGTGCCACAAATACTGTAAAATTTCATGGACATGTATAAGCTGCACTTTTTGCTCAAAATTTGGGTTCAAAATCGGGGGTGAGGCATATCTATGGCACCACAGGGTACCCATACAAGCAGTGTGAGGACTGTGTGACCGTTTGTTGTTTCGAAATATAAAGAAATGTATGGGAAATATCGAATGGGTTGTATTATTGCGAACTATTGCGAGTAAAATTTACAAATAAGTTCAAAATAAACGTAATCTTACCTCAGTTGTTGTGTTTTGTCGTCCTTGTGGCTCAAAACGGTGAATTTCAGCGATTTGAAATTTGGGTTTTGCGTTTGCCATTACTGTAGAGTAGGGTAACGGCAAATGTAAAACCCTTCAAATCGCTGAAATTCGCCGTCTTGAGCCACAAGGATGACAAAGCACAACAACTGAGGTTAGTTTTCGTTTATTTTGAACTTATTTGTAAATTTTACTCGCAATAATACGACCCTTGCGATATTTCCAGACAATCCTTTATATTTCGAAACAACAAATGGTCACACAGTCTTCACACTGCTTGTATGGGCCCCCTGTGATGGCACCATCTGTATTAAACTGGGGTTCTTAAAGGCCTAATAATTAGGCCTAATAATTAATAATTATTAATATTAAAAAAAAAATCATCTAAAGCTGTAAATATGTCACTGTACAAACTGAAAGCATGTTGTTGATCATTGCTTTTATGACTGGTGGCTCCTAAAGGAGCTGTTTGTATCGAAAACTTCATCAGCGAATCTTGTTTCTTGGTAGTTCTTTCAAGTCGCATCGTGGTAAATGGCCAACCATTTCATTGTTATAAAATTTTGTACATTGATAATGCACCCTTTGATTGGTTGTTTAAACTTATGTAATCACTGGCATGTCACGTAACATTTTTGTTGACATTATTTTATCAAAGAAATAGAAAATGATAAGCGCCTTACAAGCTGATGTTCGATCTCACCCCTGCCGGTTGAATTGTAAAGCATATTATTTTGAGCTTTGAAAATGCGTTATTTAAATACCATTACCATTTATTCTCACATACATGTAAACCCGATGCAAATCGAGGAGTCTGGGAGAATTTGAAACTAGTACTAACTTATGCAAACCCTCATCTTTGCCTTGGGTAATTCACATTTGCATCAGGTTATGTAAACAAGCGCACCATTTAATGTACCTTATAGAAGGGGGTACCCCACCCCTCAGGTAATAATCACAGTTGACAACACTTACTCGATATTCTGAACTTCTTGCATGATGTCGTCCATATTTAGGAACTTTGTCATATTTCCTTCTTCTTCTGCCATATTCTCCAGAGGTCTTAACCAATCAGAATGAAACATTTCCGCAGTGCACTCGATTTGCATCACTGTCTCCAGCTGGTCAGAGAACAAATGTTCTGAGGTCATATTAGAACTTGTCACTATCAATTCCACCTTGTCTGTGTACTCTCCAGCCAAGAACTTTGCATGAAATGAGGGTGACTTTTTCAAAGCGACAACCTTGTTTACAAACCATTTTTTCAACAATTCAGCCTCGGCAATAACCCTGTCAATCTTCTTGTTATTCCACCCACAAACCTCTCTGGTGTATATCTTAACAAGAGCTGTTTCATTTTGCAAACATGATTGAATGAAGATTAAGCCAGCCTTGTCCATAAAAGGGGTTGCTATGGTAACCTTAGCACCTTCCCAGTCCCATTTCTTCAATCTAAACTCTAGCAGATTTTTAATGGCCTTTCCTGGGCTTAGACCATCACGAATTTCACCCTCATTAAACTCGTTTCCTTCTTGAACTTCAGTAGCTACGCACATAGCACTGCATTTGGTACCTTTGTAGTCTTCAACAGGTGATTCATGTTGACTTTTGGCTTTCTCACTTCCATCAACTTCAACAGTGGTTTCACTTTCATCTTTAGCAGCTATCAAAGGAATAGGTCTAACCAGAACCTCTTTCAACTTGTCTTTCAACTCGCTAGCCTTCTTGCCTTGTATAAGAAGGGATTTTTTCGTTGCAAACCAAGTGCAGGTGAATTGTTTGTTTGTGAATTTGTGGGATTTCCCTCGCCACTCGGTTGACTCCATGTTCCTGTATATCCCAGTGCGGAGAAGAATTTGTCGAGATCTTGAAAGCTGCCAGTCCATTCGAAGCGATCTCCACCTTTTGCTGATTTGCGTAGGAATTTAGAAGAATCCATGACCACATTTGACTATAAAATGCTTTCCGGTTCTTGCTTTCGTTCTGTTCATTTGTCGTGTCGATCATAATGGCATTTTCGCGCCAAAACTCCACATTACGTCATATAATACTAATAGCTGTGGTCAGCTGCTGTGGTCATATGAAACTCATGTGATTTTGGAGACATGTTTGATTGGGCAATCAACTGACAAATAAACAGTGGAACGGATACGAACCAATCAAATTAATGTTCCTTGTAAACACAGTTTTAAAATCCCTCCATTCATCAAATCCAACAGACTTTTCGGCGTACGACGGAAAGTAAGGAATTCACTTCTTCGTTCTCAGCGTTCCAAATTCCAGTACTTTTTCCATTCAATTACGGGAGCATAAACATCAGAAGTATGCTAGATGGATGTTTTACAAGCAATGCCGTTCAAGTCTTGTTTTTAGCTGGCGCTTGTTGTTTCGTCCTCAAATCTCTCAATGATCATGCAATCTCAGAAAATGGTAAGTGTTTATTTCCTTTCGTTTATAATATTCATAGCTCATATTCCTTTTTTACTTTCTTTCGGAGATTTAGCGTGCGAAATTTCACCATAAGCTTTAAACGTAGTGCTTACTGGACGTTCGAATTCCTCGTTGTTTTTTTTCAGGCGGTTAACCCAAGCTGTTCAACGCAACAGCAGCGGCTGCGAAAAGATCGCGGTCTGTCTTCATTTAACCTTTATAAGCTGGTGAGTGATTTGGTAAATTACATGCTCTCTTTTCGCGACTAATATCATTATTTAGTCCGTTAATTATTTTGTTTTTCTCAAGACATCGTCATAAAATACGACGTGCGTAGGCGACGAACGGAAAAATGTGCTGCGTTGTCAAATATTTGTAAACAAAGATCACTCTTTGCTAGGCGCGAAAAATTAAAGGGTCTATTAGTGAAGTATGATCCAAAGCCGTGACTGAAACATTTAGCAGTAGCAAATAAAATCGTTAAATGTGCTAACTAGAGATGTTTAAATATCTAATCGCCCGCATATATTCGTACAAAATGTTATAATACTCGAGTTTGGTCTCATCGCGAGACATCAAGCTCATTCTCAGCGGTATTTTGTGCCGATAAGCTTATATTTTATTGAAAACACTGCTCTTATATAATATATTTCTTTCATTAAAAACATCCCCGTGTGAAAAGAGGACCGATAGTTTCTATATTGCATCATAAAAAGTTAGGGAATGTCTGAATGTGACGTCATTGGTTGAAAGAATGAGCTGCATTGTTTTATACAATAATATATATTTATAAATAAATACCAGGTGTAATTAATTATAATACATATATTATCTGTTACATCACATTATTTTGAGGGAATCACAGTGCAGTGTAAGATCTAGATGTGTTATGTTTTGGGTGAAGGTGAAGTTGATGTTGAATAAATTAAAATATCTACATGTTATTGCATGAGCTATGGAAACGTGAATTTCGAGTAAATAAAAGCAAATTACTTACACAGAAGTTGTCTTTTGTCTTTAGTTGTCATCTCAGCCTATACATATTGGGTATTCGAGGCATAAAACCGGCTCTTTTGAATCATTTCGGTTTGTTCGATCGCAACTCAACTGTCGATCTCATCCCCAAGTCCCTTTGAGAATATTCGCGCGAGAACTAGAACCAAGCTTTTATTGAACTGGGAGGCCCGGATGCTAATTAGCATTTTTGACTAACAATTGACTAATAATTCTCTGGGTAGGAAGACATTTCTGATCAATCGTTCGAAGCTCGTAAGACGGCCGGGTGGCCATGCCCAAATAAGGAAGTTGAGGGGTCTCAAAAGAGCGAGAAGCCTGGAATCGAAAATTTTCTCAGAAGGCAGGTCAGTTCGAATTTCGTTGAACTTTTCGAGGTGAGAAATAATTAACACAACCACTGTTAACATCCACTTTTCAACTCATATACTCAAATTTAGCTTATAATATTGTCCAAAATTAGAACATCCCTTTATTTTCTCTCTTCAAACAGCGACTGCGATCTTAAGAGGAGTTTTCTTTGTAACGATGAGAACTATTGCTGTCGAAGAATATCGTTTTCGAATGGACCGAACAGAGAGAATTATTCGTTAAATAAGCCAGCTTTTATGCCCTCGATATCAAACGAATAGCGGCTGAGGAGACAATAAAAGATAAAGAACTACTTCATTGTAAGTTATTTGCTTTTATTCAGTCAAAATTTATTTAATAATTTCCTGTTTACATTTTTCATGTTGCCATCCCTGTGGGGAAAGTCTTGATTTTGTTGTAGTTTTTCTACTAACTGGGGGACAGAGAGTTTTCGTTGACCTTACCAGCTGACCACAAATTTGAAAAACAATGCCCATTGTTTTCTCGGCTCTGTGATTGGCTAGAAACCCAAATCTCCTAGCAACGGAAAAAGGTCTTCCTACCCAGCGATTTTTCCCTTGTAAGCGCCTTTGTGTCCAGTTCTCGCGCTTCGCGCGAATATTCTCAAAGGGACTTGGGGATGAGATCAACAGTTGAGTTGCGATCGAACGAACCAAAGCGATATGATTCAAAAGAGCCGGTTTTATGCCTCGAATACCCAATGTATAGGCTGAGATGACAACTAAAGACAAAATTAAGACAACTTCTGTGTAAGTAATTTGCTTTCATTTACTCGAAATCCACGTTTCCTATAGCTCATGGTTATATTGTTTACAATATAACCCGGGGTAGTCAATCGATAAAATTGATAATCGATAATATTCGATAAAAATCGATAGAATGTGGTTAATCATATCGGAAAATTATCAATAAAAGGGTTCGTTGTGAGTAATCGATAATTATCTATTTTATCAATAAATATCAAATTTATCAATACTGACTATATAAAGCTTATCTTACAATAATTTATCAAAACGAAATCAACAAAAGATATAAACGAGCTTGCAAAAACACTAATAACAACTTCCTCAAGGCGGGGGTAAAGAAAATGATTTGTGACAGTTGATACCCATGCGGGTGCTCTTGCGTGGGTATCAACTGTCTGTTGGTGTTCATCTACTAATTTGTAACTTCAAATTCTAATTTTAAAACTACATTAAATCTTCAATATTTCTTATTTCCCTAAATTTTACAACTCCTTTGAGAAAAACTATTTCCTCCCAAAAATCACCCAAAAATTTACAAAACACCCAATAAATAGATTCATGAGATGAGATGATGAGCTAATAGTTTTGGATTGCTTGAAACATAAACAAGGAAAAATGGCATTCAGGTGGACCCCCACATTTATCAATAAAACTGCTATGGTAACGCTATAAGTATGCTACATCTTTTCTAAATTCTTATAAAAAAAACCTGATAGTTCAATAATGAATAAAACCCTGCGTAGTCATCGAATGTTTTGTAATTGAACCATAAAATCATGAATAAAATTGCATAAAAACATAGGCGACTACTTGTATGTTACGGGGCCTTCGCTAGTGCCTTCGAAATCTACATTTACTAATTTTGGATCGCACTTTGTTTGTGTCAAATTTTGTTGCAGAACTATTGTCTGTGTGCTTCAACGCTATTGGTCAGTTTACGAAAAAGGTCGCCATCCTTTGTTCTCAATTAACGTTTTTTGATTGGTTACTTTTCTTCAGACTGGCCCGCTTCGAGTAGTTGCACTGTAAAGAGTCACAATCAAACGCTGCCTCGATGGACACAGTTTTTAAAGTAGTCAAACCAACAAACAAATTATACTAAATTTCAATTGATTCTATAACGATCAATAAAATCGATAACATATTGAAACTTCACCAGCGTGTGAGTATCGATTTATCGAACGGTTTTCCAATATGGATATTTATCGATTGATTACCCGGGAACATATTAAGTTGATCATGATCGTGATGTACTTTGTTTTATTTTGCAGGCATTTGGAATAATTATAGTTATGGTTGTCTTTCTTCTTTCCATGGCATCTGCAAAGGTTAGTATGTAAATATGTGTAGATTTTTCTTGTTTAGGATACAAGTTTGAACAATAATATTATTATTGTTTTACAGTCAAAATACTCAGCGCGTTCCGCTTATTATTGGAGAATAACTTTCATTAATCGCGAACAGATTTCAAACTTCCAAATTTAAATTGAATAATGCAATCATTCAACCGTAGCGTCCATTCGAATATTGATTTGATTAATGGCAAAATATCTCTTTCCATCCCCATGAGAGAGGTCTGATAGTAAATCTGGAAAAGACCGCTCAAATTTCCACTTTGTTCTCCTGATTTACAAAAAAGCTATCAACTCTCTCACGGTTATGGAAAGAGCTATTTTGCCATTAATGAAATCAACATTCCATATTCGAATGGACGCTATGGTTGAATGATTGCATTATTCGATTTAAATTAGGAAGTTTTAAAGGAGTAACGCAATCCGTTCGCGATTAATGAAAGTTATTCTCCGATAATACAAAAATTGTAAGCAGAACGTGCTGAGTATTTTGACTGTAAAGTACATGTATATAAATTATATGAACCAAAACTTGAATGAGTGTGATGAATTCCAAATTGATTGTAGTCCACTCTAAAATGTAATCACAATTATTATTGATACACATTAATTTTATGCAAATTTAGAATAAAGACAGCCACCATTCAATATCACTCCCTGTTTTTAGGGTTACACATGACTTCGCTACATGCCATTTATTAGTACCGGTAGCTATTTCATTCTGACTTGGTACATACATGTATGTAGTTTAATTGAATGATTTAAAGATGTGTTGGCCAAAATTCAGCCTACATGTATGGATAATTTAATTCAAAGAGGATTGTGTGGTTCCAGAAAATATCCATACCCCCCCCACGGAAGGTCACTGGAAATCCCGAGGGGGTGGGGGGGTTAAAGGCCCAGGAATTCCGAAGGAGAGGGGGGTTCACGCAGAGCTTGTTTTCCAGAGGGTTTCCCTTCTGAACAAACACAACAAATTAGTAAGAAATACTTACGTACTTTGTCTCTATTTTCGGGGAATACAAGCCAAATCAAACATTCTGGCCATTGAAATAAACCCAAACATCTTGTTCTTTCATGTATCTTTTATTTTCTGAGTTTACCGCCTCTCTAAATGAGAAAAAATGTCTCTTGAAGTTGCAAGCACGAACTGAACCGAACGGGATCAAAATGGCCGACCAAAACTCCTTCCCAGTCCCCTGGCCATTGTTTCTTGGAAAAGCCCGGTTGCTCAGCTTTGTTACGAACACGAACAATTTTCGAATTTTCCTTCGTCGTAGCAAGCGCTAAGCCAGGGGGGGCTAGCAGCGAGGCCTGGGACCTAGTATATATGATTGCACATTTTAGAAATTTGGCCGAGCGAGACTAAGTACTGGTTTGTTTAAAATAAACATGGCGGACGATGGCTGACATGACGTGCGTTTGTGTTCGTACAGAAATATTTTGGCGATTCCACGTCCAAACATCTATGGGAACGATTCGGTCGCTGTTTAACTGAACTTTGGTCATTGTGGGACACCATGGATGAAAATTCCACAGCAAACTCCCGTAGAGGTACGTTTCTCGAATGATTGACAGATTTCTTTACTTGTGCGATCATGTATTGCGGAAAAGCGGCAAGATCAAAGGGCGCTGCCTGCCCCCCCCCTGCGCTAAGCAATGGCAAAGTGTCTTGAAAACAAAAACATAATCAGACTTCAAGACATTAAGTAAGTTAAATTTTTGATTGGAAAGAAAATCTTTCTTTCTTTGGATTAAATTTGTGATTCACGTTCATTGTTTGTTCTTTCTGTAAACTCTGTTAGCCGTGTGCAGTGCGTGTTGATGAAAGCGACCGGATTGTAACGTAACTTATATTTTGCGTAACTGAGTCTTCATTTTTTTAGGTAGAAAACCTTTTGGAATTTACGAGGGGGGGAGGGGGTCCATGTTTAAAAATACTGGAAATTCCTGGGGAGGGGGGGTCTTTGCTTGGAACGGAAATTCCTGAGGGTGGGGAGGTGAAAACCCAAAATGTCTTCCGTTTATGGATATTTTCTGGAATCACACATTTCCCAATAGAAGCACTTTCTTGCTGCCTTGTAAAAAGAGCCAATGTATACATTTGGGGTGACAAATGGTAAAATCAAGACTTTCTAAGACAGTGAGACTAGCATTTTTCTCTGTGAGCCTGAGATTTTTGACTTTTTAAAATGTGTGCAGGTTCCAGAAAATATCCATACTTCCCGGCCCCACGGAAGGTTTTTTTGGTTAGAACCCCCTCCTCCCAGGAATTTCCAGTTTAGCTTCATACTTTCCTTTAAAAAATTTGCCTTTCGAGGCCCCTTCCCCTCGGAATTTCCAATGACCTTCCTTGGCATGGGGTGGGTATGGATATTTTCTGGAACCGCATGGGAACCAGAGATCAGCTTTATGACAGAACTATGAGTAATTGAAACTACATGTTTAGTAAGACAATTCAAGTGACATTGCACAAATTGATAGAAAAGACACCACTCCTGTACAAGACATATTAAATCAGGACTTGAAGACCTTTCTTAGCCTCGCACAAAATGAAACTTCAAAATGGCGTTATCAAGACTATGAGATGGCTTCATGACAAAATTGAGACTCTTGAGACTCGAAAGATCCATGAGGACCCGTTTTATTTGTGCAGAGTGCACAAAGTGCAATCTGCAGTATTGGTATGAGTTGGGAGATCAGATTCACTAATCATGTAAGGAAGTCAGGCCTGATGAAATCCCAGATAAAATTTATCACACAACTCTACCGACTGTTTTGTGTATTGTATAGTTACATGCATGTCGAACGTCCAAATGGATCTCATCATTTGCCGTGTGCGGTAATTGTAGTGGCTTAGCACAATTGCACAAACTTTCCATGATGTACATGTATTTCCTTGGTACTGATCAAAAATCCATCATGTCGGTTGAATTACAAAGATATTCACAGTCAATCTCTAAAGCCTGGTTTTTAATATCGCTCTCACTGCCGTCAAAATAATCTACACAGAAACAAGAACAACTACCTCAAGAATTTCTCGAAGTACGAACAGCATATGACTTATTTTTAATATTGATGCAAATTGTGCAAATTAATCGGAGTTTAATATACTCCCACAAAAGCACTCAACGAAAACGATCCAAAACGATCCACAACAATCATAAATAACTTAGGCTCGATTACCAGCCGCTGTTCGGGAAAATGAGAACTGTTTGGGGAAAAGAGAGCGGCGGAAATCGAGCCTAGAAATAACTTTGATAGTCGATGAACACTTTCTCGTCCCCAGGGCTCTCCCGGGGCCAGCTGGTAAAACAAACTCTGGACTGGGACTCTGGACTTGACTGTCGACTAACTTGCAAATTTTGATAACAAGTCTCAAACTTATAAATTAAACTCTGCACTAGCCTTGAGTCTCTGGTTTGAAAGACCATTCACCACTTACACCACTTATATGCCCCCAAAAAGTTGTGTGTTATATTCAATTGAATAAGAGAGGTACTACATGTACATGTATTCGTCAGGAATAGTTCAGTATAATACCAATATACCGATGGCCATTTTGTATTTTTAGGGTTTGTTTCACTCTATTATCCTCTTGTGTTTGATTGCATTGAGCCATCCAAAAGTACACTTCAAATTTATATTCTGTTAACAATACAACAAGGTTAATTTGTCACATTTTGAGAAGCACAGTATAATAATTTTTTATAGTGCTTAAATGGTGTGTTCTTTCTTTTTTCCTTTTCTTTAGCCGTCAAATTCTTGCACTGAAACTCAGTTCTCGGTTCACCATGAAGATGGTTCAATTTCCTGTGAAGATTGTCCATCTTGCAATCCTGGGCGAACCCTTTCACCAGAGTGTGGAAAACGTGTACCATCCAGTGCCATGGTAAAATGTGTACACTGCCCATCAGGAGTCTCGTTTTCCAGCAAGCGTGACACATCAAGTTGCACCCCTTGTTCATCGTGCTCAAAAGATCAGGTGGTGCTGCGGAACTGCACACCGCAGTGGAACATCAAGTGTGCAAAACAATGTTATAGCAAGGACAGGTACATTTATTACATGTGCTTCTAATAACTGTGCATTTGTTTTCAGTAAATTCTAGTTGATAGTTAGTAGGTAAAATTGTGAATATACAAACTGTAGTGGATTCACGAGGTTAATGTTGTTTGTTTAGAGGTGGACTGATGTAAGTAGCTTGAAGGACATGAAGGTAGCAAATTTTACCAGGCAAAGCAGGTCCTATTGAAATCCTTGATTGAGTATTATTTACTTAAAATCAAGGATTTTTAATTTTACATTGAAAATATTTTCTAATGTAAAATATATTATTTTGCCTATTGGTGAACAGGCCCTCGTCAGGTGGAAGTCTAGAGTTACTTATTGAATTTAATTTTGTTTGCCTACACTACAACATCGTAGGACTGCAACTACACTGTTGTACAGGTGAAGATCATTTGAATGTATTAAATGGACACCATACAGTATTAAGCATACACCCTTTATTAAGTGGACAGTAGCAAAAGTCCCAAAATTTATCAGTTCCCTTACATGTATTTACTTACATGTAAATTTTATTTTATTTGACTTCGCCTATGACATATTATATAACTTACAACAATAAACAGAAAACGGAATAAATTACAAGTAGGCAGGGCAACCACAACAGCATGACCAATAATATTACTGTGGACCCAATAATGCTGGTACATGTACCTCTAGATCATTCCCTGAGGGTGTCCGTTTAATATATGTGTGACTGTACAATGGACATATGTATATACCATATTAGATATGTCAGTTTATGGTGTATGAATGTCCAATAATGGCCCTTGACCTAGTTAGCTAAAAATTCAGACAAATCTGTCTGTTTAAGAGAATTAATTTCATCTTTCACCTTTTTCACTGGACAGATATTATGATGATGACAAGGGGGACTGTTTCGCTTGTTCACGATGCTGTGGTGATGATCAAGATGTGGTGGAAGAAGAATGCAAAGGAAAATTGGGAGCTGGATCAAGTATGATCTGCTCTATTCACAGCAGTGTAAACCGGTGTGAGAAATCAACAACATCTCCACAAACACTGTCCACAATCATAAATCAGTCTTCAACTACCAATACTTATATCAGCCCAAGCCGAGGTTCCAAAAGAGAGCACACTGTACCTCTGACTACTCAAAGTACCGGAAGTCTTCGTCTATCTCAAAGAAAGGATTTGGACTTCTGGACAGCAGCCAGTATTCCTGTGGTGATATTAGTCTTGTTAGTATGTTGTGGTTGTTTTTACTTTTTCAAAACAAGACAAGTCGACACTACTTCCTTTTGGTGTAATGATTATCGTGATGCTGAAAGGAGAAATCGTTACTCAGTTACTGAGGCACAACATTCATTGGATAAAAAAGCAATCAAGGGTAATTTAGCTACATATGTTTCCTATACATGTAAATTTGTGTAATAATTTAGAGGTTACTAAGAGGTTAAACTCATCACCAATAGATGAGCATGGGGATTAGGTGCCTGTAAGGTTGGTGGAGCCACGTGCAAAACGAGTCGAGTGCGGAGGGTAACCATGACAACCCTGTGAGCGGCAAAAAACTAAATACTTACCCTAAACTTACTTAATTAAAGGGAGGGATGGGTGGGAGCAAATACTTTGAACCGCCGCCGACGAAAAGACAACAGGCACAATCACAAAATGGCCTGACATCCACAGGACAGCTGTAAGATGAGAACTGAAGGCTCTGCAAAAACCATGGGCCATCCCGCATGCTCGCGGGGTACCGCAGGCTAGTATTTGTCTTGCTTTTAACTTAGCTTAAATTTTCATTCAACCACATTTAATTAGTTAGAGGTGCCGCTCAGAAATAAGCGAACAAATAAATATGCATACAACCCATTAGCCTAAAACGCGTACACACGTCTATTGTCAGTGATACACCTATTTCAAATTAAAGTTATCAGATAGAAGCGTAAAGCCTACAAGACAAGACCGAATGGTAGTCTTCATTAGAATTTGCATATCGGTGGGAAAATAAATCTACAAGTTTTTATTTCGCATGTGATGAATTGGTTTGTCCCGAATTAGATAATAATTTGTTTTTCCATGTTTTTTCACCAGCTGATTCTGCTAAACGTAGCTTACTTATACAGGTTTAAAACAAAGGAAACGCTAGAAATAATGTTTTTCATGTTATTTCTCATTAGTATTCGGTGCGTGCAGCAGTTTTCTTCTTTTACCCATGCTACCTTTCAGTCTTGTCTTGCGGGCTTTTAAAAACATTTCTATCTGACAACGTCAATTGAAATACAGTCGAACCTCGATTAAGCGGCCACCCTCGGGGAAATGGCAAGTGGCTGCTTAATAGGGGTTGGCCGCTAAATAGGGGTTTTATTTACAGTATATTATACTGATATTGGGACTTTGATAGCTGGGCCGCTTAATAGGGGTTTGACTGTAGGGTGTATTTCTTTAAACTTGGAACTCTGCATGACCTATTACAATATTATTATTTTAGTCCATATAGTCACAGCCAATTAAGCTGACAATGTCAAATGAAATCACTGATTCCTCTGTTACTCCAGGATTATGTCTCTTTAATTTTCACCTTCTGCAACAAAGAGATGGAAGAAAACATCTGACTGAATTTTAGGCCATTGACAGAATCTACTGTGCAGGCTATATGATTATAACTTATTTATTTATTTCTGTATTAATTATTTATTTTAATATATAGGTATTTATTTAATGTATATTATAGTATTTATGTGGAATGTATTTATTTATTTATTTTTGTATTTATTTTTATGCCGTAGAATTCCGAAAGTAGCGGCCCCTCCGAAAGTAACGCCTCCCCGAAAGTAACATTTATATTTTTACCCCTCTATTAAAATCCGAAAGTAACGGGCCCCCGAAAGTAACAATCCCCCGAAAGTAGCGGGCCCTTCAAAAATATTACCACTCAAAAACAACTAAAATCGTATTAATGTAATGTTGCGGTATATGGCAAGTACATACAATTCAAATACAACTTGGCATTGAGTTGAATACCGTAATTGAAAAAATCAGTCTCCCATTAATTTACAGCGAATAGCAAACAATCGTCTCCTACTTTCATGAACATGCAATGAAATAACTAGAATGTGAAAAATTTTGACTCTAATACTACACCAAATTAATTCCAAATAATTGTCTCTATTTGCATGAACTTACATTGAAATAACTGGAACGCGAAAATATGTTACACGTCCTCTTTGTGTAAAATGAATTACAAACGTTTTTTAACAATCCGAAAGTAACGGCTACCCGAAAGTAAACGGCCCCTTCGGCCTGCTAAATCCGAAAGTAACGGGGGAATTCTACAGTACATGTTATACATGAGTCATTAAAATGAATTACTTTAATTAATGCAATTTTATGTGCTAATTTTTCTAATAGGCGAGGCTAAAGAAATATTGGCAAAGATTGATACATTTTACAGGCTTGAAACATTTATGTCACCAGAATCAATGGAACCATTTGTTAAAAGAGGTAGAGGATCTACAATTAATTTTATACAAATATCAGTGGACCTTGTATTGTTTCTTGTGAACTTATGTGACAGTTGCGTGGCTTAATTAACCTCTCCAACTAATTGTTTTTGACAGAGACATTTCAAAGGTTGTTTTAGACACTTGTAGAAGCATTATGTGCCAGACAATAGCAATGTGTAGCAATACGAATTCCTCATTATTTACAGATCTAATAATCATGCCTTTTTCTCACATAAATCATTACTTTTTATACCTGTACACTGTAGCTCCATTCTTAGAATTACTCTAAGAGTTTTTAAATAATCAAACTATTTTGTCTTATATTAAAGTAATGGTATTAAAAAAACTATTGGTACATTCTTAATTAATGGTACATAATTAATATTATAGGGTGATCAGGGATCCTGACATGTTCTTGTGAAATAGAATCAAAGAAAGGTAATGCAGTTTTATTCTAGTTTTGTTCATAGTCTCCATGGAACTTGTTTAAGTGCTTTTAATTCCTTAAATCACCACTTATTGACTACTAAACCGGCCATAAACGGCCAAGAAGAGACCATAGACTTGTACCACTTGTGACGTCATCACTTTTCACGCCAGAGGATGTCTTTGATAATCAACGGATAGAGTTGGAAAATGTCTAACAAAACATGCCTAAACGAGCACGAAACGTTAAATTGGACCAGAGATACACACAAAACAACTTGGATTTTTTTCCTCCAAAATCACCAAAAAACGCGACCTTCACTACCATTGACACTCTGTCAAAAAAATTCCCTTTTCCCAACGTTTAGGTTAAAACTTTTTCAACGTGAACAATGGCGACTGAAAGGCCAACAAAACCACAAATAAAGTAAGAGAAAAGGGAGAGCAAGAACGGCAAAAAAAAAAGGAAAAGAAAAGCCTAAAGTCAGGTGTGTTTTTTCAAACCCGAATGTCGAAATTTTGATTTCTGCGCATGCCCAAGGAAAATATTGAATTTGTTGCTTCTACGTAGAAGGGATGTTAGTTGCCGTGTTTTAAACTAAGTTTTAGACAGTTTGGCATTAAACTGTTGAGATAATGGCCAGTAATAGGCATCTGGGATGTTAGATTGCCGTTTTTTGGAAAAAGCCCAGTAGTCAATTTGGGTTAATATAAGTCATTTGAAGTATTCATAATAACGTAAGGCTAATTTTAGTGAAAAACTACTTTTACTACTAAGCTTAGTACTTGGAATATACATTTTCATGTTACCTAATAAACTTGTACTATTTTGTGGAAATTTAAACTATTGCTGATAAATTTATTTTGATGTTTGAAGCAGTTCTAGACCAATAAATGTATATAATTGCCGTCTAATTTGTATAGACACCCTTTGTGGGTACATGCAATTTGAATGTAATTTACTTGACTTAGATAGTACTTGACAAGAACCTTGTCAACATAATATGAGCAGTTTCTAAAGACAACCACTTTTTAATTAATTAATTATTATTAACTACTTGAAGCATCCTTCTGTTTCTTGTTTTTAGATTCTAAGCCGCTAAGTAGCTTATTACATGAATCTGATCTGGTGGCGATCTGTGAGTGTTTGGACACACCCATTCGAGGGCTTGGTCACTATCGAGCAGTTGCTCTGTATTATGACTTCAATCATTACAAGATAGCCTCAGTCCTTGAAAAACACAATGAAGGGCCATCAAGAGCGCTTATTGAATGGCTTGCAGCTGCGAAACCAGAACTAACTGTTAGGGAGTTTGTTACTGTTGTAAGGAAAGAAGCTGAAAGGAATGATGTTGCTAAATTGCTGGAAGACTATGATGCAAACTAATAAGGGAAATGGACCAGATGTAAGGTTCATGTGACACTTAATACAATGCAACAATTGATTTAAATTTTGTAGTATCATATACCTGAAAGACCACCTGTTGTTTGGTAATCGTACGAAGCTTCGTTAGGTTAGGTTCTACCTGAGTCGAGAAAACGGAAGTTGAAAACTGGAAAATTCAGAGACGTTTGTATGACTGGGGGTATACGCCATACCCCCAGTCATACAAACGTCTCTAAATTTTCTAGTTTTAACTGACTTCCATTTTCTCGACTCAGGTAGAAACCTAACCTAACGAACCTTCGTACAGTTACCAAACAAGAGGTGGTCTTTCAGGTGCTAGTACTGATTTTCCGCTCAGTTTAATTTTAATAATTTTGAATTTGCGGCGGCCATTTTGGAGAAGGGTCCATTATATGTGGATGCGATTTTGTATTAAACATTTCAAGGTGAAAATAAGAACACCATATAGTAATTCATCATCCAAGGTCTCTGAACAGTTTTAAGAGTGGTTTTCAACTGAGTGTCCTAAAACCAAAATCAAAGTAATCACAATTTTTTATCGATCACAGAAAAAATACTACACAATGAACTGACTCATAGGAAATACATGTAACCAGTGCCAAGCACAGGAAAACACGGCTGACCCAGCTGACAGAGTGGTTTGGGGTTTTTTAAACCCATCACAGAGCATAGTAAAGCAAAAACGAAGCAATTCTGGATTACGTAGCACTAGGACACTAAATTGAAGAGCTCTCTAAGTAACAACGTGAATTATAGCAGAATAAAAAACAAGAGGCTTAACCTCTTATCAAAGGGATCTGAAAAGCTTGTGTTGTTACAGTGTTGGATTATTTTTGGAATTTTACGGCAGCCAATGTACATTGTAGTAAGTTATGCTTTGACAATGTCAAATAATTTTGTTATGGCTTTCAAAAAAGTGCTTGTGGTGCAAGGTGGCCTAATGGCTAACACATTGGACTCAAGATCACGCACTCTGGGTTTGAGTACTGGCCACAGTCACAGTGTTGTGTTCTTCTTGGGCAAGACACTTACATGTATTAATGGATTAGGGCAACCTGTCAAAATGCTGGGGGTAACCTGCTAGCATCCCATTCAGGGGTGGTATATGTAGCAATTAATACTCCTAGTGACGTCATGCTACGCAAACTGGGATAGCTCAGGTGATGTGGGCCACTTTGGTAGTTACCTTTATTATCATTAATTTTTACTTAGTGAAAAGTTGGGAAAAAATTTATTTCGTCAAGAATGGGAACCCTGCTGAAAGCTTACCTACCATTTGGTAGATTTAATGTTAATTGGGACTTGGTCTGTGCAGTCCTAAACAAAAGAAAAAATGCAGGATCCTTTGGATACCTAACAAAAAAAAAAAGTTGTTTTACTACTGAATATATACTATTCATAAAAAAATACCGGTAGCTAAACTAAGACGGAGAAAATTGTTTTAGTTGTTTGTTTAAGCATATTATTTTTTTTAAATATTATGATTTATTGTATTTTTATAGGCTTTAAATTATTTTTGTTGTTCATTTCATATTCAAATGTTAATGCTGTTTAGTTAAGTATTTTAAAAGTAGCGAGTTTTTGATAGTGACTGTAATGTTTATGCGCAGTATAATCTGTTAAAAAATTTAAGTAGTTATTTAGATTTTAATTAAGACATTTAAGTGTTTTACGTGTTGTATTCATGATCAACGTCCCAGTTTTAATACACAACATGCTTGTTCGAATTTAGAAAGAATTTAAAATCAAAAGTGCGAGGAAATCTCTTCAAAAACAATTAAAATTGGCACTGGGTCGATCTTAGATATTTAGAAAACACTTACACAATGTAGGAGCTTGACTATTGTTACTATGGTAACACAATGATAGTTTGGGAGAACAAAAAATGCAGGAGAAAAAGAGAATGCAATTTGAAGGTCTCAAAACATTCATGAGTCTTACCTAAGGTTGAATGGCAACAAAAGACGTTTTTGTGAATAATGTTTTAAGTTAAGAAAAACAAAACTGTTTTTTAAACTATTATTCTTTTTTACAGTAGGATTGAAAGAACAAAAGTAATTAATACTTGGATCTTTCATGTAACTAAAATACTAATATGACACAAGACTGTTTCTGTGCATTGAGGTACACGTGGCTTGCAAGGAGACTGAAAGAAATGGTCTTGTGATGCGTTTCTTTTTAGTGCCAGTGTTTAAAAAGTAAATTTCATTAAATTGTATACTACATGTATATTTCGAGTACGACTTCATATATATTACTTAAAGTAATATATTTTTTGCAATTGTTAGAATGCAGTAAATAGTCATCATTATATTTCCTTCTACGTTTTTGTAGTACTTAGTATTTTGGTAGTATTTTATATTAAGCTACACTTGTTGGTTTTAATATATAATAATGTATTAAATTAGGTCTATTGAAAAAACAAACTTTCAAATAAAGTTTGACAGAAATACTGCTCTTTTTTTCTTTCCTGGACCGAGTAGAGGGCGGGCAGACAGAAAAGAGTTCACATGTAATGTTTTCTTCATTTTCATTTTTGTGTGAAAACCTGATAATATAAGTGCCACTACGATCAAATTGTTGATATTCATTTTTTTACATTTTCATGTACAGTATGACTTTCTTGTATATCTTGCCAAAGTTCAATTAGACTGCAAGCAGTCCCTCTTTCTTTCCGATATGAGCTCTTGGTTGCGAATTAGAGAAAATGACGTCAGATACTCAAAAATACCTCACGGGTTGAAATTATAATAACAACAAGTATAGAAAATTGCACGAAGAAAAAGCCCAAAGTTTTTGTTGCTCTTCATGCAATTTTCTATACTTATTGTTATTATAATTTCAACCCGTGAGGTATTTTGAGTATCTGACGTCATTTTCTCTAATTCGCAACCAAGCCTTGGAACAAGGTCAAGTAATGGCGGCCGTAAATTCTCGGAAATAAACGTTTTAAAAAAAATGACTTCTAATGCTCGTAATGGATTGAAATTTGGCAAGATGTATAAGAAAGTCATATTGTACACGAAAATTGTTAAAAAAATTAATATCAACAATTTGATGGTAGTGGCACTTTTTTCATTGTGTTTTGATAGATGGATTAACATTAATCGTTTGTCTCACAATGGAGTCCCTCAGTGAAGTGTTGATCGTGATGTTTCCACTGCTTTACTGCTACAATACTGGCCAAAATGTTTTAGGACACTTCTCATTTTAGACTGTTTTCGTTTAGTTCGTTCAAATCTAGCGATTTGATTGGAAGCTCCACATGGTTACCCCCTTTTTTCCAATGCAATGTTGAACCTCAAAAGCCATCGTTTAATTTGACTTTTATAGTGTCTATAGTCCTTGTCCGGTGATTCAACATTGCACCAGGGGGGGAGGGGATAACATATAAAACGATTTTCAGGCAAAATCCCGGGGAGGGTACTTCCTAGTAGGAGGCTACTGGGGATGTGCCGTTGGATGGGGTCGCATTTTCACGACTGGATTGACCATAATGGGGTCGCACTGATTTTAACAGAGTGATTAGAATCGGGTCACATTTTCAGCACGACTGCCTGACTGGAAATTGAAAGAGCTCAAAACAGCTCGAACGGACTGAAATGCGCCTCTGTTTTTGGAAATGACTGCGAAATTATCTCAGTATTTTTAGGAAGACCAAGTTAAAAAGTAGATGCATTAACACAAACTGACTAAGTTGGGATCGCGCGCGTTTGCAAAAAAGTGTTTATACAGTATTTAGAGATCGGAGACGTTTGCCGCGTATCAGTCAAACGTGATTTGCTAAATTGCAACCTAAATAGGGTCATAAAATAGAGGATGTTGTCCTACACAGGGTAGGTATTTTAGGAGTTTTTTTTGTCCTAAACAGGGTCAGGTTTTCAAACCCTCAGCGGCACCCCTATACCCAAACATGGGTAAAGTACCCCCCGGTGCCACTACTTGCTCATTAAAATACACTGATGGCCATGCATGGGTAAGTCTGCGTGGCAGGCGTAGAAAGGGGAGGGAGGGAGGAGGGAATTCGGGCTGCGAGCGCGCGCTCTCTCCTCCCTCCCCTTTCTAAGCCTGCCACACAGGTTATGCATGGGTTGTATTGTGTCATTCCAGAAATTATCCATACCCCCCCCACGGAGGGTTATTTGTTTGGACCCCCCCACCCCTTCGGAATTTCCATTCCAGCGGGTGTTTGATGAACCCCCCTACCCTCCGGAATTTCCATGAGTTTTAATCTGAAAATCCCCTACCCCCTGGAATTGAAACCCTTTTTATACTTGAAAAATAGCGACAAAAGCTTACCAGTTAGCGCAACATTTATTTCGATCACTTTCATCAACACGCACACGGCTTAACACAGCTTACCGAAAGAACAAACAATGAACGTGAATCGCAAATTTAATCCAAAAAAAGAAGAATATCTTTCTTTCCAATCAAAAATTTAACTTACTTGTCTTGAAGTCTGATTATGTTTTGTTTTCAAGAGATTTTGCCATTGCTAGCGCTTACTCGACGAAGGAATCGTTCGCGTTCGTAACAAAGCTGAGCAACCTGGCTTTTCCAAGAAACAACGGTCAGGGACTGGGAAGGAGTTTTGGTCGGCCATTTGATACGGTTCTGTTCAGTTCGGAGGTTCGTGCTTGCAACTTCTAGAGACAGTTTTTGAGAGGCGGTAAACTAAGAAAATAAAAGATGCATGAAAGAACAAGATGTTTGGGATTATTTCAATGGTCAGAACGTTTGATTTGGCTTGTTTCATTCTCCGATAATAGAGACAAAGTACGTAAGCTTAAGTATTTCTTACGAATTTTGATGTGCTTGTTCAGAAAGGAAACCCTCTGGAAAGAAAACTCTTTTTGTACCCCCCTCCCCTTCGGAAATTTATCACTTTTAGACCCCCTACCCCTCGGAATTTCCGTGACCCTCCGTGGGGGGGGTATGGATATTTTCTGGAACGACACATTGTGTGACAAAAGGCATTTATATTTTGCACTTTTGGTTTCTGTAGAAGTGCTGACTTTCTATTTATAAATACTACTCCTGCGAGGACTTTGTTGACCAGTTGGATAGCCTCAAACACGCAAATGTGATCTGACATTTTTAATGTTTTATTCAAAACTTTTTCCACTGCACTGTTTAATTAATTTTATACCGTTGGTTGACTGCTGGCAGACTCCCCACAGCGTCCACAGCTTTAAGTCCACAGCGTTCAAACGTGACGCGCCTGCACAGTTCCGCCAAAACCCACTGCGAAATGTCCTAAATTTACGAAGCCCTCCACGTTTCGTCTCTTTAAAGCTCAAACTTAAGAAATTTATTGAAAACTTAAGCTTTGAACTCGGAGTATGCATAGATAATAATGTTATCCACCAAGTGTCTCAGCTCGTAGTTGGTTTACCACTGCATGTTCTATAACGTCTCCTTACAAACTTCGCGGCCATTACGCTTCAATCTCTTGCAAAATCAAGGCAGCGAAAACCGGAAGTGGCGCCGGATTTTGGCGTTTGACCGCTGTGTGGAAAGGGGTCACAGAGTCACAGAGTGGATGTCCGCGAAGGGCTAAGTTCGCTTAGGAGCTTGGAGTATGTTCTGCTCTGTTCTAGAAATATGCCCTACGCAATGAATCGAGAGGGAGTGACGCGAAAAATTAATGCTTGGTAAGCAGCTTCCAAAGTGATTAGTCAGCAAATATTTTTTCGTACATTTTCATCAGGCTTGTCAGGCTTAACTTGGTGTTGTGATATATCATGGCTATTAATTTATCGCCATTACTGTCCCTGCTAATAATGTTAACTGTACGTATATGTAAACATGCGCACCATTTTCTGTTACTTATATAAGGGAGTACCCCCTCTTCTCAGGTAATAATCGCAGCTGGTACAATATTGACCACATACCATTATGTTGACAAATGTTTTACTTTAAGACATCTTTAATAGGACAATAAATAACTGATACTGTCAAACACTTACTCAATATTCTGAACTTCTTGCATGATGTCGTCCATATTTAGGAACTTTGTCATATTTCCTTCTTCTTCTGTCATATTCTCCAGAGGTCTTAACCAATCAGAATGAAACATTTCCGCAGTGCACTCGATTCGCATCACTGTCTCCAGTTGGTCAGAGAACAAATGTTCCGAGGTCATATTAGAACTTGTCACTATCAATTCCACCTTGTCTGTGTACTCTCCAGCCAGGAACTTTGCATGAAATGAGGGTGACTTTTTCAAAGCGACAACCTTGTTTACAATCCATTTTTTCGACAATTCAGCCTCGGGCGATAACCCTGTCAATCTTCTTGTTATTCCACCCACAAACCTCTCTGGTGTACATCTTATCAAGTGCTGTTTCATTTTGCAAACATGATTGAATGAAGATCAAGCCAACCTTGTCCATGAAAGGGGTTGCTATGGTAACCTTAGCACCTTCCCTGTCCCATTTCTTCAATCTAAACTCTAGCAGATTTTTAATGGCCTCTCCTGGGCTTAAACCATCACGGATTTCACCCTCATTAAACTCTTTTCCTTCTTGAACGTCAGTAGCTACGCACATATCACTGCATTTGGTACCTTTGTAGTCTTCAACAGGTGATTCATGTTGACTTTTGGCTTTCTCACTTCCATCAACTTCAACAGTAGTTTCACTTTCATCTTTCGCAGCTATCAAAGGAATAGGTCTAACCAGAACCTCTTTCAACTTGTCTTTCAACTCGCTAGCCTTCTTGCCTTGTATAAGAAGTGATTTTTTCGTTGCAAACCAAGTGCAGGTGAATTGTTTGTCTGTGAATTTGTGGGGATTTCCCTCGCCACTCGGTTGACTCCATGTTCCTGTATATCCCAGTGCGGAGAAGAATTTGTCGAGATCTTGAAAGCTGCCAGTCCATTCGAAGCGATCTCCACCTTTTGCTGATTTGCGTAGGAATTTAGAAGAATCCATGACCACATTTGACTATGCTTTTCGTTCGTGTTTATCGTTCGATCATCTTGGAATTTTCGCGCCAAACGCGCGCGCAAAGTCAGATGAAACTCATGTGACTAGGAATGAGACCTTGAATGAACTTTGGAATAATTGATAAAAGATGTTCTTTGATTGGCTAATTAACCGACTGACAGTTCATGAAGAGACCAATCAACGTGAATGTACCATTTTGTAAACATTAAAACCTACTTTCATTCATAAAAATTTTCTACTCGCTTTACTGTCAGGTGGAGTGAGCTTGTCTTTTTCGTTCCTCTGAGTTCTTGCTCCCGTCAAAAAACTACGAACACATTTAGGAGACAGTATAGAGCCATGCGAAATGTATGTTTTACAAACATTGCTGTTGAGGACTTATTTTTGACCAGCGTTTGTATCGTCGACATCGAATTCGTTAAATGACATCGACAATGACGCAGTTAGAGAAAATGGTAAGGATTTCAATGTTTTAAACCATAAAATCCTTTAATTCATATATTTCATAGCTGAAATGCCCTCCCGTGTTCTCTTGGAGATTTAGGGTTCGAAGTTTCACAGTGACAATGTTCCTCGTAAACTTTTTTCCCAGGTGGAGGAAGCTACGCAACAGCATCGACTGCGTATTAATAAAGAAAGCGGTCTTTCTTCATTTGACCTTAGGGGGAGTTATTTTAAATGAAATATACGCCTCTTGTAGCAGCTAATGTATTTTTCTTAGTTCTTATGTTATATTTTTGCAACTACGTACTATACACAAACGAATTTATACGGTAAAAATGTCTATGGTCGGATTGTGCTGCGTAATCATATTTTGTAAACAAATCGTTTTATCCCCCCATTCATGCGAGTTTATAGGATTCAAGTAAAGTCTTATATTCCAAAGCCGTAACTGAAACTTAACGCTATATATTACTTTAAGGGTAGCCTATATATGTTATTTAATTTAAAACCCCATTTAAAAGTACATGTACTTGGCAACGCAAAGAAAATTTAATGTGTACATGTTTAAATAACTTAAGCTTACTAAACTTTGGTTTTCATTTGATAGACTTTCGAGTTTGGTATCATCGTTAGACATAAACTTACTCTTAGCGATACTTTGTGCCAATATATTTTATTAAAAACACTCCTTTTATTTATGCTTGTTTCTTTCATTAAAAACATCCCTGTGAAAAGAGTACCGAATGTCATTGCATCATTCCTTTAATACAGGAAATGTGACGTCATTAGTGTGTATTGTATTTGTTTGACAGGTAGAATGATGAACTACTTTGAATACATAATATTGTGATTGATACTTATGAGCTCTTTCATTATTTTGAGGGAACTCACATTAAGGGATGGAGGTTGTTATTGAACATACTGTCAGTACTTCCCTTGTTTTGTTTTGCAGGCATGTGACATAATTCATGTAGCTGTGATTGCCCTTCTTCTTTCTGTGGCTTCTGCAAAGGTAAGTGTGTATGCATGTATATATTTTTCTTGTTTTTGATATACGTTTTTAACAATATATTTTAAACCAATTTTGTGCATCAATATTCAATTTATGAGTAAGAAAAAGGATCTAACTGGTATCTCACCATTTTGTATTTTGGGGTTTTATTTATTTAAATTGGTGTTTTACTTTATATAGCTGAGCCACATGTTAACTCTTTGGTTTCATTTCAAAGTTGTAGCCTGTTAACAATTCAACAAGAGGTTAATTTGTCACATTGTGGTTCCAGAAAATATCCATACCCCCCCATGGATGGTCTTTCAGTTTAGACCCCCCACCCCTCAGGAATTTCCATTCCATGGGGGTCTTTGATGACCCCCTCCCCCCAGGAATTTCCATATTTTAAAAGATGGACCCCTCCCCCCCTCGGAAATTCCAAAAGGTTTTGTACTTAAAAAAATGAAGACTCAGTTACGCAAAATATATGTTACGATCGCTTTCATCAACACGCACACGGCTAACACAGTTTACAGAAAGAACAAACATGAGCGTGAATTGCAAATTTAATCCCAAAAAAAAGAAAGAATATATTTCTTTCCAATCAAAAATTTAACTTACTTGTCTTGAAGTCTGATTTATGTTTTTGTTTTCAAGAGATTTTGCCATTGCTAGCGCTTGCACGACAAAAATCGTTCGTGTTCGTAACAAAGCTGAGCAACCTGGCTTTTCCAAGAAACAACGGTAAGGGAACTGGGAAGGAATTTTGGTTGGCCATTTGAGACGGTTCGGTTCGGTTCGTGCTTGCAACTTCAAGAGCCCTTTTATCTCATTTAGAGAGGCGGTTAACTCAGACATAAAAGATACATGTACATGAAAGAACAACTGAAGATCTTTGGGTTTATTTCAATGGTCAGAACGTTTGATTTGGCTTGGTTTCATTCCCCGATAATAGAGACAAAGTACGTAAGTATTTCTTACGAATTTGTTGTGTTTGTTCAGAAGGGAAACCCTCTGGAAAACAAGCTCTGCGTGAACCCCCCCTCTCCTTCGGAATTCCTGGGCCTTTAACCCCCCACCCCCTCGGAATTTCCAGTGACCATCCGTGGGGGGGGGGGGGGGATATTTTCTGGAACCACACATTTTCAGAAGGCAAGCAGCCAAGCACAGTGTAATAATTGTTGTTAGTACTAAATGGTGTGTTCTTTCTTTTTTTTTTGTCCTTTTCTTTAGCCTACAAATCCTTGCACTGAAAATCAGTTCTGGGTTTACGATAATGATGGCTCAACCTCATGTGAAAATTGTTCGCCTTGCCCTCCAGGACAAACCATTTCACCAGAATGTGGGAAGCGTTTACAAGCCAGTGCCATGGTAACATGTGTACCCTGCAAACCTGGAGTCTCGTTTTCCAGCAAGCATGACACATTGAGTTGCACTCCTTGTTCATCCTGCTCAAAAGATCAAGTGGTGCTGCGGAACTGCACAAAACAGTTGGACATCAAGTGTGCAAAACAGTGTTACAGCAAGGACAGGTAAATTTACTATATTAAATTTTGCTTCTAATACAGTGTAACTGCGCAATGGTTTTCTAGTCGACAGTTAGTAGGCTAGCCTGCGTTGCAGCCGGTATCCGGTGTCAAAATCCTCGTATATATACCGTCTGCGCAACGGCGCCCAAAAGCTTGTTCTGATATCCCGCGGGTTTGCATGAATGAAATAAAAGGTGTTGACAGGCCAAGCACAAATAGTACTGGCGCGCGCGTGGTGTGATTGTTTTGACCTTTGTTCGCTCGGCTTAAAAATGTAAATATTTCACGCTAGTCTATCGACCGTTTAGCGCGTTGTATATGCCACTATTTGGTTTTGTTCAGGCAAGACCATGTTTTCGATCCTCCAAATGGATCTCATCAGTTGCCGGTACTTTAAGTCGCTATTAAAATGCAACTCGTACATGCGAGAGAATGTTAGACAATTTCTGTGGCTCGAATTTGTGTTTCGCAACACAGTTTCTGCAGATGTACTCGTTGTTTTCGATCACTCTCAAAGATATTTTCAGACTCTCGATTTCGGCGATTACCTCGAATTGTTTCCATCTCTTTGCGAGCAATACTCTTTCGTTTTACAATAAACGGACGAATCAGACATAGCCTTCTCGATCTTTTGAAATGCAAAGTTGTACAAAAGTAATTTATTTTAGCAGTGCGTGATCTGTTACGCAAGATTTTGTCCAATCACAAAGCGCGTAAGAATCTAGCCAATCAAAAATGGATACACATATCCTTGCAAACCTGCGGGATATCAGAACAAGCTTTCGGGCGCCGTTGCGCAGACTGTGTATACCGGCGGTGTAGGCTGTCTGCGACGCAGGCTATTAGTAGGCAAAATTGTGAATATACAAACTGTAGTGGATGAGGCTGTTTGTTTCAGTTCAAGTAAGAGGTAGACTGATGTGAGTAGCTTGACTTAAACAGGGCTTGAAAAATCCGCTAGCCCGACTCCCGGGGCTAGCAAAAGTTTTTGTTGGGCTAGCAAAAAAAATATCTGTCTAGCCCACTGGGCTAGCAAACCACAAGAAAGCCCAGTCTTTTTTTTCTGGCATTGATTCACAAGATTAGCAGTATGTAAACTATGTTTTCGGTACAATGAGTTTAATTGGAGCTATAAAGGACATTTAATAGTTCACCGACACCGACTAAGTTAGCTAAAATCAGACAGAAGTCTGTCTCTTAAACATGGAGCAAGCCTATAAAAGGCAAGGACATGCCCCATCTGAAATGCTTTGTTGGCTTTTTTATCATTTAATGACATGTGGCGGAAGATGAAATGACGGCCGCACATAACAACAGTCAAGGAGAATTGGGGTTGGTTTATCCAAACAACTAATTGATTTATGTTGAATAAAAAAAGCTAAATAACAAACATTGAGTGCAAAACAAATACAGTGAAACCCTGATTTAACGAACCTCGATTTAACAAAGTCCCCGATTTAACGCACAAATTTATTCAGCTCGGCCAGAATTACAATAAAATGTATGGAAAAGAATCCCGATTTAACGAACCCCGATTTAACGAAATACCCGATATAACGAACACAATCTAGAACCCGAATGTAAAATCTACCCCGATATAACGAATAAATGTCATCACGCCACAGAAATGAATAATCGACTACAGTAAAATATTTTAATTATCTAAGAAAGTTGTTAGCAGCCCATTACAGTCATACATTTTGCTAAAAATAATACTGTCGTGGCCATCTAATTGACTTTATCTTCTTTGTCTTTTAAATCATTTAATATTACAGAAAATTAATTATTAACTATACCCCGATTTAACGATGTTTTTTGGTCAGTTTTCAACAAATTCGTTATATCGGGGTTCTCGATTTAACGAAAACCCTGATTTAACGAACCAATTTCCCCAGTTCTGTGTTTGGAAGCTGTGTCGTCGACTGGCGCTGGCACTTCGTTAAATCGGGGTTCCACTGTACATCTATTCACTGTTTGGAAGAACTGCATGAATGCAAACAATGAATTCCTTTTGCCCGTTTCGACAGTACAGTCCAAGTCCCTGAGAATTCAAATTTCACGGCTAACTAAAATAATTATTGTTGTAAAGCTCAAGCCTGCGATCAACGAGCCATCTGTTTCCATTTATCTGAGCATGCGGAGAACTAGAACAAGTCTCGCTTAGGAGCTTTACAAATTAAAAATCCACAGCAATTTGTGAAGGTGACTTTGGCGAGATTTTTAAAATTATTCAGATTTACAAGTTTTATTATATATATTGTGCAAACAACTTGAACAATAATTATTGACTAATTTAGACACAATGAGACCTGGGTGAATTAACCAATCAAATGAGAGCATTGGTCGTCCACTGGGATTTGTGATTGGCAGGCTGAGCTGCTCAACCTCGACTTATAGGCTCGCTCTGTGTTTAAGAGAGTTAATTTCATATTTTTCACTTTTTTCACTGGACAGGTATTATGATGATGACAAGGGGGACTGTTTTGCTTGTTCACGATGCTGTGGTGATGATCAAGATGTGATGGAAGATGAATGCAAAGGAAAATTGGGAGCTGGATCAAACATGATCTGCTCTTTTTACAGCAGTGTAAACCGGTGTGAGAAATCAACGACATCTCCACAAACACCTACCACAATCATAAATCCGACTACAGCTGCTAATAATCATACCAGTGCAAGCCAAGATTCCAAAAGAGAGCACACTGTACCTCCAACTACTCAAAGTACCGGAAGTCCTCATCTATCTCAACGAAAGGATCAGGACCTCTTGGCAGCAGTCGGTATTCCTGTGGGGATATTGGTCCTGTTAGTATGTTGTGGTTGTTTTTACTTTTTCAAGAAAAGACAAGTCAACACTTACTTTGGGTGTAATCATGATGCTGAAAGTGGAAGTCATGACTCAGTCACTGAGGCACAATATTCAGTGAACAATAAGCAAATGAGGGTAATTTAGCTTATTTTGTATATACAACTGTATATAGATGTTATTGAACTAGCTTGTTTGGTCCGTATTGGGAAAATATTGGTCTCGTTCTTTTTTTTTGCGAGACCAATATTTTCCCAATACGGACCGAACAAGCTAGTTCAATAAAGTTTTTATTATAATGGATTTTTTTAAAATTGCTGATAAATTAATGCAACCATTCTCGGCTAACGCACGTGCGCCAAAGCTATGCATATTCTTGCATTTTTCAGGCCACTTAACCAAAATTGTCCGCCAGACATGAGGAAAAATGTTTCTACTTAATAGAAAACAGTTTTCTTTTGTTCAATGTTTCATAATAAGAATTCGGCGAAACGAGTTTGTGAGTGGTCCATCTTAGCGGTCCGTATTGCAAAATTCGGACCGCTCAGGGAACCAATCAGAATGCTCCTTTTCATCGTGGACCAGTTTGCCATATAATAAATGTAATTATGTACCTACATCCCTGTATCTTATGTTTCCTATACATGTACTATACAATGTACATGTACTATACATGTAAATTTGTATTTCTAATAAATTAGAAGTTTATACATGGCTGTTTTTGATTGTGATATTTCTCTGCATGACCAAATACTCTGTATTTTTCTTTTAGTGCATAGTCACAGCCATGCCTTGCAAATCTCAAAACAAAAACTGTCAAGCACTTTATCAATTGTTGTCAATCAAGATTTATTTATTTATGTGGTCAATTATTGATGAGGGGGACATTGGTGGGTCGCCAAAACCGTAAAACCGCAAGATTTCAGCTCAAATACCAAAAACCGCACTGAAACTCAAGAAAAATTCCCTCTCTTACTGATGTTGTAAGGAAACTTCCCTCACCAAAATACCATACAAAATTAGAATTTTTACCAAACACCGCTGCTCAAAATGCTAGAAAAAACTGCGTACTTTCGTACTCGATGAAACCGCAATACTGTAGTTTTGGATCGAAAATATACCATAAAAACCGTAAGAAAAATGGTTCAGAACCGCAATACCGCAAACCCAATGCCCCCCTCATTGATGGGTTTGTTTATTTATTTTTGTATTTATGTATCTATTTGTTTATTTTTGTATCTATTTTTAATTAATATTTTTGTAAGTTTGTATTTAATTTTTTTTTATTGTATTCATGTTGTACTGAGGTATTGGACGATTATGCAATAATTTATTTTATGTGCCAATTTTTCCAATACTAGGTGAGGCTGAAGAAACATTGACAAAGGATGATACATGTACATTTAACAGGTACAAATTGTCTACAGAATCAAGGGAACCATTGTTAAATCAGGTATTTTTCCTTGTGAACTTACTTACTGTACCTTGTGAACTTATATATTTTTTAACCGGGCAGGTCTCTGGCTGAGCGAGGCCTTGTAATACTCGTGTTTTTTTCTCAGTGATTCACTCTGTACCTCCACTCGGCCAACCCCTATACTACGAGAAGACGTAGGGCAGTCAGTGTTGTTGTGGAGCCACAAATAAATATTCCTGATTGGTGGAAATGAAGTAATTCTCCTATCTAACACAGAATGAGTCTAAAAATAACAAAGCCAACATCGGGAAAACAGACCTTGGTGTAAAGGCCATTTTTGAAAATAAATTTTCAGGTAGTGGTCTGTTCCGCTAAGTATTTCATTGCTAAACTTGGGATTTAAATTGTCAAGGGAATGAACTGAAAGCAATATAATAAATTATATTAGTTCAGAGGTTGAAACTCACATACATGTCTTTGAAATATAAATTATATTTCCTTGGTCAGGGCTCTTACCTTTGGCTCTTCTTGAATTGAAATGCTTGTTGTACAAAGATTAACCATCAGAATGTTTGTTTGACTGATCATGACAGATAACAAAATAGCTCTATACAAACGCCATACTCTGCCCTTGATTTGGCCATGACCGGCCCAGTTGGGGTATGGGGTGAATCACCGACAAAGAAAAACACAAGTTATCACAAGAATTGGGCTAGCCCCAAGGTGCCTGGTTTATTAATGGTGCATCTATAAATTATCTGATTAATTTTATATTAATTAATTTCTAAATTACTATAGGATGATCCACCCCTGACATGTTCTTGTGAAATAGCAACTCTAGAGGAAGGTAAGGCAGTTTTATTCTTGTTTTGTTCATACAGCCCCCTTGCAACTTGTTTAAAGGGAATCTGGGCTGAAAAACAGTTTTGCTCCAAATCATAAGTTGGTGTTTTGTAAAGCTGGTTAGGGGTTTGAAGTTGATAATTCTTTAACTGGTTTGAATACTAGGTAAGTTGTTTCTGCTTTTTCTCCTTTCAAATTTCCCCACGCTACCATGTTTGTTTTTGCAAAGTTTTATGGGAGATTATGACATTAATGCGCGGTTGTGCGTTTTCTATACGGCTTACATGTAACTATAAGTCAGCATTGCATGACATTAGAGATATATAGGTGCATCTAATGCATATTCCAGCTCAATAATGTATGGTTCTACTGCAAAATCTTCTTCCATAGACTCTAAATTGAAATCTCCGACCACGTTGGAGCTTTTTCAGCCGAGATACCCTTTAAGCTAAAGTGCTTCTAATTCCTGTAAATAGCTAGATAATTCTGAATTCTGGACCATCACCATTTAATAGAAGTCATTCATGAAGCATTTTTTTATAACCAACGACTTTGACAAGGGAGAATTGTATTTATTGATGAAAAAGAATTCCTCTTTGTTAACTCATGTTACCTGGTAAATAACGTTGTATTATTTTACAAGTGCAAGTGACTTGTAAGATATTGGGAAATGTAAATTATTGTGGATACATTAATTTTGATATTTGAAGCAGATCTAGACCAGTAAAGGGAATTGCAGTCTGATTTTTAGACACCTACACAAAGTTTGAATGAAATTTGTTTGGCAAAGGTAGAAGTACAATATTTTATTGACAAGAACCTAAATTGTCAACATAATGTGAGCAGTGAGATATTTTGCCATTATATAATCAAATCAACATTCGATATTCGAATGGACACTATGGTTGAATGATTGCCTTATTCGATTTAAATTTGGAAGTTTGAAAGGAATAACGCAATCTGTTCGCGATTAATGAAAGTTATTCTTGATTAATAAGCGGAACGTGCTGAGTATTTTGACTGTAATATGATAATTCTAACCATGCAGAGCAGTGCCATTAAAAATTAACAGAATAATCCTCACTCACTTCACTGGAATTGAAAAAAGATATACAACCAGGGCTGCAAATAACAGTTGGACATTGGACAGTGGCCGACCCAAATTTGCCAATGTCCGACGAAATCTAAACTGTGGTCGGATATAATGTCCGGCCTTTTTTTTTTTTGGCCTTCCAACACAAACGCATAAAGTGTTTTGTTCTAAACGCAAACTAGCAGTGACAACGCGTTAGATTAGCAAGTTTGCTTATCAAGCAGTACTGTACGTAATATGATGTCCAACCTCATTTTTGTTTTGTCCGACCACCCTTACTCCCCTCATCCCAAAGATGGTATCAGCTGAACAGGACATGGTTTTTGTGGTAACTATGTTTTTGGAGCATTCTTTTGCTGCCCTCTTTCTCCCTCCCCCTAACCTATCCATTGACTGAAGAAAAGAAGGAAAGTAATAGAAGATGTATCCATTTTTCTTGTAGAGCGGCAGAGTCACACGCACTCAGTAACACTGCTGGAGAATCAAACAGCTCGCAGCTCACAAGGTACTTTATCTTTTGACAAATCAGGTATCTTAGTACAGTTCAGTGATGCACATTCACAATACATCCACACTTAACAAACAATAGCTTAAAGGGAGTGTTTCACGGTTTGGCGCATGTTCAGGCTTATATCAACTTTATCCGTTTAAAAAACCTCACTCGCATGTACTTCTTGATACTTTGGTAATCACAGACTATAAATAGTCCAAGCAAAACGACGAATGACCAAAATTCACAACAGTAGGATTTATTATGGTAATTTATTCTGGTATTCAATGTCAATTAACATTCTCGGTGTAATCCGTTGAAATTTTTGGGAAATTTGGTCATTCATCGTTTTCCTTGGCCTAATTATACTATGTGATTACTGAAGTATCGAGAGGTACATGGGAGTGGGTTTTTAAGATGGATAAAGTTGATAAGCTGGCACATGCAGCGAACCGTGAAACACTCCCTTTAATACGTGCATGTAACCTAGTAAATAACTTTGTATTCTTTTGTGATATCTTATATCTTATAAGTGAGTTATAAGATATTAGGAAATTTAAATTATTATTGTGGATAATTAATTACATACATAAATTAAATTAATTTTGATATTTGAAGCAGTTCTAGTCCAGTTAAGGGAATTGCAGCCTAATTTCTAGACAATTTAAGGTACTACAATAATTCCTTGTGAAGCGAGGCCTTCAGGCCAAGTGTGCGAGGTTTATAATTTTGTCCGCCAAGGCTGCTCAGGCGGGATCAATTCTTGTGTAGAGTTTTGGTCATATTTCTTTCTTTCTTTCTTTCCTTCTGACGAAGGTACATGTATGTGGCAGTTACTAGGCAACAACAACAAATCACCGGTTAAACTTGTTATAACTGGTTACTTAACCTGAGGCTATCAATTATACCCCCAGCACTCTTTATTTGTGTCCAATCCGATCCACTACCGATCCAATGGTACGGTATCCCCTCCAAACAATCTCTTCAAATTTGTTCAACTTCAAGTAATTCACTTCACCCTTCACAACTCAAAAAAATGTCACTCCCCCAAGCTTCACGAGGACCTGCGTCAGTGTCATATTACTAAGTGTTTTATTGACAAGAACCTATGTTACAGTCAATGCGCGTCACGCATGAACGCCCAACTTCAACTATTCATCAAACTTATCATTATTCAATTTCAATATTCGATTATTAAAAATGATTCTTCCAACCTTGAATTTTAACAATCGCAAGTGAAATTAAATATTCAAAATTGCAGGCGAATGTTTAAAAATATATATATGATATCACAAAGATGAATAAATATTTTTGCACGGACACTGGTGAGATTTTTAAAAATACGCAAATCTGCGGGAAGTGATCGAGGGATGGATTGATATTTTGCCAAAAAGCCCTTGGTTGAATACCGGTGTAGATCGAGTCAGCTTCAAATCCTGAAATAGCAAGAAATTCGCTTGGGGATATTAAAAGCCTAGAAAACCTTTGCCATGGATTGTAGGGGACAAAATCATTGCTTTATTATTAAAAATGTCAGATTTAGGGATTACGTTACGTTTTGCGCTCGTGCGACTGTTGACTTGTCCGTAACCGTGACTCGTTTATATTAAAATTGTTTTTTTCACTGGCACAGGGTGAAACCTTTTTTTCTGTGAAGGCAGTTTTAGCCCTTCACGACATTTACATTTCAGATCTACTGACATGTATTTAAAGCAGCTCGAAAGTGAAAGCTTTTTTAATAAAAGTATAAAATGAATTTGTGTTTATTTTGTACTCATATCAAAAGACTAAATTTTTCCTTCTTATATTTTCCTGCACGGCTTTTATTGGGATTTAGCCGATCGAAACAATTTTTGATAACTGAAATGCATATAGTTTTTTATGGTTCGAGCAACTTAATTCATACATTTTTTTCCCAGAGTGTGTCAATGACGAATAAACACGGTTTTACGTGCCTTCATTGTAACTTTACTTTTTGGCATACGACTTCAATGCTAAAAAATCCCAGTTAAACGCCGTGAAAAATAAATTTTGATGTCTAGCGACCCATTCATGTAAGCAATCCTCCAACTTCACAAACGTTTCTAAAGAACTTCCAAACGAAATTCGAAGAATCAATTCAATTATTCAAAGATAGGGTGATCCTGATCTTCCAATAGTTCAATTAAAGAATGGAAAATGCACATGAAAATTGCAACCTTCGTCATTCGATCGTTCATGCATGATGAGCGTTGACTGTAACATAATTTGAGCAGTTCGTAGAGATACATGTAACCACTTCATTATTTACTCAAGCATGGCTTCTGTTTCTTGCTTTTAGATTCCAAGCTGCTTAGTAGCTTATTACAACATGAATCTGATGGTGTGCAAAAGATCTATGATCGTCTGGACACAAAAATGCCAGGGGTTGGTCACTATAGAGCAGTGGCTCTGCATTATGGCCTTGATCATTTCCAGATAACCTCGCGCCTTGAAACAGATGATGAAGGGCCATCAAGAGCACTTATTAAAATTCTTGCAGCTACGAAACCAAAACTAACTGTTATCGAGTTTGTTACTGTTGTGAGAAAAAAAGCTAAAAGGAATGATGTTGCTGATTTGCTGGAAAAATATGATGCAGATCATGTAAACAAGGAAATGTACCAGATGTAAGGTTCCTATGACTCAATACATGTAACAGTTGATTTAAATTTTGTAGTATCTGGTAGCATTATTAAGAGGGAATATGTTGCATCTTGATAAGGGTCTAGGGCTTCAATATTTGTATTTAGATGACATTAATTTTGGATAAAACATTTCAAGGTGAGAATAAGAATGCCACACATTATTTCCGTAGCATGAAGCCGACTATGAATATTGCTACTCCCCTTATATGGGATGCTAGTCCATCGCAGGTTACCCCCCAGCATTTTGTTGCCAATACCCATTTATACTTGTGGATGGAGAGAGGCATTGTGAGAGTAAAGTGTCTTGCCCAAGGAAGCAACACACTGACCCAGGCTTGAACCCAGACCACTCAATCTGAGGTCCAACATGCTAACCATTAGGCCACTGCTTCTCCCACATTCATGGGTGGTACATGTAGCAGTACTCCTAGTGACATCATGCTACACAAACCGGGAAAGCTCAGGTGACGTGGGCCACTTTGGTAGTTACGTTTATTATCATTCACTTAGTGAAAAGTTGGGGAAATTTTTCTTTCTTCCCATTTTGGTAGATTTAATGTTAATTGTGACTTGGTCTGTGCAGTCCTAAACAAAAAGAAAAAATACAGGATCCTTTGGATGCCTAACCAAAAAAGTTGTTTTACTACTGAGTGTATACTATTCATTTTACTAAACCCGTGAAATACAATGTAGTTGCTACACTATTAGATACTATTACACACTAATTCCATTGTTTTCTTTTGTTTAGTTTTGACTATTATACACTAACTGTTAGATATTGTTTCACAGGTTAAATAAAATCACTCGAAGACAGAGAAAATTTTTTTGTTTTGTTAAATAAAATCACTCTAAGACGGAGTAAATTGTAGCCTGAGAAAACAGACGTCGTTTTGCGTCACAACCACTGGTAGCCCGCGATTCGCAGGGCTACCAGTGGTTGCGACGCGAAACGACGTCTGTTTTCTCAGACGGAGTAAATTGTTTTTGTTTTTTGTTAAGCATATTATTTGTTTAAATTATGATTTATTTTTATAGGCTTTAAATTATTTTTGTTGTTAATTTCATATTCAAATGTTAATGCTGTTTAGTTAAGTATTTTAAAAGTAGCGAGTTTTTGATATTTACTGTAATGTTTATGTGCAGTATAATCTGTTAAAAAATTTAAGTAGTTATTTAGATTTTAATTAAGACATTTAAGTGTTTTACGTGTTGTATTCATAATCAACGTCTCCCAGTTTAAATACACAGCATGCTTGTTCAAATTTAGAAAGAATTTAAAATCAAAAGTGCGAGGAAATCTCTTCAAGAACAAATAAAAATTGGCACTGGGTCGATCTTAGATATTTAGAAAACACTGACAACACTTACACAATGTAGGAGCTTGACTATTGTAACTATGGTAACACAAATGATAGTTTGGGAGAATAAAAAATGCAGGAGAAAAAGATCAAGAATTAAAGTTCTCAAAACATTCATGAGTCTTACCTAAGGTTGAATGGCAACAAAATACTTTTTGTGAAGAATGTTTTAAGTTAAGAAAAACAAAACTGTTTTTAAACTATTATTCCTTTTTACAGTAGGATTGAAAGAACAAAAAGTAATACTTTGATCTTTCATGTAAATAAAATACTACTAAACCTAATTGCAATAACGTTGTCATATAAAAAAGAAAAATGAAAAAAGCCAAATAGGAATTAATTAGGTTAATCATCAAAGCTTGCAGCATTCTCAGAGAACTCACACGTTTATAGCTGTATGTTATTCGTGTAATTAAGATAAATTGAAGACTTACTTGTATTTTGAGGCCGTTTCTTCGACATGAATGTAGTTTGTATGCCCAATTAATTCCTATTTGCTTTTTTCATTTTTTTTTTTCTATGACAACGTTATTGCAATTAGGTGTATGTTGCTTGTGTAAAACAAAATGATATGTTAATGCAAGTGCATTGTACAAGAGAGTGTTTATGTGCATTGAGGTACACGTGGCTTGCAAGGAGACTGAAAGAAATGGTCTTGTGATGCGTTTCTTTTCTTTTTTAGTGCCAGTGTTTAAAAAGTAAATTTCATTAAATTTGTAGCCAATTTTCCCAATATCGATTGGTTAGTTATTAACTCTGAAAAAATCCCTTTGGGGAGAGTAATGAATATTGTATTGTATACTATATTTCGAGTTCGACTTTTTTCATATATATTACTTAGAGTAATACATGTTTTGCAATTGTTGGAAATGCAGTAAATAGTCATTATATTTCCTTCTACATTTTGGTAGTATTTTTGGTAGTATTTTATATTAAGCTACATTTGTCAGGGGCACCCAACGGATCGTTTCGGTGTAATTGTAATATCTGTTCGGAAGGCCTATAATCGCCTAGGATATTCGGTTAGGGAAATGTCATCTCGAACTTTCTTAATATGGGAAAATTAATGCCTTTTGTTTTCGGAGAGATAAAAATGTTGTTTTGGGTACAAAAATAGATCAGCTAGGATTTTCGGAAAGGCAAATTCAGCTCATAAATTCGGGTAATAAGAGTTCAATCCCTAAAATTTTCTGAAGTTTGAAAGTTCAGCTAACGTATCCGAACAGATCTACATTTTTCTTAGCGTTTAAAAATAAGCCATTGAACTGCACAAAAAGCATAGTTATAACGTAAAAACGACGTTCCGACACCAACAGGAAAAGTTTGTCGTTGGGTGCCCCTGATTTGTTAGTTTTAATATATAATAATGTATTAAATTAGGTCTACTATTGAAAAAGAAAACCATTCAAATAAAGTTTGACAGAAATACTGCTCTGTTTCATTTTCCTGGACCGAGTAGAGGCGGGCAGACAGAAAAGAGTTCACATGTGATATTTTCTTCATTTACCTTTTTGTGTGAAAACTTGATAATATTTAAAGATGTGGTTATAGTTTTCATAGATGGATAGATGAACGTTTTAACGAGACATAACGTTTTAACACTTTGAGATGTTGATCGTGATGTTTCCACTGCTTTACTGCTACAAATATACTGGCCAAAATGTTTTAGGACACTTCTCATTTTAGACTGTTTTCGTTTAGTTCGTTCAAGTCTAGCGATTTGATTGGAAGCTCCACATGGTTACCCCCTTTTCCCCTATGCAATGTTGAACCTCAAAAGCCATCGTTTAATTTGACTTAGTGTCTAGTCCTTGTCCGGTGATTCAACATTGCACCAGGGGGGGGAGGGGATAACATATAAAACGATTTTCAGGCAAAATCCCGGGAGGGTACTTCCTAGTAGGAGGCTACTGGGGATGTGCCGTTGGATGGGGTCGCATTTTCGCGACTGGATTGACCATAATGGGGTCGCAATTTTAACATAGTGACTAGAATCGGGTCACATTTTCAACACGACTGCCTGACTGGAAATTGAAAGAGCTTGAAACAGCTCGAACGGACTCAAATGCGCCTCTGTTTTGGAAATGACTGCTAAATTATCTCAGTATTTTTAGGAAGACCAAGTTAAAAAGTAGATGCATAAACACAAACTGACAAAGTTGGGATCGCGCGCGTTTGCAAAAAAGTGACTAAGATGCATATGGGGTCTATAATTGGCCACAGAATAGACTATAATGGGGCTCTGAGATCAGGCGATGAGGCAACCTCGTTCCCAGGGTCTACTCCGCTTCAAGATGGCGGCTGGGCGCGGAGAAGACCCTGGGCTAGGCTGTGAAATACTCCACGAATCGTGGAGTATTTTGTCGTCTTCGCTACACTTGACCAGCGGTTCCAGGATTCAATATGGTCGTCTTCGCTACACTTGACCAGCGGTTTCGGGATTCAAAATGGCTACTGGAAGGAAGCTGGCGAGCTTCGTTTTAAAACGTTTTACACCAAATTAAGCCACGGAATAACGTTTTTGTGGTCCGTTGAATTTTCGAATAGATTTCTGCTGTCTTTACGCATGATTGGTGAGCGGTCTATTTTATTTAAGGTGAGGTTTATTACACATTTTATGACTGTTATTTAGCACCAGTTTTAGCTGTATAAACAACGCACGATCATATAAAGAAAGTCAAGTTAGGGAAGTTGTCGAAAGTTTAAAAGCGGATAGTTTTGGGGTGGATATATTATTTTTTGGTCGATTAATTTGGTTTATTTCGTGCTCGGATCGCGACCTTGTAATTTTTGTTTTTTATAGCACGAAAGTCATGCCCAATTTAATTAATAAAAAAAATATTAATGCAGCATGATCATGGTCGAATCTTTGTGTGATTGTTTTTATTTAGAGGTGATATTTTTAAGGTTCATGCTGAGTCAGTACTTTGTGTGTGTTATCTAAATAAAGATTGCTTCCTCCTCAACACTTCAGCATGGAAACTCACAAACATTTAAACAGATTCAAATTAATTCAGTAAAATATCAAAGTGTAATTTCAACTGTACAAAAAAGTGGGAGGCTTCCCTGCGTGGTTTCTGTGGATGACAATGTTTTATAGCCTTTTATATTTAGCTTTTATTGGAAACCAATAATTACCGTTAAAGCTCGGGCGGGGGGCTTATTTAATTTCAGGCCTCAAGAATGGGGGGGGGGGGGGGGGGGGGGGGAGGGAGCTTATTAGAGAGGGGGGCTTAATAGAGAGGGAGGGGCTTATTTCAAATCATAAATTTTTTCGAGAAAATTCACATTCATTTTTCAAACTTTACTACCTGGGGGGGGGGGGGGGTGTACTCCACTCCCTTATGTGGCCTATACGGGGACATGCCGTTGGACAGGGTATGGTTTTTGGCCTCTCTGCCCTGAACAGGGTATATAATTTCATGCACGTCTGTCCTAAACAGGGTATGGTTGCACGACTGTCGTAAAAATACGGTTTATACAGTATTTAGAGATCGGAGACATTTCCCGCGTATCAGCGTATCAGTCAAAACAGGATTCGCTAAATAATTTGCAACCTAAACAGGGTCCTAAAATAGCGGATGTCCTACACAGGGTAGGTATTTTAGGGGTTTTTATTGTTGTTTTTTTTGTCCTAAACAGGGTCAGGTTTTCAAACCCTTAGCGGCACCCTATACCCAAACATGGGACTCAACATGGGTCAAGTACTTCCCCTCCCCCCAGGCTTTACTATTACACCACAAACTAAACAGAACAAGAAATGGGTTATATATCACCGTCTTACAAATGCAGTGTCATTTATATCCTAACTCAATGATAGTTCTGGAAATTAAGACCATGTTTCCATACAAAGTGACTGAAACAACAGAAAATATTTCTTTAAATACATTATTACATCAGTCTGATGAAAAAGGGGGGGGGGGGGGGCGCTTAATAGAGAGGTGGGGGCTAAATAGAGCTTTTACAGTATTTATTATATTTTATGCCCTGGGGTGTACTTTGAATTTTTGGAGGGATTGTGCCATCCAGTACTGAAACCAAAATGTATAAACTTTCTGTACACTATTACAGACCCATCTGGGCCAGGTTTTTCAAAAGGTGGATAATGCTATCCACCAGATAAATCACTATCCAGTGGATTAAGTATTAACAAACTACACTATCTGTTGGATAGCGATTTATCCGGTGGATAGTGTTATCCATCTTTTGACCAACCGGGCCTGGTCTTTAAAATCCATACCCTATTTTCTGACTACTTGTTTCTGTTCTAGTTGTACACTGGAGAACAATAACTCTATTGAGGGCGGGTACTTATTTATTGTCTATCTGCAGGGGTGGATCTAGAATTTTTGAAAGGGGGGGGGGGGGGGGGGGGTGGTGTTGTTAGCCAATATTTTGTCATTTTATTTTAGCTAAAAACAGTAACAATTTTTACACCTGCCCCAAAGTGCTTGATTTTTTGGCGGATTTTGGGGACCACCCAATCAAAGTGTTCACACAAGTAAGGTAGAGTAGCACCCAAAATATATGAAGAGGGCCCTGGCCCACGGTCAGCCCATATTTTGCCCAAATCCTAGTCTCCCTCCCAGCCTAATGCTTGCTCAAATTACCCCATTCCCAACAGCAAAATTGGTGCCCCAAATCCCATTTTTCCAGTGAAAAAAAGGCAAATCCCAGTTCCTATTTTACCTCTTCAGGACCCTATCCCCAGCACAAAAAAAAATTACTACAGCTAAAAAAATACTCCATAACAAGGATAATAAGATAAAGGTAAAGCAACTTTATTTATACATGTCAATCTAAAAAATGAAAATACCTCCTAGAACAAAAAAATAAATAAAATAACCCATATCACTCTGAATAAATTCATTCACACCTCCCAACACAACATACATTTGAGGGGCATAAGGAACAATAAATGTCATACAAAAACATTGCAACACAGCAAAACAAAAAGGACAAAAACTGAAAGAAATGACCTACAAGAAAACAATACCCTGCAGTACACCAAAAGAAACTTAAGACGATTTCCGCTGGACGTTCGAGCAAAAAGTGCAAAAAATTAAGTTACCAAAAAATACTCATAGCAACGGTAACATTTTGAATACAGTTAAGAAGAAATTATCGATAAATTAGCTCCCAAGCTGACCCCGCGAGAGAAGTCATTACATATTTTAATTAAAAAAGACGCTGCATGTCAGTTCAAACAAAATGGCGTGCGTTTTTATCATTTTTTACGAGGTTTGACATTAATTTTCTCGAGGATGCTTGAGAATTTAATTGCGGGGTCACTTGGAGAAGTGAATTAAAGTGATATGTTTCAAATAGTATTCAAAATGTTACCGTGGTATGAGTAGTTTTTTAGTAATTAATTTTTGCACTTATTGCTCGAACGTTGAGGCGGAATCCGTCTTAATCACACAAAACTTGCACCCAGTACAGTCTTTATTGACATACAGTGTACATACAACTGCCGAAATTCCTCAACCATGGAGGCCCACCTTAATGACCAAGAAACATAACTGTTGATCGATACCGCAGCAGACCACTGAGGGAACAACATCTAGTTGGAATAATCATGAGGATTGCCTGATGAAGACTAGCAGTATACACAAAGCAGTCTAAACGTTGTGATCATTGACAACACCTCAAAGTGACTCTATCATGAGACAAATGATTAAATATTCATCTATCTACCTAGCCTCCTACGCAGACGCTCTTTGGGATCGTCACGCAATCTTTCCTCGCCCACGAACGTTCGTGGGGGAGGAAAGATTGCGTGACGATCCCAAAGAGCGTCTGCGTAGGAGGCTACTATCTACCACGATGAACAATAATTTCCCAACATCAGACAAAAATATAAACTAATAGGTGTCCCTTTCATAGCAGTATCTGGATTACAAACATTATATATATATGAGTGTGGTAAAGGAGGTGTTCCCTTAATAGAGGTGGCCTGAAGTAGAGGTTCCACTGTATGTTGTAAACTTGTATAGGTGATTTAATACCTATACCGGCACCAGCTTAGAAAATTGAGAAAAACAGCTTATATAACCTATAATCTTCATTTTAAGTATAATCAAGTTTACAAAATATTTCAAGGAAGGGCTTTCCTTACTTTTAAGTGCAGTGCATCAAAATGGTCATAATATTGTATCTTGTCTGTTCAAATCATTTGATTGTAAGCTTAATCATTCTCTGAAAAGTACAGATCACGTAGTTTACGAGTGAAAAATTCGATTCGTCATTTGTGCGAGCAATACATCAATTCAGGATTCCGTCACATTTTCAATTCGCCGTTAAAAGCACTTTGAAGAAATTCCAGGCTTCGAATAATAACACATAAGCTTAAACATTCATAAACGTGTAATCATATCATCGATCTGATTTTCACCTTGCTTGATATTCCAGCTCTTGATCTGTGCGCCTTGAGGCATTTCAAATTAATTTACGGTCCAACGTCAACTCCACCTCTTCCTTAAATTGCCGTGCATAATTTAAACAAGATGGGAAATATTTAACAGGCAATAATTTACGTTTCAATTCGAGAAGAAATAACAAAATAAAACTCCGCAAGTCGGCCATTTTGCAAGGAAGACTATTTCCGCCAATCACGACTAATGTAAGAATCATAAATCTAAAGACCAATCAGCGGTGGGCGTTATATCAGCCTAGCCCAGGGTCTTCTCCGCGCCCAGCCGCCATCTTGAAAGCGGAGTAGACCCTGGGAACGAGGTTGGCGATGAGGTCGATTGTTTTAGTGTCACTATATGTAACGACGGGTTCGTTGCTAATTAGTCCATTTCGATCCTTGATAATCGTCATAAACTAGGAATTTCATGATGAAAGTCACTGCTGGCGAAATGAAATTCACGATTTCAATCCTGATACACTGATAGTTCAGATACACGGGCGACGACTACCGCTGACTGAGGAGACCGTTGACTCTACGGTACGACATCCCATATAACGACTGGGTACGAGATCGAGAAGTGCGTGACGAAAGAAAGTCTGTGTTGGAGGCTATCGAGGCTTGGAGTATGTTCTGCTCTGTTCTAGAAATATGCCTTACGCAATGAATCGAGAGGAAATGACACGAAAAATTTATGCTTGGTAAGCAGCTTCAATAAGCTTCCAAAGTGATTAGTCAGCATATTTTATCGCACATTTTCACAGGGCTTCAGGCTTGTTAGCCTTACTTGGGAATTGGTGTTGTGATAATGGCTATTAATTTATCGCCATTACTGTCCCTGCTAATAACGTTAACTGTACGTATTACAGCTTCGGTATAGTTTTCCTACAGATAGATTAGCACAAAATTCAGGGGCTATAGCTACCATACATTCGTCAGTACATCGAAACTACATACAACTTAGCTTTAATACAGTGTTCGAGATAGCGGGATTCAACTGTAACATACATAAGCTTAGCTACTTAATCCTAATTTAGTTTACAAACTATGCAGGATGTTAAAAGGAGGTCAAGGTGGGATAAATTACTACTACTACCAAGTTAATTAAAGATTGTGACTGCGACAACAAAAAGTCTAAAAATTAACCTGGGAAAGAATGGACTGAGTATCAAAAGATATCGAGTCACATATATATATGCATACTCATGTTTACAGAGATTGAGTAAGCTTATAAAAAATCTTTATTTCTTTCCCACTAGGTATCTACACATGGTTATTCCCTGAGGTGCAGGTACAACCAGTTCAAAGTTGAAAATGTGTTGGGCAATATATCTTGTATTGACTGCATTCCTTGTATGCCTGGGTATGGCTTGAGTCCAGAGTGTAGTTCATATGTCAAATATGGTACAAAAATAGAATGCCAAACCATGCCAACATGGGATAACATACTCTGCTAGACATGGCATCGGTAAATGCGTCGGATGTGGAATTTGCTCAGATCATCAAATTGTAATAAGGAACTGTACTTCAAAATCCAACTCAAAGTGTGGTGACAGCTGTAGGAGTGGATTCTATTATGAGGAACTAACAGGAGATTGTAAACCTTGTTCATTTTGCTGCAGTGATGGGAGAAATACTGTGAAAGATGAATGCAAGGGCATGCCATTTTATAAACAGTGTAATGCAAATGAAATCAGCTGTCAACCTAAATGTCTAGATGATCAATACCTTGTTGTAACAAGAAAAGGTGCAAATATTTGCGAGAACTGTAAAACCTGTCCAATAGGATCATCACTCTCCCCACAATGTGGAAGTATACTAGAAAGCACCGATGATATCAAATGTTTAGAGTGTACTGAAGGCAAGACATTTTCAGACAAGCCAGGCAAAGAACCTTGCAAGGTGTGTTCTATGTGCTCTGTTGGACAGAAAGAACTGATACCTTGCAATCTGACCCATGACAGGGTATGTGGTCAATGTGATAAAGGCTTTTATAATGTCACTAGTATTGAATGCAAGCCATGTTCTGCCTGCTGTGACGACGACTATGATGTGCGTGTTGCTTCATGTGTTGCACAGAACATGCCAGAAAACAAACAGTGTGGTTACACCCAACAAGCCATGTGCCAACAAAAAAATGGCAAGACTATAATCCATAGCAAATTTCCTTCCATTATAAATGTAGTTGCCATAGGAATAGGAATTATTACAGCAATCGCAGTATTGGTGCTCTGTTGTTACTTGACATACCGCAGGTGTAAGGGGCAACCAGAAGGTGAGGCTAATATACTGTTAAACAGTTCATTTAATACTTATTGTGTCAACCATAGTTTTTGGTTTAAAATTTGTTTTAATATCAATGATAATTCTAACCATGCAGAGCAGCTGCCATTAAAAATTAACAGAATAATCCTCACTGTCTCACTTCAACTGGAATTGAACAAAAGATATATTAGCATGTTACCCTTACTCCCCTCATTCCAAAGATGGTTTTGGTTTTTGTGGTACCTATGTTTTTGGAACATTCTTTTGCTGCTCTCTCTCTCCCAGGGGTTTCATTAGAATTCGGCTACCGGCAACGGTCATTGCCTCTTGCCGCCGCTTACTAATCAAGCCTTCTGGCCTTCTGAGAGTTTACTTATGAGATTTATGAAAGAAAGAAAAAACTACTGTAACACTGTAAGTCTTTATTAAACTTCATATAGAATAATCGCAAGATCGTTTAAAATACCTGAGATCTACTGTGATTGATAAAAATTGTCATATAGAGCACTAGATTTGACTCCCAGAATGCTTGAAATTGCATTTCCGAGCTTCTACATTTCCAAAATTTTCTGAAGGGCAAGCCCCAGACCCCCTACCATTCATTAGTCACAGCCACCTATTCTACCATGGTAAGCCGCTTACTTCAAAAATTAATGAAACCCCTGCTCTCCCTCCCCCTAACCTCTCCATTGACTGAAGAAGAGAAGGAAAGTAATAGAAGATCTATCCATTTTTCTTGTAGAGCCACAGAGTCACATGGACTCAATAACACTGGAGAATCAAACAACTCACAGCTCACAAGATACTTTATCTTTTGACAAATCAGGTATCTTAGTACAGTTTCAGTGATGCACATTTACAATACATTCATACTTAACTAACAATAGCTTAATACTTTATATTTATAAATTTTCATGTTACCTAGTAAATAGCTTTGTATTATTTTACAAGTGCTGTGCAAGTGAGTTATAAGATATTAGGAAATTTAAATTATTGTGGATAATTACAGTCAAAACAGCTCAAGTGTTCCTGCCAAGAATGCATTAATGAATTCATTATTGCAAATTTGATTTCATTAATCATTTCAATAATCCATTCTTCAAAATATGAAGAATCAAAAATTCAAAACAAGACTTGATCCAATACTCAAATGTTGATTTGATTAATGGCAAAATATCTCTTTCCATCCCCTTAAGAGAGGTGATAGTAAATCTGGAAAACAAAGAGGCAATTTAAGTGATTTTATAAAAATACAGGGATATGATTCGCTTTTGACTGCTAGCGTTGACTGAAATTTGCATATTTGACAGTTAACTACCAAACCGCAAGATTTGTATATTGTACACTGATTGGAGGAGCATGCACAAAAGAATGTCTGCTGTCGCAAGCAATCAAACAAACATTTTTTTAAATGCTCATTTTACAGCAAATTTAGCGCAACTTTTCGACAATAACAATGAAATAACTACAGGAAGAAAATGGACGTCTATAAATTTTGAAAGAGCCAAGCGTGACAAGCGTGGCTTCCTGACTTTCCTGCGGTTGGCATACCGGTGGCTTTTCAGCGTCAATGGTCAGGTTGAAAATTATTAAAAGCGGTCGCAGTCGTGGAAGCAAACTATAAATAAATTTCCTCTTTGTTTTCCAGATTTACTATCACCTCTCTCATGGGGATGGAAAGAGATAAAATTATTTTGCCATTAATCAAATCAACATTCAAGTATTGGATTGAGTCTTGTTTTGAATTTTCAATTCTTCATTTGAAGAATGGATTATTGATATGATTAATGAAATCAAATTTGCAATAATGAATTCATTAATTAATGCATTCTTGGCAGGAACGCTTGAGCTGTTTTGACTGTAATTAATTAATTAAATAACTTTTGGTAGCTCAAGGGAGGGCGCTTATTGGAGAGGGGGCGCTTATTAGGGACGGGCGCTTATTTGTTTTTGACATAATCATTGAAGTGTGAAAAAGCACTTTTAATGAACAATAACAGAAACTGTAACACTAATAACTGTAACAATATGGGTTTGCATAGTCAGAATAGCAAGATCGAGAAATTAAGATGAAGACATCCCTAGTCTCTCTTTTGTCTACATGACCTTCTGGTGCCCATTTAGTGTTATAATGTCACCTTTTTGTTCCTGTACATGTATGGTAGGGGGCGCTTATTGGAATATGGAACTTACGCAATAGGGGTGCCTATTGGAAGGGGGCGGTTATTGGAATAGGGGCCCTTATTAACAAAACGACACTCAAGGGGGAGCGCTTATTAGAAAAGGGGCGCTTATTGGAAGGAGGGCGCTAAATCGAATCATTACGGTAGCGCAGAAATCCAAGAAAAAATGTATTTTACATAAAGATGTATAGAGCCGGAGAAATTATTGAAAGCGCGATTGTCTTTATTTTTCTCGCGCTCCTCACTCGTGCGCGCACCAGTATCTTATGAAAAAAATAAAATGTCTGTGAACAGGCTAATTACTAGTATTTTATTGACAAGAACCTTGTTAACATAGTGTGAGCAGTTCCTAGAGATAACCACTTTATTATTTTCTCAAGCATCCTTCTGTTTCTTGTTTTTAGATTCCAAGCTGCTATGTAGCTTATTACAACATGAATCTGATGATGTGCGAAAGATCTATGATCGTCTGGACACAAAAATGCCAGGGCATGGTCACTATAGAGCAGTGGCTTTGTATCATGGCCTTGATCATTACCAGATAGCTTCAGGCCTTGATAAAAATAATGATGGACCATCAAGAGCACTTATTGAATGGCTTGCAGCTGAGAAACCAGAATTAACAGTTAAGGAGTTTGTTACTGTTGTGAGAAGAGAAACTAAAAGGAATGATGTTGCTAACTTGCTGGAAGCATATGATGCAAACTATACAAATTAAATTTGCAGGATGTAAGATTACTATGACTCGATACAATGTTACAATTGATTTAAATTTTGTAGTATCTGGTAGTAATATTATGGGAATATGTTGCATCATTCTTGAAAAAAGGTCTTAAGAGCTTTAATATATTTGAATTACATTCATTTCAATGTGCGAATAGGAATATCACACAATAATTCATATTCCAAGGTCTCTGAACATAACAAATAACTGGGTGAAACATGAAATAAGGTCATTAGAGCAGTTGTAAACTGAGTGTCCTTAAACCAAAGCAATCACAGTATTGTCAATCATGATAAAACATGTAGCAAATATAGTAAACCGGTGCTAATTGCAGGAAAACACAGGTGACCAAGTCGTGATTGGTTTTGGTTTTGCATCTGATTGGTTGAGTAGGTGCAGCACAATTTTTAAAACCACACAGGGCTTCGTAAAACAAAACTGAAGCAATTCTGCTGATTACTTAGGACACTCAATTGAAAAGCTCTCTAAGTAACAATGTGAATAGGAAGCAAGCAAAACAAGAGGCTATACTGTAAGCTTAACCTCTTATCAGAAGGATCTGGAGAGCTTGTGTTGTTACATTGTAGGAGGATTTTTGGAGCTTTACAGCAGCCAATGTACATTGTAGGAAGTTATGCTTTGACAATGTCAAAATGGCCTTCAAAAAAGTGCTTGTGGAAGGTGGCCTAATGACTAACACATTAAAACTCAAGATCATGCACTCTGGGTTTGAGCACTGGCCACAGTCACAGTACTGTGTTATTGGGCAAGACACTTGATCTTAAAATGCCTCTCTCTGCCCATGAGTAGTTTAGGATTAGGGCAACCTGTCAAAATGCTGAGGGTAACCTCCAATGGACTAGCATCCCATTCAGGGGTGGTACAGGCATGTAGCAGTATTCCTAGTGACGTCATGCTACAGAAACTGGGATAGCTCAGCTGATGTGGGACACGTTGGTAGTTACCTTTATTATCATTTACTTAGTGAAAAAGTTGGGGAACTTTTTCTTTCAAGAGTGGGAACCCTGCTGATAGCCATGAAAGCTTTCCTATCATTTTGGTAGATTTAATGTTAATAATGACTTGGACTGTGCAGTCCTAAATAAAAATAAAAAAATGCAGGATCCTTTGGATGCCTGACAAAAAAATATATTTTACAACTAACTACATATTTATTCATAAAAAATAATAATAATTAAATTGATCATATTATTTTTTAAATTATGATTTATTGTATTTTTATAGGCTTTAAATTATTTTTGTATTCAAATGTTAATACTGGTTAGTTCAGTATTTTACTGAAAAGTAGCAAGTTTTTGATAGATAGTGACTGTATTGTTCATGTGCAGTATAAGCTGTTAATTTATTTTATTTTTTTAAGTTCCAACCCCTTTGTCTTTGTTTAAATACGAAACGTGCTCGATCGAATTTAGAGAGAATTTAACATCAAAAGTGGAAGAAATCTCTTCAAGAACAAAGTAAAATTGGTACTAAGTCAATTTAAATATATATAATTATTTGGAAAATTACACGAAATGCGAACACTTACACAATGTAGGAGCTTGCCTATTGTAACTATGGTAAGACAAGTGAAAGTTTGGGAGAACAAAAAAATGCAGGAGAAAAAGAGAATGCAATTTGAAGTTCTCAAAACATTCACGAGTCTTACCTAAGGTTGAATTACAACAATTTGTGTAGAGTATCACTAGTTGTTTAGACGTTTTGTGTAGAATGTTTTTTAAAGTAAGAATATGTTTTTAATTAAAGTAAAAATATTTCTTTGTTCATTTACAGTGTCCACAATTAGTACAGCAGTGCTAAATCCTCTGACACTTAAATAAAGTTGTTTATTTATTTTATTTATTATTTATTTATTTTCACAACTGTTTTTTGAACAATTTATTAATAAGATTGAAAGAACCAAAATCTTTCATCTAATTAAAATAATTACCATTTTTAATTACTTTAAGTCATTTTGTTGAACAAAGTGATATGTATATAATTTTCCAAATAATTATGATTTGGTCAGTTATGAACTGTATACTATATTTAGAGTTTGAGATGTTGTATAAAACTTTTGTCATTTTCCTAAGACTAATGTATTTTTGCATTAGACTATTATTTAGTTGGAAATGTAGTGAATTAATAAATCATTATTTACTTCTAAGATTTGGTAGTATTTTTTTGCAGTATTTTACATTAAATTTATTCCATGAAAAATAGTTGTCTATGGAAAAAAACGTTCGAAATAAAACGATCGAAATGCTGCTCAGTTCTCTTTTCTAGGTGAGGAGAGGGTGGGCTGAGAGTAGAGTAGACTGCAAAACAGTCCGTATTTTAGCGCAAGAGTCGGGCTGAACGTCACCCGAAAAGGATCTGGAACGAGCGTGAAAATTACGAGTGGGATTGGGGAGAGACGCTGAAAATACGGACTCTATTCACGCGTCGCGCACAACATCTCGAGAAAAAGAGAGTTTACATGTTAATGTAACTTTTTCTGCTTATCTTTAGTCTGAAGTGTCAGCCGTCTCCTCGCTCTAACCGTTAGAGCGAGGAGACGGCTGACACTTTCTAGATATAATTAGTTCCATTTATGTTCAAAGTATTAAATCCTGGTTCTAGGAGAAGGATCAAGCTCTCGCCATATGAACAGTCCGTTTACTCCTTAAGGCCCGTTTACACATGCGATTTTTGATGCGATTTATCGCGCGATTCCAAATCGCCCGTGTAAACCAGCTGCGATTTCATGGCGATTTGAATGCGATTTGTCGCTGCTGTTTCGAACTTGCTCGAATTTTGATGCGATTTTATATCGGTGATTTTGTGACTAAAAAGCGATACATCTCCTACAACTCGCCATACAAATCGCCATAAAAAAATCGCCGTGAAATCGCAGTTAGTTTACACTTGCGCGATAAATCGCCGCTAAATCGCATCAAAAATCGCATGTGTAAACGGGCCTTTATATGATTTTCATTATTCACATTTATTGATGCAATGAGAAAAGTAGCGCACTTTACAGTGTGGTTAGAATTGCCGTTTTCACTATGGGGCGGGAACACCGGAGCTGACGGGGGAGGACACCGGGGAAAACGACATGCGATTGCGACAGATTGGGGGGGGGGGGGGGGACGGACAAAACTGTGCAATATGGGGCAACAGCAAAGGAGAAAGTGCCGGGAGTCTCCAAGGAACGAGGCCGCGTGAACCAGGAGTAAAGGGTTTGGGAAGCAGGAAGCTCGCCCCAACATATTTGACTACAACTATCAGAATTATTCAGTATCTCGTTCTTGTGTGAGGTTGCTACGCAGGCTATTCAATTGATTTATTCAATAGTCTAATTTATTGACAGGACATCATTTTCAAGGGGGTGGGTCATAATTGTTGAAACACTTCGTTTTTGACCCATCGTATTCTTCCTCTCTCCTCCCCTAATCAATTTGACAAAACTGCTACATGAGTGTATTTTTTCCTGTTACCAACATTGACAGGGGGAAAGGGGGTGTGAACACTCATTAAGTAGTTGTGAGGATCACAAAAGTTTTTGAAAGTGTTTCAAGGAAATTTGGCCGGAATTGTAGGTTTGTCTTGCTGTAGTTATTTGATGTTTGTGTGGTCATTTTTCTGATTTATCGGTATACGAGCATGAGGCAATTTTTATAGTCAAAGCGCTTCACGCATGAACGCTCGACTTCAACTACTTCATCATCCGGGCGAAACGATTGCATACCAGTTGCCTCCATTACTACACCCGAACGAACCTCCTTCGCCCCGCTATGTTGCGTTTCACGGAGACCGACTAATCTGCTAGCTAGTATTATTTATCGTATTGTATTGCAGACCGACCTCAGAACTATGACAGATCTGGCTAGCACAGTCTCTCGTCATATGGACGGCGCACCTTCAACAAACGCGACTTCGAGGTTGAACTATAACTGATTAATTTTACTATCCCCTCTACCCCTACGGAACGATCTCGACCTTTCCATTCACTCCCCCCTCTTGAAATTACGTTCTACAATCCGGTCCGTACAACTCTTGATGACCGTATGCACATATATGATCTTCAGTAATTGGTTAAACAAAAAGTCCAAAACATTTCGGAGTGAGTGAGCAACATTCAAGCCACTCTTGTAACCATTTTGCCATGGTTACATGAGACAAAAAAAGCGAGCCAATGGCCCTGGTTTGTTTATGCTTTACATCTCAGTGAGTTCTTGTCTCTTGCATAAATTAACTGAGTAAATTACAGTGGTTGGTTCCGTCTCTATCTATATGATATATGCATATTACAATTTTAGCAGGCAGTGGACCATCAAAGTGCTTTGGTAAGCACTTCGTGTGGCTCAGTTCAAGGCTTTTGATGGAGACGGGTTGAAAACCGTCAAATTGGAAAGTAACCAACTGCAGATGATCAGGTCAGTTTTGGATTTAACTTTTTAGACCCACAGACACCTTTTCAATCACTTGAAATATCCCGGGATCCCGGAAATATGCGGTAATCTGCGTGTGTTATATGCCATATGCCGTTATGTATATTTAAATTTCCAAATGTACTTAAACATGAAGGTAATTTTCCACCTTGCAGAAACTGACGCAATCTCCTAAGTACTTTGAGGTAAGACAAGTTCATTTCATGCTTATTTACAACCGTGTTTCACAAAAGCTAAGATGGAATTGGTGATCAAGCGGCGTGTAATCGAGCCAAATTCTACCCTCCACGTGTTTGCTCTATAGCGGTTTCCCTGATCTGAAAAAAGGTCGACCTTGAATGAACGCCTAAACAGTGCGATGTGCACAAGAGTTTTCGAACTGATTCTATGTAGACACAACATGATATATTGGACATCAATCTATTTGCTGTAAAATACAAATACAAGCGTTAAATGTTGAGTATGTTGACTTCCTTGATCGCGTTGAATTGTCACTATTTGTATAGTTGGTTTGTCACTGGATCGTTTTTGAGTACCGTTCTAGTCTTGCCTTAACTTGTATTCTAAAATACAAGGCAGTACAGTGTCTACAGTCGCTTTGCCTTATTTTTTTAAATGGGTATCTGTTGATAAATTCTGAGTATGATGGCTCAGTATTTGGTACAAGGATTGAGTTGAGATTTTGCGCACATATTTCAAAGTATTTGTTTTACCTAAATTCATTACAGTTTCAGTTGGATAAAATTTATCGAAACTTCTTTGTCAATCTCTACATTGAATCTGAGGTGCTTGTTCTTAGTTTTGAGAGATTTTTCATCGTCACGTGATTGAGCCATAATAAAAATAGATTATAAGAATAGAAAACTTCTAGAAACAAGTCAAACAATAGCACAGTCGAAGCACCGCTATGCTCTGACAAATTTTACAAAATTTTTGGAGAGAAAAGAGGGACTGTTTTTGGAATGTACAGTGTGCTAAGCTTTGCCAACTGGGCCAGGGCTGCGAGGTGGATATAATAGAACTGAAATGATGGTTATTTTTCGTTATGTTTTATATATTCAAGTTGCGTTTTATTTGACCAAATGTTGTAGGAAATCATGCGTTCTTTTAGCTTGATACCCGCCAGACAACCTTCGGCATTCCTCAGATTGTTTGTTGCTCGTGGATGTTTTACGATTTTATTTTATTCATTGAGCAGTTTGAGTGACTGGTAATAGACTTTCGACACAAATGCGGTAGTTGTGCGAGACATTTTGCTGCGCCTTTTACGGTTTCGTAAACATCCTGATGACGCTTCACTTCAAATCATCATGCTGATTGCAGAACTCTATTGTATTTTTTGTTATTATTTCTGCACAAGTGAAAAACTCCCTTTAATATTCGACTCAGTCACGTGTCGGCGTCCTTGAGTGCTTTTGCAAATCACGTGCGCGTAATACTGCACTACACATGGTTACGAAGATTTGCAGTAAGCAAAATTTAGACTTTCAGTTTTAATCAGTTTTGCCATGAAAAGGCATAATTGATTGTGACATATTGAATTATCAGGGTAATTATAATTAGAAATCAACTTGTGATGAATTAATGTACTGTGCTTATATGAAATAGCCGATTTCACCGTTGTTTGTAGAGCCTAGTTTGTAGAGCCGCGTTACCCGTACAGGCGGTTTAGTTTTTTTTTTCGGTGAGCGCGAAGCTCGTTTTCACTATGGGGCGGTAACACCGGAGCTGACGGGGAGGATACGGGGGAAAACGACATATGCGATTGACGAGAGATTGGGGGGGGGGGGGGGGGTGGGAGGGTGGAACGGAACAAAAACTGTGCAATATGGGGCAACAGCAAAGGAGAAAGTGCCGGGAGTCTCCAAGGAACGAGGCCGCTAAAGGGTTTGGGAAGCAGGAAGCTCGCCCCAAACATATTTGACTACAACTACCAGAATTATTCAGTATCTCGTTCTTGTTTGAGGTTGCTACGCAGGCTATTCTAGTGTTACAATTTGATTTATTCAATTCTTTGTTTTTCATCTGACGTCATCAAGATTCTAAAATCTAAACTTTTAATCCTACAAAGCTATTCTTTTTATATCTTCTAGACATGGAAATCATTAATCTTTATGCAAAGTTTGGTATCGATCTAGTGATTCCTTTTGGAAATAAAGCTATTTGAAATTTGTGATGTCCCGGATGAAAGTGTTTCTGAACTGTCACAAAAACGGATATTTTTATATCATTTTTAAATTTTCAGACGTGATAATAATTTAGAAGTGATGTCTAAACAGATTTGAAGTGAAAGCTAATGATATTGACGGTAGAATCAACTCTACTTCTTGTGCAATTTCATGGCGGCCATATTTGTGTCCCTCTGACGGACACAAACGTGGGCGGCGGCACTACTAAATACTGTAATTTTCTGAAAATTAGTTTGGCAATAACTCGGTTATGAAAAACGCTACAAAGCTATAATTTGGACAAAACGTTTCTTTCTGCCAGCTATTTTACCTGTTAATTTTCTGATGTTGTTCATGTAAGCAAACAGTTTTTGTAATGTTGATGAAAACCACCACGACAGACATGATTTTCAAGGGGGTGGGTCTTAATTGTTGAAAACACTTCGTTTTGACCCATCGTATTCTTCCCCTCTCCTCCTCTAATCAATTTGACAAAACTGCCACATGAGTGTATTTTTTCCTGTTACCAACATTGAAGGGGGAAAGGGGGTGTGAACACTCATTAAGTAGTTGTGAGGATCAAAAGGTTTTTGAAAGTGTTTCAAGGAATTTGGCCGGAATTGTAGATTTGTCTTGCTGTAGTTATTTACAGTATACAAGCAGGCAATTTTTATAGTCCAACGCGGCTTCACGCATGAACGCTCGACTTCAACTACTTCATCATCCGGGCGAAACGATTGCATACCAGTTGCCTCCATTACTACACCCGAACGAACCTCCTTCGCCCTGCTATGTTGTGCGGTTTCACGGAGACCTACGGCTAATCTGCTAGCTAGTATTATTTATCGTAGTGTAGTGGCAGACCACTTTGACACAGAGGATGCCCGACCTCAGAGCTATGACAGATCTGGCTAGCAGTCTCTCGTCATATGGAGCGCACCTTCAACAAACGCGACTTCGAGGTCGAACTATAACTGTTCTACAGTAACATATTAATTTTACTATCCCCTCTTCCCCTACGGAACGATCTCGACCTTTCCATTCACTACCCCCCCCCCCCCCCCCCCCCCCCCCCCCCCTCTTGAAATTACGTTCTACAATCCGGTCCGTAGATCGACAACTCTTAATGACCGTATGATCTTCACTAATTGGTTTAAACAAAAAGTCCAAAAAATTTCGGAGTGAGTGAGCAACATTCAAAAGCTCAATATCTCTTGCAACCATGTTGCCATGGTTACATGAGATAAAAAAGCGAGCCAATGGCCCTGGTTGTTTATGCTTTGATCTCAGTGACTTCTTAAATCTTGCATAAATTAACTGAGTAAATTACAGTGGTTGATCCGTTTCAAATCTATATGATATATGCATAAATTTTTTAGCAGGCAGTGGACCATCAAAGTGCTTTGCTAAGCACTTCGTGCGTGGCTCTTCGAGGCTTTTGATGGAGACGGTTTAAAAACCGTCCAACCAACTGCAGATGATCAGGTCAGTTTTGGATTTAACTTTTTAGACCCACGAACACCTTTTTAATCACTTGAAATATCCCGGGATCCCGGGAAATATGCGGTAATCTGCGTGTGTTATTATTTTTATGCTGTTATGTATATTAATTTCCAAATGCACTTAAACATGTAGGTAATTTTCCACCTTGCAGAAACTGACGCAATCTCCAAAGTACTTTGAGGTAAGACAAGTTCATTGTCTTGCTTATTTACAACCGTGTTTCACAAAAAGCTAAGATGGAATTGGCGATCAAGTATCCCGAGCAGCGGCCGGTAATCGAGCCAAATTCTATCCTTCCACGTCATTGCTCTATAGTGGTTTCCTTGATCTGAAAAAAAATCGACCTTGAATGAACGCCTAAACAGTGCGACATGCACAAGAGTTTTCGAACTGATTCTATGTAGACACAACATGATATATTGGACATCAATCGATTTGCTGTAAAATACAAATACAAGCGTTAAATGTTGAGTATGTTATTCCTGTTGACTTCCTTGATTCGTTGAATGTCACTGACTATTTGTATAGTTGGTTTGTCACTTGCTCGTTTTGAGTTCCGTTCTAGTCTTGCCTTAACTTGTATTCTAAAATACAAGGCAGTACAGTGTCTACAGTCGCTTTGCCTTATTTTTTTAAATGGGTATCTGTTGATAAATTCTGAGTATGATGGCTCAGTATTTGGTACAAGGATTGAGTTGAGATTTTGCGCACATATTTCAAAGTATTTGTTTTACCTAAATTCATTACAGTTTCAGTTGGATAAAAATTTATCGAAAACTTCTTTGTCAATCTCTACATTGAATCTGAGGTGCTTGTTGTTAGTTTGAGAGATTTTTCATCATCACGTGATTGAGCCATAATAAAAATAGATCATAACTAGAAACTTCTAGAAACAGTCGAAGCATCGCTATGCCGACAAATTTTACAAATGTTTGGAGAGAAAAGAGGGACTGTTTTGGAATGTACAGTGTGCTAAGCTTTGCCAACTGGGCCAGGGCTGTGAGGTGGATATATATTAGAAATAAATGATGGTTATTTTTCGTTATGTTTTATATATTCAAGTTGCGTTTTATTTGACCAAATGTTGTAGGAAATCATGCGTTCTTTTTAGCTTGATACCCTGACGACCTTCGGCATTCCTCAGATTGTCTGTTGCTCGTGGATGTTTTATGATTTTATTTTATTCATTGAGCAGTTGAGTGACCGATAATAAACTTTCGACACAAATGCGGTAGTTGTGCGAGGACATTTTGCTGCGCCTTTTACGGTTTCGTAAACATCCTGATGACCTTCACTTCAAATCATCATGCTGATTGCAGAACTCTATTGTATTTTTTTGTTATTATTTCTGCACAAGTGAAAAACCCCCTTTAATATTCGACTCAGTCACGTGTCGGCGTCTTGAGTGCTTTTGCAAATCACGTGCGCGTGATACTGCACTACACATGGTTACGAAGATTTGCAGTAATCAAAATTTAGACTTTCAGTTTAATCAGTTTTGCCATGAAAGGCATTGTGACATATTGAATTATGTGGTAATTATAATTAGAAATCAACTTTGTGATGAATTACTGTGCTTATATGAAATAGCCGATTTCACCGTTGTTTGTAGAGCCTAGTTTGTAGAGCCGCGTTACCCGTACAGGCGGTTTAGGTTTTTTTTTCGGTGAGCGCGAAGCTCAAGAGCGAGCGTGGCCGGAACGCGAGACGAAAAAAACCCCTAAGCCGCCAGTACTACAGGCTAGCTCTTTGATACATTTTACGATAAAAATCCTAAGTCTCCAAACATTCTTGAAACCAGCTCAAATCTTGCTAATTTCGTCATGGTCTTTCCATAATAAAAACATCCGTCCCGATGACGAGCCGCAGCCGAATACGTAATCCCATTAAGAGAGTGATTGGCGTTGATGTGAAGTATTTATAATTGTTCCAAGGAGTACTCAGTCACACTATATTCTGGCATTCTGGGGATTAAGAATCTTGCTGATAAGTGGAGTATTTCTTGAAAACACTTCAATTTCATTTCTGTAAAATGATGGCTTCGCCAAAATAATAACTTCAAGTAGAACTGTAACACTGCACACAAGTTGACATGGTTCAGTATCATCTATCATATCCATTCTGGTAAAAACAAATAGTGATGTCAAAACGCAGAGATATTGAAATCTTTCTGATAGAAGAAATACTTATCATATATGGATAAATATTTTTGCCCCGGCAATGAGGTGTATACCCAGGTAACCAAGAAGGATAATCGTCGCCGAAGAGGAGGCAGGTGGGGCAAAAAAGAAATTAAGCAGCAGTCACAAACGGCGTAACTTCGTGAAAGAGGAAGAAACCACGGCTTGAAATGTACAGTATAGGCAAGGTGGGCCCAGTAGGGACTAAGAGCAGCATATATTAACTTATCAGTATAGCGCGGTCAAATATTGTGACTATTCCAGCAGTGAAGATAGTCGTGATATAATTATTCTGTTACAATTTTGATCAGAATGGGCCTCCATATTTAACCATTTTATAATGGCAGTAAAATTTGAACAATTGAAACACTCTGGGGTTAAACTGCGACCTGTTATTTTTCATTTATAATCACAACGAGAATATAGGCTGATAACCTTTGTTTTTTAACCAATCAGAACAATGTTTTGCAAAATTGTTGAGACACTCTCCCAAAAAATAATTTTTATTAAAAAAGCATGATCTCATTGAGATAATAAACAATAACATTGATTCTGACCCCCCTCCCCCTTTCAATTTTGTTGCTTAACGGTTTGAATGTGATCCCGAAATTCAGACAACATGGATAAGGGGGAGAAGACGAGGTATAATCGTTAAAATGTCTAAAGTGGCCCTGTTTATGAAGAGTGTCTCTCAACTCTTTTCACAGAGCATTGTAGAAATGCAATAACTGATTGGATTTTAATAATTGCTGATGTGTGTTTACCTTTCAGTCAAATGTGCAGCAAGAGGAATGTCAACGAAGGCTCGAGCTCTGAGGAGGACGAATCTAGAAGAAAAAAGTCTAGATCTACCTCGTCGCAATCATCTTCGTCGCAATCACCCCCGTCGCAATCATTTAGAATTTGTTCTAGTGCATTTGTAGATTCATCGAATAGAGGTGAAAGAAAAATGGTTAAAATCCCATTAGATGTTCTTTTACACAAAAGTGAAAAAGAAATAAGAGACATCCTTATTACAGAATTACCACAGCTGCGAGGTACAAGGTGAGAATCTCTGCTTTATACCGTACATGTACAAGTCAGTTTTCCACAAACAATTGTTTCCTTTATCAGGAGATACAATTAGGTGCAGTGAGAACCACAACTGCAGTTTTGTTTTGTTCGTTATTTGATGTTAAAATATTACCTTTGAAAGAAACAATTTCAGAGAAAAAATCTCAAAATGGATGCTTTAATAATTAGCTTAACATCGAGGACAAATCCGTGATGCCAGTTTTAACAACGGTTTCTGAACCAGTTTTTCAGCAGTAAAACCTCTCTGCATGCTCAAAACACAAGTTGATTGTTTATGTCATTAGTATCTACGAAAGCAAACAAACAAACAAACAAACTAACAATCAAAATGAGAAATAAACAAATAAACGACTCCATTTATTAACTAGGCCTCGTTAGATAAATGTTAACTGATCACTACGTAATGGGTACCATATGTAAGAAATACAAAACCTTTCCGTGTTTCTATCTCTCACGAATTGTCTTCATTTAACAATTCTAGCTTTGCATTTTTCGCCAAGGATGAAGCATGGAAAAAGTACTTCTGTCCTTGTTCTTTTCATTGTGAAGCAAAAGACCACTATGCAGCGGAGTGGAATGGAAAGAACATTCGCCATGCGGCACCAGGCAACAGAGCTGTTTATATCCTAATGGAGGTATACTAATTCCATTTTTTTAGTTCATTTCGTGCTAAAATATAAAGTTGAATGTTATTTCTTAAATCCAACCACAAATGATCCATGGTAATGATGGAAATTCTTTAAGACATGCATGGGCATTAATTTCATAGCCCAAGGGTGGGGTTTTGATCAGCTGTCTTCCAAAATGTCCAAGGGTTTCCTGCCTGCTCCCCAGGGCAGATATATACAATGATTTTATGTGACCAATTATTAGCCTCAAACAAACGTTGGTCAACGAAACGAATTAATTTTCTGCTTCAGGGGGTCACAAGCGAAAACATCGTTCCGGAAAGGCACTTGGAGAGTGGCTATGAAACAATTTTAACAGGTATGTTGTATGTTGGAGTTTTTTTTAGATAAACAAAATACTAAAATTGGCGAGATTTAAAAGTTCACGTTTACCCAACAAGACCAGATACTTTTCATTTACCTCGCGCAATTCAACATTCACCAGTACATTTTAACGACTTTTCAACCAAATCAACCTCAATAAAGAGTTAGGTCGAACCGGACGGAGAATAATTGGCTTTCCCTGCGCTGATCTCGCTGCGCTCGTTCCTTACGTAAGTCAATATTAATGAAAAACGTATTCAACGATTACTCTTTTCTTTTCTTGTCTTTCACAGAAAGTAATGCAACTGCTCCTTCAGTGGAAGGGGTGGACCCCTCCTTCCGTGAAGATCTGCAGGATGAGGTATTTGTATTTTGCACTGTTTTTATCTTGTTGTTTGACTGGATAAAATCACGTTAGTGATGGAACGACTAACATACACATCTGAGGATGTTTTTGTATACAATTGATACAGTCTTAAAAACATCAAATTTTCAAACTAAGCTACTAGTCTTGAGACATCAGTACACCTTGCTTTAGTTTGCACTGTAAATTTTAAAACATCTCAAGACGATATTTCAAGCTGAGTAACAGGCGGGGTGAAGTTTTGAGTTTAATGCCGGAATTTGTACTCCTCTGTTTATTTGCTGAGTTTGTCTTTCAAATGTAAAAATTAAACTTTCAGTAAGAAAACTGAAACGGACTCTCGCCAATAATCTAAGAATACAACTTTGTATCTGATTGGCCGAGTTCTTTTTCAACTGAATGCGCGACTGTTCTTTTGAACTAAACTGATTTAAAACCAAAGAAAATCAATTAACAGAGAACAGGGCTACAATTAGTGAATTCATTATTTTGCAGGAGCTGCAGGACTACATGGAAATAATAACAAGAGAAGGTTAGAAAGTAGTTTTAGTTCTCCACTTGTCGCGTGTTACTTATGACGTGCTAGATTCCTTTATGTTCAGAGCATTTGAATACCTACTGTAGCTTACTGTAAAAGCTTATCTCAGGTCAGCCACATATAATGTAGCGTGTTTAAAAATTTTCCACCAGATTTAGAAAACTGATAAAATCTATTATAAAAGCAACATCCACTATTCTTTCCACAACAATTATTTTAATTCCAGTTCTCATGTCGGTTCCGCTTTGTGCGTGTGGGGGAGGGGGGAGGGGGCTGGAACCCGGAAGAAAAGGGTTCGATAAGTCTGCAGAACTTCGCTAATAATAAAGACACCGTAGAAACTACATAACGGGGTGTCTTTTATCGGTTTAAAAACCGTGTGGGGAGGTTCCCACCTCTTCAGTTGTGCTTTTTCTATTGCGAAATATTTCAGTAAAGATTTCAGTCGCATTTTCTGGCGGCACTAAAAACACTCGTATGTTCACTCTGTGAGTTCGTGAGTTTATCTTCTAAATTGTAGGTCATCGATCCATGAAGCTTTGTAAGTCTGATTATTTTTTGGAAGGTATTAAATTTTTTTTTTTTTTTACAGAACATGCAATAATTGTAATCGAGGAAATTGTTCCAAACGAAGGAGACGTTGCGGTAATAATAAATACTGTAATAAATGCACCTTATTCGATGGTTTAACATATAATACGCGCGGATTTTTTGCCAGTTGCGCAGTATTTTTCTGAGCCCCGTAGGGGCGAGGAAATATGCGAGCGTATTATATATCGTATTATCGTATTATATGTTAAACCATCGAATAAGGGATTTATTATTTTAGGATTATAAACTATCTGTATCCCGGGAGACTATGTCCTCCTAGAGAGGATTGTCGCCCAGCAGACAGAACCCTGTACTGGGGAATATGAATCCTAGAAAAGATCATTCCCTCGGGGTCCTCGACCCCCTGGAGAGCATGTAGTCGAAACTCTCGTAAGCGACCAACTCGGGAATTCGAAAAAGTGGTCATAACTAGAGCTGGTCGCTTACGAGAATGGGCTCTCTTAAGTGACCACGCGCTCAAACGATAGAGGCTGGCCACTTACGAAATGTACGAAAGCGAATGTACAGGTCAAGCATAAATAGATTGAAAACTTCTCTTATTCAGATGATTACAAATAGTACAATGTCTCCTAAATGTGTAGCACAACAAGTGGTCGCTTACGAGAGCTTAAAAACAAAGGAAACGACCGGTTGGTAATTCCCAAAAGTGTTCGCGGTCGCTTACCGATGCCGGGAGCGGTCGCTTATGAGAGCTTTTAATTACAGAGTTTTAATCACAATGGTGGTCGTAACTAGGCTTGGTCGCTTACGAGAGCGGTCGCAACGAGAGCTTCGACTGTAGTTTCCTTGGTCGGATTACTTTATACATCGCTCCAATCCTGGGTTAAAAGGTTTATGGAGTAAACGTGTATGGGAGCACTTCATTTCAGACTCTTGTTTTTTTGTACTAGGAATAATGATACGACAAGTCATTCTTGTAAATGTTTTTCGGGATTTAAACTTCCAGTTATTGAAGTAGTAAGTAGAAATGAAACTAGAGACTGAAATACAACTCCGTTTGGCTTTGACAAACCTGATAAACGTTGCATTATTGTTTATTGGAATTCTTAAGTTTGGAATTCTTAATTTTCGATGCAATAATTCAAACAATGTGCCAATGTCGTAAAAATAACCAAAACTTTCCTTTATCTCATCTGTTCTAATTAACAAAAATCGCTAATTTGATATGAATATGAAGCATCACGTTTGAAAATTGGGAAAATAGGCTATTTATCAGAAATGTCAATAGTATTGTTCATAGAGTCGATATATTCCAGTTGTGGGGCCAATGTGGCAGAAATTATTTCTCCTTTATTATTTTTGAGCCAATCATTCGTCTTTGTGTCAGTGTAATTACAGAGTTGTTTGTGTTACAAAGGAGTTCCGAAATTTCTTCTACATAATGCATGCAATTGTACTCTATAAATTGTAGAATAAAATCATGAAGCAGAATTCTAATCTAATAGGCCATTTTCGTATTCTCGATATCTAACTGGAACTAGTTTGCAATGGCGGCTTAATAAGGGGGGATTCTTTTCAAATGCAAATGTAATATAGGTGTTTTTAATGATATTCTCCCGTATTGGCCTCCATTCCAAGCTACACTTCCAGTTCAAAACCGAGAATACCGTCGGCGAATATGGCCTATTGTCTGCACTTGAATACATAAACTAAAAGTGAAAAACATTGAAAATATTGCATATAATGTTAAGGAACTAAACTATATTTGTATATTCTAGGGTGGATACACATTTTTCTTAAAACTAACTGAATATTGTATGGTCAACGATGTCAAAGTACAGTTTGGTAACATCGATCCGATTTCAGTCAGTAGAAGTGGCGTCAAACTTTTTGAGGGGAAAGTTCCTCGTAAGTGATTAGGCCAGTATAGAATGAAGGGTTTCCTGAATGTAAGTTATTCTTGATTAAGCACCACTTTTTCATCTTTTACATGTTACCAACTTATGGGGATTACTTTGCTATAAATGAACTAAACCAGAGGTCTATAACTAGAGGTTTCCATCAAGCGATAGCGCATGGGCCATCAGACTCGTGAGTGAGCTAGTTTTAGAACGAATATTGTTTGCGAGAAACGTTGCCAAGGAGCAGTCTGACCAAACCATAAGTACTATAAAATAAAGACAAATAAATTTATCAGTTGATGCTAACTAGACTAGTGTTACTAGTCTAACTACGTACCTACTTGAGAGTAAACTGTTTAATAAGGCGATTATCAACTGTATATATATTCTTAGACATACAGTTATCGGATCGTGAGGTACTGTACCTCACGATCCGATAATTTTTTGCAAAACGTACAAAGACGTAAATACGTTTCAATAGTATCCGGTGCAAAAGTATAACTTTTTATTTTTATGGCAACTAATAATGTCATGTCATTACTTTCAAAACAACATCATCTCTTCCTTCAAAATGTACGAAAAGCAACAAAATAAACAAACGCTCGAAGCGGTCATTCTTAAGCCATGCATCACTATCAAGAACAATTTTTAACCCCGCACAAGTTTACCAAATAGACATAGCATGGCGCAAATCTGACTGGACAAACTAAACGACCCGTTTAAATCTTAAAGAGGTTCAAGTCATGAATATGCCAGAGACAATTCAAACATTTATACATTTCTACACTGCACGATAGAAGGCGAAATCGCCAAAGCTTTACAACGATATAGATATACAAACGTTTCCTAGGAATAAAATATTTTTGGCTAAAGAAAGTAGGTTTTTTCTTAGCACAAGTAAAACTGTCTATACATGTACATATAGTCTCTAGCTCTTGATCCGAAATCTACTAAAACGAGCACAACTCGAATTGGTCGCGACAGTTTGGAAGTCAAATTATACAGTGCAACAGTGAAAATCGTTTACCAACGTTTTCGGAAAGTATAGCATAATAGTGAGTTTCATTTTTTTCATTTTTTTAAAACAGATTTTGAAGGCTTCCAAATACGTCCTTCCTTACAACGCTCTGTTGAAGGCGAATGAAGAGAAATTCCTTCCGCCGGTTGTTTTACGCGAATTCGCAAAACAAATTAAAAAAAAAACTTTTATAGTTATAACAATAGCTCAATCTTCCATTTTAGGAATTGAAGTACAGTCAACTCTCTAGTAAGCGACCACCCTTGGTGCACGAAAAAGTGGTCGCTTACGGGAAAAATCAACAAAATAAGCCCAAAACTGAATCGATTAACTAATTATATAATTATTGCCTAATCAGTGAAAATCAGGCAAACAGACAACACTACCCTCATTAAAACTAATTTATTCTTGGTTTTTGCAACACGCTCCGTTTGTCGAACACATGGAGAACAATAATTTCTCAATCATCACGGTCGAGCCATTCATACCGAGGTTATCATGAGTTCCCGAGATTGATGAGCAACGTAGTCTGAAGCGTGAGCCACTGAATAAAAAAGAAAACTGAACTTTGTGACATCTGATTTTCTAACAATCCTCTTGGGTGGTTGCTTACCGGAAACAGAAAACAATAGAATAAGTCAAATTTCTGGCCTAAAAGGTGGTCGCGGTCGCTTAAGAAATTTGAGCAGTGGTCGCTTACGACAGAGTTTTTGAAACAGTTTTTGACTGAAAAGCAAAACGGTCATTTACAAAGTGGTCGCCTCCGAGAAGTGGTCGCTTGGATAGAGTCGACTGTAGTCGAAGTGGGCCGGGTTCTATTTTGTACAACATACCGTAGAATTCCGATAATAACGGGCCCCCCGAAAATAACGGCTACCCGAAAGTAACGTTAATTTTTTACCTTGCTATTAAACCCCCGAAAGTAACGGGCCCCCCGAAAGTAACGGCCCCCCCGATAATAGCGGCCCCTTAAAAATACAGTTTACTTTGTTTACATGGATAATGAATAACCAGCATGCAACCTGAATGACCTTTTTTATGTCTGTTATGCGTCCTCTTTGTGTAAAACCACTGCTGAATTACAAACGTTTTCTAAGCATCCGAAAGTAACGGCTACCCGAAAATAACGGCTACCCGAAAGTAACGGCCCCTTTGGCCTGCTAAATCCGAAAATAACGGGGGCCGTTATTATCGGAATTCTACGGTAGCTTCTTGCGACAGAAAAAAAATTGAATCTCACTATCAGCAAACATTTCCTTGCATTTCCTCGGAACACATTAATTTGTTAATTTGTCAATATGCACATTCCACGATAAAATTTTATTGACAGAAACTCCTAGAGATTTAGTAGAAGTTACAGGCCTGCTTTATTGGAGCACCACCAATGGCAAGAGATGGGCATGCGTATTAAACGTAGCTGACTTTTACCTTGATCCGATGAGCATGGGCTCCTAGCTGCTCCTGGTTTAGACTTATATAAACTAGTAAGTCCAATCATTAACATTTGCGAGATCCTGATTACATTATGGTCTATGTCATCAATGTCATTACTAGCAAAAGATAAGAGCGTATCATCAGCATCAGACATTCGTGGCTGACAGTTTGAAAGGCAATCTGGCAGGTCATTTATGCATTAGAATAAAGAGGAGCGGACCTAAGAATGCCATAGGTTAACTTTCGATCGTCTGAAAGGGAACCATTTACAAAGCATCTTTGGTTACGACCAGGTTACAACTGTCTAAGTACCATTTTGAGGCATCTCTCACTCCGTATTCTTTTAGTTTAGATAAAAGAAAAGCGTGATCAACTGTGTCAAAAGCTCGGGGGGGTACTCCCAAAAAAATTGGGTGGGGTGTGCCGCTGGGCTATAAAAACCCTTACCCTGTACCAGAGCACAAAACGCTAATTTTGCGACCCTGTTCCAGACTAAATGTTGAAAAAAGATACCCTGTTCCAGAGGATTTTTAACGACTTTTTTTCTAACCCAAAAGGCTAAACTATAAATCAGCACTGCTAACGTGTAGCTGTAAAGCTTCTTTAATACTCCTGCGCGTTTCGTTTCGTCTGACTAACGTAGACTTCGTCTACCCTATTCCAGAGTATAAATTACCGATCTTCGTGCCAACTTCTGGGAAACTGATACCCTGTTCCAGACCAAAAAATGCCTTTTGGTATACCCTGTTCCAGAGCAAAATGCTCAAAAACCATACCCTGTCCAGCGGCACGTACCTATATAGCGTATATAAGGGAGTACCCCCCCCCCCGGGGTCAAAAGCCTTTTTAAGATCTAAAAATACTACTGCGTTTACATTGCCTCGGTCGATGTTGTAAGCCCAATTGTCGGTAGCTTCGATCAAATAAACGCAGTAACAGTAGAAGGAAGGGATCACAATCCTGATTGATGACCTGTGTTTCCGGAACATTTAGTCCTCGCTAAACGCAAGCCGGATGATCAAAACACACTAATTTGGTAGAGCCGTCCGCTCTTCTGCTCGCTTATTTTTTTCCTACAAGCATTTCCTACGTGAATTCGAACGATTTACTCCAACCAATCAAGAACGCGCGCATTTGAAAATGCTTCAACGCGATTGGCTCCTGGTTCGCGGAAAAAAATGATCTATAAATAGCTCACTCGTGAATCTGTTGGCACAAGACCCAATACCTCAGATGGAAACCTCTAGTTATAGACCTCTGACTAAACTTTATGTCCTTAGCATGCGTACATGGTCAAGTCATGTGTAAGGCCTCTATATTTCCACCCTGGGTGCCAGAGACTTAGTTGCGCGGTTTCCGGTTAGGGTAGTCATCGGCAAAAATCCTGGATTTTTTGCTATTTATGGCTAGTGAGCAAATCGGGAAAATAGAAGCGTTTCTATTTTAAATATTTTGCCGAGACCAGATTGCTGCAATGGTCAGCAATCATACCCAACTTCTGAAAACATACACCATGACGGTCTGGGACGTCTGCGATATGTTAAGCATGGTACGAAACCTCCTTCATACTGCAAATGCAAGGTGAACATCTGGCACCGTCGGGAAAAAACGAAATTCCCGATCGTCTGGGATTTTCCGACATATGAAAACCAGGTTAGAGATACCTTGTACAGGGGTGCAATATATTATGAATAATCCTGGATAGTTTATAGACACTGAAAATTCATGGATTGAATGTTCCAAAAGAAATGCATTAGCCATGCATATGAACGCCACGCGGATCTTTTGTTTCTGCACATGCAATCTCTCAAGGATGGCCGAGAATCACGTTTGAAAGCGAATCGCAGCTCAATAAAAACTGAAAATTCGGAACGATTGTGTGTCATCTCGTTTAAAAAATATAAACCTTGTAAACAACAGCGTTGCATGGACTGACTTAAAATGAATTTTGGTTGCATAAAAGGGCTCTAGGAAAACCTAACATATACATTTTTTGTCCTGGCAGTATCTCTCACTCCAGGTGAAGTGCACGTTCAATTGGTGAACTTCATTGGAGAGACCATAAGCGGTACAGTACCGTTTACATATACCACGAAAAACGCCACAAAGAAAGTCGATGTCAAACAAGACATCCAAAATATGAATATGGATGACTTACAGGAGACGCTGATAGAGATAGCGAACAGAATGGGCCAAATGAGCATAAATTCGAAAGAAGAGACCAGTCAATCTGGTAAGCACTATTTGCTGGTAGAAGTGATAATGGGCAAATAATTAACAATTATTGGATGAGGTTCTTGTGATATCCAGAATAATCAAGGTCGAGGTAAGAGTCATCAGCCGAAGCCGAAGGCTGAGGCTGATAACTGGATATCACAAAAAACGAATGCAAATGTCATCCAAACAATAAACCACTCAGGCAGGCATAACTGCCCCTTGTTTGTCGAAGGTGTTGAGCCCGGAGAGAGAGACTACCTTTTAGGGTTAACACCCGGCGGGGGGGGGGGGGGGGGGGGGACTCCCATGTAAAAGTGACGGGTGTGATTAAGGTACCAAAATCTCGTTTTGTGGGTGTGGCTCGAATTATTTTTCACCCCTAAGAGGTACCAATTCTAAGACAAAACAAGAGACTCTCTTGGACAAAACTAGTACCTGTCATATTTTTTTACGGCTTAATACCCTAAAAGGTACTGAAATAATTCTAACGGTAGTCACTTTAGATTTTAAAACATCCTAAGCGGTACCAAACCACGAATTGTAACCCCTAAAAGGTACGACGATCACCCCCATCACTTTTATATGGAGGTTCCCCACCCCCGGGGGTTAACATTCGTGGCTTAGTACCGCTTAGGGTGTTAAAATCTAAAATGACCACCGTTAGGGTTATCCCGGTACCTTTTAGGGGATAAGCCGTTAAATAACATGACAGGAACTGACTTATCGTTAGAATTGGTACCTTTAAGGGTGAAAATGAATTTGAGCCACGCCCACAAAATGATATTCTGGGACCTTTTAGGTTTTTTTTTTTCAAAACAGTTTCCGACGATCACCATGGTCACTTTTATATGAAAGTATCCCTCGGGGTGTTGAGCCTTTGTATATATATCAGTCGTTTAAATTCAAATTCATTTAAATAATTGTCCCTTTATGTTTAGGAGGTGACAAGACTCAAGCGCTGTCCTTACTTCGCATGATTGTGGACACTGCGGCAAAGATAAATGCGATGGATTTCTTCAGGATTCTCTTTCGTACCCACGTTGGCCGCAGTGTGTTTAAGAGTTTTAAAGATGAGCAACCTCTGCTGGAGGAGATTGCAAGGGGAAATGGACACGAAGAGCTGGCTTGCTTGTTAGAGCAAAAGCATTTGATGTATGTTGGTTAACAAATAGATTCCATTTGGCCGTGCGTCTGTACAGATGACGTCAAGATGTGACAAGAACAAAGAAGTACGCCACGAGACGAAGTCGAGTGTCGTGACTATTGTGTACAGACCCACGGCCAAATATGTACACTAAAATAAGCGTATTAAAAATTAAGGCGACAGTGTTTTTGTATGCATCCAGATTAACTTTTGTGAAAACGGCTCAAAATAGACTACATTAACACAGAGAATGTTTCGATAAATACAAATTTAGATACTAGCTGATCGCTAAATTCCTGCTGCAAATTGCCTCACGGCGAACGAAGAAGCTTAACCGCTTTCACGGATTTCTCGTCACAATAAGCTAAAACATGTTTGCTTCTAAGTTACAACAAAGTTTGAACAGCCGATGATGATCTACGATTATTTTCTCATGGACTATTTTCAGTTTGATGTAAACACTCTCTCGCGGTTTTAAGGCCCGATGATGCTAAGGAATTTTGGCAAAGTATTGCGCCAGTGCTTTATCGCCATTTGTGACGTCATTCGTGCTCCAATAGCAAACTGCCCTAAATCAATCACAGCGCGACTTAGTATTACCTCAAATACTGAGCTAAAAGCTCAGTAAGTCTAATTAGACGTTTGATTAGTTGAGCCAAGACATCTAAAACTTTCCTTTCCACAGGTATCGAGATGATGAAAATGAAAGTGATGACGAAGTAGACTGGAAGGCACTTGCCAAAGCAATAGAGAAATACCAGACACTGAACGGTTGGCATATATTTCTTTATTTTTTGTTTTTCTTTATTCAATGGAATTATCTAAAGCGTAGTAACACAATCCGACAAAGAGTATGGCTTCAGGATAGGTACGGTTGTGAGAAAAAGTAAAAGTTATGGGTGTTGCACTTAAGACTCCAACATATCCTTTTCCATTTAAGTTTATTTGCTCGCTTGCTAATTAGTATTGCTAGATATTTAGAATGAAGTTACTTCGACGTTCAGAGCAAACCAATTAGAAATTTTTGGACACAAAATTTAAAACTAAATCAGTTAAAGGTGTATTTAATCGTCATTATTATTTCTCTTTTCAAACAGACGAAACCGCTGAGAAAAGGAGCATCCAGAGTACCGGTTCGTCTGAACTTAAACATGGCTATCTTGGAGATGCAGAAAGTTCCACGTCACTTTCATCTTTACAAGTTTCAGTTGGCGAAGAGCGCTTCGAAGATACATTTGAAGAGCAACAGACAACTCCACAATCAGAGTGTCGAGAGGAACCTGACACCTGTTCTGCAAGAGGTAAATGACTAGATATCACTCATTATTTTTAAATTAACAAAAGTATCCTGCAGAGATTGCTGTCATGGTTGGTCACTTCATCATCATCACTTCTGTTCGCATCAATACACGCATAAGACCGCAAGGTTTGGTCACTCAGTTCCTTTATTTGCAGGTCACGAAATACGGTTTGCTTTTTAACTGTAAGTTGTCAAGGTAAATTTGTCACCATTGTAAGGGTCCATATATTAAAATGTCTCAGTTTGACTGCTGAACATGTTTGCGTTCCGTTAACTCGCGATTACGTTTTTATTTTTAAGATTTGATTTTCCGCATGGGTTATCTATTTTAACGTGATCTCGAGAAGCTACATGTAATATGTTAGGTCATGGGTGTTGCACTAAGACTCCGCATGACTTCTAGGTCGTGTTCTATTGGGATCAACAGTTTCAACCGCAACCAGTTTAGGTTGAAACGATTGAGGTTTCCCAATAGAACACTTTTCCAACCGTTCGGTTGAAAACGTTGATCAACCAACCAACCTAAAACGGTTTTTTCCAAATAGAACACGAAAACCCAACCAACCAACCAACCAACCAATTAACCCAACCAACCAACCTAACCAACCTAAAACGGTTGCTTCCAATAGAACACGACCCTAGTGTGGCATTTATATTAATATTCTGCAATAAACATTTTAGTAAATAAGGCCGATTTCAGACGCTGAACTTTTCATGAGTCGAACTTCAAATTTGGGTCGACTCAAATTAAGAAAATCCGGTCTTTTGATTCAGGTGCCGAACGTTTCATTAACCTAATTCTCTAAATCGTTGTTAATCAATTCCCATGTCCAAATCTTTCGAGAATACAATTAGTTTCTAAAATATGACAGCCTATCGCCATTTTATTCGTTATAGGAGTGATATTTAGAGGAATGCAATCACTCTCTTCTGCAAGAGAGGAAGATTTATATTGAAAAAATACATTTATGCATTAGGTTCGGCTCATGAAAAGTTCAGCGTCTGAATCAAAATCGTTCCAAGGCCGAAATTCCAAAGCTAAGCCAGGCGTAGACTCGATTTCCGCCGCTCAGGCGGGAAGAACGGCTGACGGCTGAGAAGTTCCTAATTCAAATAACCGTTCTTTAACATTGATTCATACGCCGAACCTTTCACGTACTTGATTCAAGGTATTAGGTTCGGCTCACGAAACGTTCGGTGTCTGAACTGGGCTAAACGTTAATTTCCCCATCGTTTAGGATCGGCTGCAGTTTTAGAATGTTCCTTGCCATCTCCTGCAGTACCCTTTGTTGGAAGAAATTTGGATTGTGAAGAAATAGTTGCCAACTTAACTTCGAACCATCGTCGTATTGGTGTTATTTCTGGTGCTCAAGGAATTGGGAAGACCACTATGGCTGTTCAGGTTGGACATATGCTTCTTTCAAAGGGTTGGAATGTTCACTATCACCATTGCAGAGACCAAAAGGATGCCAGTTTGGAAATTTCGGCACTGCTTGAAGCTCAAGCTATCAGTGGAATCTCGCAATTTACTCTTTTCATATTAGATAATTTGGACATATACATTGAATCTGATGGGCAGGATAAAATGAGTACGGCGTTCCAATCACTTGTTGAATCTGCAAACGAAAACGGTTTTGTAGGATTACTATTTGTAATCCGTAAAGGAATGCATGCTCTTGAGAACCTTTCCTTTTCTTTTAATTTACAACCGCTAAATAGCAATTTTGCAGTTGAATTACTAACGACCACCTCGGGAAACATTCCTGTTGGTGGCTTAAAGACAATCGCCGAAGCATGCGATCACATTCCACGAACTCTCATGATTGCCAGAGGTTTAATTCAAGATGGGATGTCTGAAACAGACATTATCAACACGATGTTGTCTTCTGACAAGTTCCGAAAGGACAAAGCCCACAAGTTAGAAGACTGCCACTCCTTAAAGGGAGAGGAGAGTTCATATTCAGATCTCCTACATTTGCCTGATCGTGGTCACATGATCGAAAAAAACTATCCAATGTTTGCACCAAAAGAAGTAGCCAGTTTGAGAAAAAACATGGGGTCTTTTGATGCTGGGAGGCCGATGCACTTTCACCCTGATACAGACCAAACCATATACAACCTGATGGAGAGATTGGATACACCCCCTGTCTTGGATACACTTGATCTGGAACGTACAGACGGTATGTTTTTATTCGATTTTCAGGAGGCGCAAGATCGTGCCTCGCAGAAGTTTAATTGAATATATTTAAATGAAAGTAACTGGTGTTCACGTTTTGTTATTTCTTTACAATGTCCCAGCAGTTGTAGTTTTTGCCGCTATTTACTCACCTGAGTTAAGGAGTTAAGTTATACAAAAACAAATGAAAAATCTTCTAATGCAACTTTAAGGGACAGTGTTACAATCATGTTATAAATGAGTCTTCCAATGAGTCTTTTCAGGTCACATGTCACAGTAGTTAATGAATAACAGCCCCCTAAGTTGACAAAAGGGTTGGTCATTATTAAGCACAATAACTCACTAATGCATGGCTCTAAAAGCACTGAAAGCATGGAATAAACTTTATTCAGCTCATAAATAAGTTGTCCAGTTTGCTTCGAGCAATGTTTTTCTTGAAAATGAGAAAATATGAACTCATATTAGCTATAAATAGCGCAAAGATTCCATGAACTGAATATTTTTAGGTTTACCTCCTAGAGAATCGTTTAGAGATTTTAAGTGCAGAAAATGGTATTTGCATAGAAAACTTCATATCTCTGTGTATAAGACCACCTTAATTAAGTCATCTCAGGTGAGAAAACGACGAAAATGAAAACTTAGAAAATAAAAACTTTAAAAACAGTATATTATAGCAAGTAGTATTTGGTAATAATACCGCGAGTAATATTTCAAAATTGTCCAAAATATCACGAGCCACTTATTGATATTTTGGACAATTTTGAAATATTACAGCCGGTATTATTACCAAATACCACGTACAACTCATGCTATTATTAGCTTATTGTTTGTTTATAATACAAGGCAAATATCTATATCATACCCGAGTAGCTGCTATATGACGATCGTAGCTGATTCACAGATATCGTTGAAGGGTTTGAACGTTAAGCAATGGAGTGCTTTTTTCAGTTCAGTTACACCACACAAAAGTGTTTTGCTTTCCATAGTCAGCGTAGGTTTTTGTACACTTTGACAGATAATCTCGTTGAAATGTCCACACGTGACGCTAAACGATAGAAATGTCCGCCATCTTTGTTACACTTGCCATATTTGGAAATGGAGTTTTCATGAGTTAGGAGAACGGTGCAGTACGTTTGAAGCACTGACAATGATTTACAGAGAGCATTAGTCAACAAGAGAAAATGACATAAAGTATTTATTTGTTTGCTTGGAAGATCTGAATTATGTAAACCATTGCGATTCCCATAGCCAGAAATTCCGAACGCGCGTGAGCATTTAACCGTGACGGTCCGTGACCGTTAAAAAGAAAATGGCGGCTCCAAACTTACAGAGATTCGTATGAAGTCGAAACAAAAACATGATATATCTAAACCGTGGCGTAAAAAGGACATCTATCCCCATTAAATATTGGGAGATATGACTTAAGTCATCTCCTGTGAGGTTTCAAAACGGTGATATATCGAATATTCATTGTGGTTTTTAAGAAAGTAGTTTAAGGACTAACACGATAAGACAGGCCATACAATTGCTTACCTCTGAGGTGACAACAAGCTAAATTCACTCCATGCGAACTCTCTCCATGCCTTTCTAGATGTAGCTATCCTCTCATCCCCATGAAATTTTTGAAGTTCGAAGGTGTCTTCGTACTTCCATGATATTATAAGGCTTTGTAGCCGTTGAAATCTTGCGGTTTTCAGCAGTATTTGTCGAGGAAAAATTGAAGCTAAAGGACGCCATTATTGAACGAAAAACAAAACAAAATCAACAGACGAAAACAGCCGCCATTTTCCAAAACATGAATGAAAAGGAGAAGAGACTGGGGTTCACAGAAAGGCTTGGTAGCTTAGCTTGTTTTGTCATTTAATTTATGCAAAAAGCAGTCGAAGGCAGTCACGATTGAGTCACGAAGTAAAAACATTTGCTCAATTTAACAGAATAAAAGCATGTCTGCTGGTAAAATTGATCGCGAAAGCGAGATTAAAAGTACTCTTAAATACGGTGACTTTCGTTTCACCCTGTATTTCTGTCGATTGCTTTCTTTTGTGGACCACAGAAAGCAAGAATATGCCTCTAGATCTCATCAGGAATCCCGCGTGACAACAACTTGATCTGGAAAACGTGGCGCGACGTAACTGACCAATCGTGTGTCTTCTACGCGTGACTGGGCACGGAGTAACGCAAGCTTAATTTGGTTCGAAATTTCTGGCTATGCGGTGCAAACGCTCTACCATTAAGCTAATGTGCTGAGGTTTTTTGTCCGAAGTTTTGTGTCTTTGTTAACAGCCAACCCCCATTCAAAAATCCTGGATACGCCCCAGTTGTAGTTGTATTAACCTTAACCTGGTCTTCTCCTTGATTTCTTGACATCGCTTTCTATAGTTTTCATCGTTTTTAGGGCTGATAATGCAAGGAATGAATGTTTTAATCGAAACCATTCATGGCGTGTTTTCTGGCACCGTTTCACGCTCGAGAACACTCGCCTAAGGTCGTCCTATCTAAATTTCCCTCGTGCTCTTAAAAATGCCCAACGTGTTTTATGAGAGCCATCTATGATTTTGGCATCTTTTAAACACGAAGACGCACTATAAAAGGAGAGGTACCTAAGGAACCTCGAGTTCATTTGTCAATCAACAGCAAACGAGACAATAGCTGTAGTCAGTAGAGAAAAATAATTCGTTTTTCTTTACTAATCATTCTAAACCCCACGGAATAGTGACTAGTTTCTTAAAATATTTCGGTGTGCAAGAAATAGCAAAAGAACATAGAATATTATCATAACTAACGTGCGTGTTTACGCTGACACAACTTGCTCCGGCGAAAGTTTCGTATTTGAAGTACATAATTTTGAATGATCTGTTCTAAAAGTTTTAATTCACATCTTACCGAGAATAAACGAGGAAATTTGAGACATTATAAGATTTTATGTTCATAGTAGATACAAAAAATTGTAAAGGAATACAAGAACACTCTCTAGCCTCCACGTGCAATACTACAATGCAAATTAGATGGAAAGTAGGAGGAGCTTGTTTAACTGAGTAAATTAAACCTATTTGTTATCATTGACTTGCAGTTATGGAACAGTCGACAGGCGGTGCCACACCCAAGATATTTTCTAGAAATGTCGTTTTACTCAAGAATGGTGATTTTCAGAGAATCAATGGCCAAGTATACATGCCAACGGCAAGTGAGAGAGCAATAAAAAAACCTGTTGAATCAGGACAGTTTAAAAGGAAAGTTGAATTTGATGCAAGCATGTCGGAAGACATGATAAAGAGCAAACTTGAAGAGACATTTCCCTACTTGGAAAACAGGAGGTAAGGCAAAGTTTACACTAGAGCAAACTATTCCGTATTCATGACCAATCCGGGATAGTTTGCACCAGTATAAACATGGCCTCAGATCTTTTCAGACGCATCAAGAGAATGATAATTATCTTGGATGCATTGATCCATGTATGTAATAATAATAGTAAACGGCTTGATTTGTAAACGTCTTCCACAATAGTAGATATCATGGGAGGGGCCGCAATTTATGGCCGCAAATTTAGGGGCACAGAACGTTTTGTAAAATCTGCCCCTTTGGAATTGTTTAGTGCCTTTACATGTTTACCTGACAAAATGCTGGGGAGTAACCTACGATGGACTAGCAGTCGTTTCATGCCACAGAAACCGGGATGAGCTCCGGCATCAGAGTTGTAGGCTACTAGGCTCGTGAAGACTTTACCAAGGTATCTTACCAATTTTTACATGCTAGGTTTTCGGTCATCTGTGCGGAATCTCTACACCGGCCGTCCCGCTGCCGTTGCTATGTGCTATAATTGCAGAATTTAAAATAGTCTTATATAAATCCAGTAAAGTAATATATTTTCAGTGTGTAATCTAGGTGTGAATGGAGCTGCAATTATGTGAGTACGTGCCGATGTCTTTAGACCCTCTTTACGTTTCTGTAGATTTTCTTGTGCTGCTGTAATTAAGCTGGATCAGCACAGCTCAAGATTTGAGTTTCATGGATCTCCACATCCCTGGAGTGGAAAAAACAATTAGAAGCAAAATAAAGGGCAATTCTGCCCTCTACATATTGGAGGATGAGGTACATGCATATCTGAATTTAAAGTATAAAATAAAGTATTTTTTAGGTGAAATGTAAAGCATGAGCAAATTGTAGCGGCCAATTTATCTTGCCTCATTATAGTAGACGATAGTGATGGTGTATAAACTATACCATTTCATGGAAACACTGATTTCTCCGAAACAGACCTGCCTTGTTGCAGGTCTCGTTTAGAAATGTCACCTTACCTTTATTATTGTGTCAATATCTACTAGCTGTCCACAAGTAGTTTACAAATAACTAACGGAGAAACGTTTGTGATCGTCAATACTATTGATAAAAATGCTGAACTGCATGCAGCTACGATTGACTTTATAGTTGTAAGCTAAGCTTGTGGGATTACGGTGGGACTCATTTCGTCTACTTCTTACATCCCTGTATTTACTAACCTTTTTGTGTTTTTGATTTCTTTTTTCAGGCACCAAATTCAGAAACGGAAACATCTACTAATATTTCTCAAGGTAACTATACAAAATAGTCTTTTTGCAAAGCGAATTATATGTTTGTGACTTGTTAATTATATTGTTTTTAAGGTGATACTGATTACATGAACTGCATTGCTACTGAAGTAAACCAGGTGAGATTATTATGAAATACTACAATTACAGGAAAAAAATAAACAGGCAAGTTAAGTCACAAAACCTTGTAGTTCCAGTTAGTTGACTCAGTAGTATTGCCTACTGAGAAAGAAAGGTTGTTATTAAACCTGTTACATTTGCAAAACACAAGAGAGAGGATGATCTAAGAGAAGGATCCCCTGTGACCCATGATAATTTTTTGAAATATATTAATAGTTTCGCCCCGTGCTGTGAAAGTCATTTTTAGCACAGAGTGGAACGAGGAACGAAGTGTAACTCTGGGGTATTCGAATGGTTTAGGGAGATGACATTCACTAAGGCAATATGGCCATATGGCAATATCTCTATATGGTATCTATGGTGTAAACTAATAGATAATCAATCGATATTGATTAATCAAGCCATGAATTGGTTCGAGTTTGCGGGAGTTTCGAGAAATCGGGAGTAAAATTATAGGGTTTGAGTGAAGCAAATGCAAGGGAAACGTCTTTTGGTTCGAGTTATCGGGAGGTTTGACAAACAGAGGGTTCGAGAAATCGAAGTTCCACTGTATTTTACGCACTGATTACAATCTTGTGAAATGTAAACAAACTTTAACGCGCGTGTTGGCGGACTTTTTTTGCTGGTTTAAGTTTTATTTAAAGGTAAATTGCTTTTCCTGAAAGAAGAAAGTATTCTTTTCTTTTAATCTTTCGGGTTCTATGAGTGAAATAGACTATGCATTGAAAACGTTTTTCGAAGGAAAGGCGCTTGTATTGTCAGTCTTCGCTGCGTAATTTTAAAATATGCAAATTAAGAAACTGCCGTAGTCAAATTTCGCGTCATTTTCGATCATCTGGGTATCGCAAATCTTTCTTGTCTTGACAGGGAAAACTTCTAAAATAACACATGTCTAAAGACACGGGGTTGGAAAACCAAGTAAAGTTTTCTTTTTTAAAACATGAGTTATGCGAGCGAAAGTTTCCAATTTGATTGTCACGTAACATTTATGTCTGTCACGTGTATATTTCAGGGAATTCATTGAACATTTGCAAGTCTATTCCATGCCCAGTGAATGAAAACTCGTTTATAGCTCTATGAACTAATAAGTGGAATAATTTCCTCGTAATATTTTTTGTCTGAAGAACTAAGTAGCTATTAAAGTTTCTTTTCTTACGGTGAGACATCCAGACGAGAGTGAGCTGGTGACGTGAAGTCTTTGCGGTATACCTTTATAGTGACTAATTTCCTTCTTTCCAAGTGCTAAAGGAATTTCCTGTTTCCCGACGTGAGATTATTACTTCACAGGATTCTGTACCTTTGTTGACAAGCGGCAAGCAAATCCAAGGGTCGAGTTATCGGGAGGTTCGAGAAACCGAAGGTTCGAGAAATCGAAGTTCCATACGCACTGATTACAATCCGTGCGGAATGTAAACAAACCGCTGACGAAACCTTTCACGCACGTACATTCGAAGACTTTTTGTTGCTTGTTTAAGTTTTATCTAAAGGTAAATTGCTTTTCGTGAAAGAAGAAAGTATTCTTTTCTTTTAATCTTTCGGGTTCTATGTGTGAAATAGACTATACATTGAAAACGGTTTTCGAAGGAAAGGCGCTTGTAATTTGTCAGTCTTCACTGCGTAATTTTAAAATATGCAAATTCTGAAACTACCGAGTCAAATTTCACGTCATTTTCGATGATCCGGGTATCACAAATCTTTCTTGCCTTGACACGGAAAACTTCGAAAATAACACATGTCTAAAGACACGGGGTTGGAAAACCAAGCAAAGTTTACTTTTTTAAAACATGAGTCATGCGAGGGAAAGTTTCCAATTTGATTGTGTCACGTAACATTCTGCCTGTCACGCATTGAACATTTGCAAGTCTATTCATGCCCAGTGAATGAAAACTCTTTTATAGCTCTATGAACTAATAAGTGGAATAATTTCTTCGTAATATTTTTTCTGAAGAACCGAGAGTGAGCTGGCGGCGTGAAGTCTTTGCGATATAAATGACTGTTTCCCAACGTGAAATTATTACTTCACAGGATTCTGTACCTTTGTTGACAAGTGGTAAACAAATAATTTCTGAATCGAGCCGTGAACATTCAGAACCGAGTGTTGATATTAAATCACGAAACAGAACCGATAAAAAAAAACAACATTACTTTGAATCAGATAAAAACCATTCTGAACCGAGCGACATCAAAACAATAATAAGCCGGACAGTGTGCGTGACCGGCGCTTGCGTTTTATTTTATTGCATCATACGTTACGGTATGCTAACTTTACTTTGGGGAAAAGAGAAGCGTAGAACACACAGTTGTTGAAAATATTCGTATGTAATAAGTATTTGTTTGCTAGTGTAGTTTTAAAGATCGGTGTTAACGTTCCACAAATAACTAAACTCTAGTTGAAATCCTCGGGCCTTTCAAACTGAAGGAACACCGGAAATAGATAAGACCAAGAGATAAGAACTGGCATTTCTGGTTTTAATATTTTGAGCAAATTTCAGCTAGTTTTTGAAGATGTTTGTCTTGATTGATCAACTTACACCTTGTTAGGAATCCTGACCTCATCGGTATCTTGCACAAATAAAATCATAACACAACTTGCCCAGCTATAAATGTACAGTTGAACCTCTCCTTACGGAGACCTCTCTAATACGTACACCTCTCTATTACAGACAGTTTTCTTGGTCCCCGGCATAATGCCCATATATTCTCTATAAAGAAAACCTCTATAATACGGACCCTCTCTAATACGGACAACGGACACTAAATATCGGCCCCAGAGAGCAAATTCATACAAATTTAACCTCCTTATGTGCTCCAAGCACGAAGAGGATTAAGTAAGTAAGTAAGTAAATATTACGGACACTCCAGTGATAATAGTTCCTATTCAATACAATTTCTTTGTGGTTACAGATCAAAGTTAATCAAGTGTCCCATTGCCCATAAAATAAAAGTAGCATTTGTTTTCAATCAGTTTATCGACATGCTATTGCCATTTGGTCCCATTTATCATGGAGATTTCTTATCGTCAGTGGAGCATTTCAAGTGACGTCATATTCATGACCTCTATAGGATACCTCTCTAATACGGACACTTTGCTCCGTCCCTTCGGTGTCCGTATCAGAGAGGTTCAACTGTATTGTTTAGGCACCAAATTTATAATCTCAAATGAACAGATTGCGAAAAAAAAAATCGACATCGACATGCTGAGTGGCTGCTAAAAGCGTGAACGGACACTGAACTATAGCTTTAGCCCCAAAATGTATTTTTAATGTTCGTTTTTTCCTTGTTGCAACATTCAAACGTCTTATAAAATGATGTATTTTACGCACTGATTACAATCTCGTGGAAAATAAACAAACAGCAGACGAAACCTTTCATGCGTGTGTTCGCTGACTTTTTTTTTGCTAGGTTTAAGTTTTAAATTACTTTTTGTGAAAGAAGAAAGTAATATTTTCTTTAAATCTTTCGGGTTTCCTGGGCCTTTAAGGCGGGATTCTACCTGAATGCGATTTTTCCGCCACTTAACATGGGTTTAATGGAAATATCTCGTTCGCGTTTCAAGCAGTCCAAAAACTCTCCACTCATCCCATGAATCTATGTTATGGGGTGTTTTGTAAATTTTTGGGTGATTTTTGGGTATTTTGGGGAGGAAATAGTTTTTCTCAAAGGAGTTGTAAAATTTAGGGAAATAAGAAATATTGAAGATTTAATGTAGTTTTAAAATTAGAATTTGAAGTTAAAAATTAGTAGATTGACAATTGACGACAGTTGATAACCACGCAAGAGCACCCGCGTGGGTATCAACTGTCTGTTGGTGTTCCAAATCAGGTAGAATCCCCCCTTAACCCCCCACCTCTCTGGAACAATTCCCTCCGTGAAGGGGGTATGATTATTTGCTGGAACATTCACACACATTCAGGGTTTGTACTCTCACCACCACTTTTGGTTGGGATGGAATGTTAAGCCCTGGTCAAACGGCGCATGATAGTCGATGATAGTTTTACTCACCTATAAACTACCATCAACTATCATGAGCTATCATGCGCCGCGTGGTCAAATGGGAAAAACTATCATCGACTATCATGGAGAATTTGAACATGTTCAAAGTGAATGATAGTCGATGCTAGTGCATGATAGTTTGTGGTCAAACGGGAGCGCGAGCTTCACTATCATGGACATCGACTATCATGTGCCGTTTGACCAGGGCTTTCGGGCAGACGTCACTCTGTGCTGCCCTTTGGGACTCTGAGTTTTATTTCCTCTTCTGATCAAGGCTCCGACATCAGGTTACTCGAAGCAGCGTTCTTAAAATAACTCAGCTACGGACTGAAAATTAATCATAGATGTCCAAAAAATTATCATTGGAAGAGACCCATGTATAGATCACGCTCTCTAATTCACAGCTGGTTAGAACATTTTACGCTACTTTATTATGGGTACTGCGCTTGCGCAAGTGCCCATTATTGTCGTCGTCGAAGCATTCTTTGTAACATTCCTTCGTAAGACTTTTTTGTAACAATTCTTTGAATAACTGAACATGATATGGCATTGTTCGATTGTTTCGCTTCATTGACAGTGGTGTCAAGTGCAATGCTCAAAAAGAAGATTGGCATATTTAGTGAGCTACATGGAGAGAAATTGCGTTGCAAAATAAATATGAAAGACACGTTTGTTTTTAAATGTTTTTATTTACATGTACGTAGGTGTATTTCTTTGACAACTGCACGAACAGGGTCGCGTTTGATTGAGTCACATTGTTGAAGCTTTTGTTGAGTAACCGCCGGTCTTTTAGAGTCCTTCGTACAATTCATTTGTTTGAGTTGTACTATCGTTATTGAAGTTTCCTGAAATAAAGATAATAAATATTATAAGTTTGCTAAAAAGGGAATAGGTAGTAATGTTTATGTGGGAGCTGTCAGTTTGTTTGGCTAGGCTTCAAGGAGACTTACGTTTAAGCCTCACGCGCGAGGGGCGAAGCCGCGAAAAGAAGACGGCGAGCTAGTTTACTGGAGCAGAATTTTTGAAAATCATTCCGGCACAGCTTCAGTTGTTTAAGGACGGTGCCTCCTATTGTTACTGCGCATACGTTCTGCGCATAATTTCTCGCGTCATTAGCGCGCGCTCGAGCGCGCGCGCGCACATACAGAACATTGCAAAATCTCTTTAAGGCTAAGCTCGGCAGGGAAATATATGGTCGTTTTCTTCATATAACTTACAAAAACGCGTGGTGACCCCTACTTTTTATGTTATAAAATGGAAGCGGTAAGCCTATTAAACATATGATTAATTTTTTGTTGTGTGCAAAAGTTATTTAGACTGTATTTTTGGTATACCAGAGGAGAGCTGTCAGGGTTCATAATGGCTACGTTGCGATGATTTTTAATTAAAAAACACATAAACAGTAGTTGTTATATTACCATTTGTTAAGTATTTTAAAGCTTTTTTATATTTATTGTTGCTTTCGTGTATGTCAAGGCAAATTCAAAGGGAATCTGCGAAAAAATATGTTTTTCTTTTTTTCCGAGAAAATGCTATTTCAGCATTTTTTTCCATATTGAAGCTTGATTATCTCTGAAAAATGCGTGGTTACCCCCAATTTTCTTTTTGGAATCCAATAGCCCTGGCTAAGATCTGCTTTTCCCGCATAGTCATAAACCGCGCAAAAATACTTTGGTATTAGGAGGCACCGTCCTTAAACGAGCAATTGATAACTGAAGAGATAAATGAAATTTCTACAGGTAAAAGGTTGTCGTGTGACGTGATATTCGTTAACTCATTTAGTCACACGCGCGCGCGAGGGGTGAAGTCAGAGAAGAAAGTATTGCTGAGGGACCAAATAATTTTGTTATGCTAGCGTGAATTTACAACTCTTAGAAAGTCTTTCAGAGCTTCAGTTGTTGAAAGGCTGATGTGCAATTTATTTTTAGATTCTGTTATGTCAGCGCGAATGCTGCTGTGTAAACAAAGATATTACAGTATGACGACAATCAGAAGAGTATGAGTGATGAGTGATTTGAGAATTTTGTCATGTCAGCATGAATGCTGCGAATGCTGTTGTGACAAAGATCAAAGCCGCGTGCTGGATTGCAGAAAATTAATTCACCGCGCTTTCGGGAGTCTGACGTTGGACATCGTGACAAAATGATATTAGAAAATGGATTTTAGATCTACTATTGTTAAGTGTGTAAATTTTTTTCGAAACGAGGAATGATTTTACATGTAATATGAAAATATCTTCTAAAATTAAAGACGAACTTATCTGCTTGGTTTGTAGACGAAAGATAAGATCATCTCATTTGAGCACAGTTTCCGTTGTTTTAAGAAACCAGTGGGTGATTGTATTCAAATTAGCTTGGGTTTCAAGTCTTGTTAGATGTACTGATCAAAATGACATGAAGGTAAATAAACTGAACAGAGTTTGTTGTCCGCAACTGAGAAGTCGGCGAGCTAGTTTACGAGAGCAGAGTGTTGCTAAAAGTGACCTAATAAATTTGTTACGTTAAACGTGAATCGTGCAGTGTACTGTAATTACCCAGTTCAGTTAGCTAGGATATGAGCAGAGTCACGTCACGCGCGAGGAGCGAAGCCCGGGGAGGGTGTTGGGGGGGGGGGGGGGGGGGTGGGGGGAGGCGGTACTCCCACAAAAAAATTTGGGTAGGGGTGTGCCGCTGGACTATAAAACCCCTTAACCTGTACCGACTGCAAAACGCTAATTTTGCGACCCTGTTCCAGACTAAATGTTAAAAAAGATACCCTGTTCCAGACGATTTTTAACGATTTTTTTTCTAACCCAAAAGGCTAAACTAGTAAGCAGCAGTTGTAAAGCTTCTTTCCTACGCGTTTCGATTCGTCTGACTAACATAATCCAGAGTATCAATTAACGATATTTGTGCCAACTTCTGGGAAACTGGTACCCTGTTCCAGACCAAAAGATGTCGTTTGTTATACCCTGTTCCAGACCAAACTGCTTAAAAACCCCGTCCAGCGGCACGTACCTATATAGCGTATATAAGAGAGTGCCCCCCCCCCCCACCCCCCCGGGAGCGAAGCCTCGAGAAGAAGCGACCAGCATGGCTGCGTAGCTGGCGATTTTGTTGGCGCGCGATGGCAAAATACGCGCGTGCCGAAGCCATGAACGAAAACGAGAGCAAACTACGCGCGTGGCCGCCGAAACTGCCAGCTATGCAGGCTGAAATGTCTGTTTGGAGGATTTGGAAACGATAGACTTGAAGCATTTACAGTTGTTATAGTACCCTAGGTGAAAAGGTTTTTTTCCTCTGCTCAAACTGAGCGGTGAGTCACGACGGCAAAACCGGAATAAAACAAAATCGCTTTTTTTGCTGTCCTTTATCTTCGTCAAGGAAAAAATATCCTCAGACACCCTGTTGTAGTGGTGTACCAAGTCTACACATCTACGTAGTAGTTTTAGTTAGCATTTCTGTGAAATGTAATTACCTTTTTCAGCCCGCTTTGAATTGAGGTTGATCGTTGACAGCTTCAGTTCAGTTGAAAGACTGTTGATGCAACTGTACTTATGAGTGATTCAAACAGAATCACTACATGGTGGAGTCACTTGTAGTGTCGAGCGTTTTGCTGTGTGCATGTGTCGAGGAAAGATAAGACGGAAAAATACAGATACATGTTGATCTTGGGTTGAAAACAACAGTGACGTTAGACTATGTGTTGACATAAGATAACAGAATTGCGGTTTCTTTGTAAAGGATGTAAGTCATTAAGTTGCGTCTTTATTGATAAGAAGATAAAATTTAAGTTGTACCAGTCCAAATGGCTGTTCTGTGAGCTTCTGTGACTTATTTTATCTACAAGGGTCAAACACCGGAAGACAGTTGTCAAACATGTCATGACAAATGAAAATATACAGTGCACAGATAAGCGAGGTTAACTTTGTATGAGAGCGGAAAGTGTCCGTTGTCCGTATTAAGGGCTAATGTAAGATAAAATATATGAGCTTTTCGTCGGGACAAACAAAACTGTCCGTAATAAGCCGCGGGTGTCCATATTAAGCGGGTGTGCGAAAGGGGAGGGGATTGCGTGTACTAACTTTCGAGTGCCTCCCGAGCCGTAATCTCGCCAAAAAAAGTCTTAAACAGCCCGGAATGACAAAATAACAGCACACATGACTCAATTTACATATATTTTAAACTCTATTGAATAATACTGATCAAGTTGACAGCTCTTAAATCTAAACTTGTGAACCAAATCTCAACCGTCACAGTAAGTCTGTAGCCCGGGGGGGCTCCCAAAAAAATTGGGTGGGGGTGTGCCGCTGGGCTATAAAAACCCTTACCCTGTACCAGAGCACAAAACGCTAATTTTGCGACCCTGTTCCAGGCTAAATGTTGAAAAAAGATACCCTGTTCCAGAGGATTTTTAACGACTTTTTTTCTAACCCAAAAGGCTAAACTATAAATCAGCACTGCTAACGTGTAGCTGTAAAGCTTCTTTAATACTCCTGCGCGTTTCGTTTCGTCTGACTAACGTAGACTTCGTCTACCCTATTCCAGAGTATAAATTACCGATCTTCGTGCCAACTTCTGGGAAACTGATACCCTGTTCCAGACCAAAAAATGCCTTTTGGTATACCCTGTTCCAGAGCAAAATGCTCAAAAACCATACCCTGTCCAGCGGCACGTACCTATATAGCGTATATAAGGGAGTACCCCCCCCCCCCGGGGTCTGTAGTTCGTGACCTGAATAATGTAAACACTGACCACTCAAACATAGGATGGTCTGCCTGTGGTATAAACATAAACATTTCTTGCACTTTTTAAATTCACAATGGATTTTTGACAAACAAGAAACTTTACGTGACATGTAATTTACAATTTACGGACAAAGGTATCTATCGATTGACAGGATTTTGCTGCGGCCTTTCTATTTCGCTCTTCTGTGACTTCTAGCCTATGAATAGGCTCCGTGAAAGCGAGCCGCACGAAGCCTGGGAGAGAAGGGAGAGAGGGCCCCTTTCTCTCTATCCCAGTCTTCGCGCGGCTCGCTTTTCCTTTCACCCCATCGCGGAGCCTATTTATAGTGACGTCTGGCTCTGTTCGGTCCATTTTATCCAACCACACATTTGACACACATGCTGAGCCCTTTTGCAGTTCATTATTGGGGTACCCAATCTTCTCTCATTTTGATAGAGCCTGGAGATTAAAATATCGGATGAGGGTTTTAGGTCGAATTTATCGTTAACGTTAAATTCAGCTTATAGAATCTCAAGATCTGGTCCAAAATTAAATGTGTCACCCAGCAAATCTACAAATGGCGGACCTTCGATGTTATCTTCGTTGATTCAGGCTTCATTGGCAGTTAGCGAATTATAGCTTTTAATTCACTTTCTTTTCAGCCATCCGCGGTCCACGGACGCACCTGTCGCACCCCTCGCCCTACGGGCCCGATTATTTTAGTGTGGTTAGCCAAAGCAAGAGATGTTGCCTGAGGGGTAGGGTTATCAAATGCAATACGCCAAAGAAAAAAATAACAAAACCAACAAAGTTGCTGCACTATCCTCAACGGCGACAACTCAGAGAACGAAGTCTTGACCTATATTATCAATTGAGAGGTCTTGTGAGAGTTGAGTCATGCACGTGGCAAACCATGTAGCGGGTTTGCGTGACGAATTCAAATTCAAAGTTTGTGCTTGTTTTATGTAATTGTTCATGCATTATTACATTTACGTGTATCTAAAACTATTATAGCAACAACCTGTAGTTTGTTTATAATTCACGGAAATCAAACAATAATGTCGTCAATTCACTATTCGCATCTTATATTTTTCGCGTGACAACTTGTTATGTAAATAAACAGCCAGGAAATACTTGCAATTAAAAGACTAAAGACTAGTAACCAAGTACCCAGGTGTTCTCCTCCCACTTACTCGATTTGGCACGAAATGACTTCCTGAGATAGGAAGAGCCGGCACATAAACCCGTTCCCAGGCTCCCAGTTGAACGTCCGTTAGGAACTAAGCTGAAGGAATTACCAGGTTTAAGTTTTAATTTAAATCAAATTGCTTTTCATGAAAAAGAAATGTGACTCTTTCAATCTTTCGGTTCCTATTAACGATCGCGCGAATTTGTGTATGCATTCGCAATGTTTAACGCCTGAGAAAAATAATTAACTTTCACACGAGATTTGTTTCACACACGTAATTTTTAATTAAATATTAAATATGTAACTTCAGAAACTACGAATCTTGGCAAATATTTGCCAAATAAAAATGTTTACATTAAAATAACCGTCACACATATGTATATACAGTGGATTGGGCTGTCATTTCTCTCATCACAAGAAACTAATAACTAAATATTAAGTAAACTAACCTCAATTTCCAAAGTTTTCAGTATTGATTTCCTTGAAGACTAATCCTTTTAAAATAGCAAAGCGTCTAGCCCAAATACAGTTGTAAACAACTCCATCTTCCGTTCATCCGTATTCCTATTTCCCATCGTAATCATTCAATTGCGAGACTGCATCTTATGTTTTAGTATCGACTTGTTAATTTTTCACGGCATTTCCGAGAATCCACCTTACTGATTGAAATCACGAGAGTCCCTAACCCATTCCGTTTACTTGGCTCATGGGCTACATGTATGCGCATTCTCTGAGTAAAAGTTGCAGTAGCCATGAGCACGCGTCGCGGGCCTATTTTTATTTTTTGATGGCAGATATGCCGTAGGTCTTAGTTATCTTTCACCATATTCAAATTCAGTCCATCTTGTTCCATTGCATCGCCAACAAATGACTTGCAATGATACCTTTAAAAATTGTAAGACCCCCGCAAATACGCAAAAAGCTCTCCAATAATAACCTCCCTCCCCCAAATGACGCTATGCAATGTTCCGATTAATAGCCCCCTGCTGTACAGCTTGTTTTGCATTTTATGTTGTTACGGTGTGTTCAGAGACGTTTCGTGTTCATTTGACAACTGTAAAGCTTGTTTTGTGTTTCATATCGTTATCTTTAGGTAGTTTTACCATGCACCCGAGGTTCACCTGAAATTTTGCAGGTGCAAAATCCCTTCCTGATAATCCCAACCATTCTCCCAACCCCTCTGAAAATGAGCCCTCCCAAAAATAAGCCCACCAAAAATGCTAATACTGAAGCCCACGGCTTATTTTAGGAATTTTTCGGTGTAACAATGTTACCTTCTAACACTTTCAGATGTCACTTTTAGATGAGTCTGAAATGGAAATTGATGAAAGCCAACAAGGTATGCAGAGCAAATCACTTGTCAGTCACATAAATGAATCACTTTTAACAGAAGCCTCACGGGGGAGTGCAAGCCTCAACTTTGAACTAAAGCTAATTATAACTAACCGACCCTTTGTAGTACGCCTTTGTGACTATACATTGTCGGCTAACTAATTATAACGTGAGGACCCTTGATCATGAGGTTGACATGGCTCTAGGTTTGAACTTTGAAGCAATTGTGGCACATTTCCTACACTGCGGGTTCTTGTCTAAGCTGCTGAAAGGTAAATCAAAACGTGACAAATACGGACTTCAGCCGGGAAACAAAAGTCTATTGTTTTAATTTCATCACGCCCAATGGCCTAATACCTTCAAAATCTTACGCTGATTGTGCGATTTGAATATTTTGCAATACAATTTCAACGAGAATCGTAGTACGCTAAGCGAGTATTCTTAGCCGAGGGTGTTAAAACTAACTTGTACATTACTTACTTTACTTATCTTCTTCGTCACTGCTGGAACATAAGGCTTTTCTCTCCACTGGGTTCGGTCTTTTGCAATGGCCTGTGCCTCGCCCCATTTGACAACTTTAGAGTGGAAATACACGTTATCGTAGAATTTGCTGGTGCTACAGAATAGACTAACCAGAATGGTTGTTTTTTAACAAGCGGATTTAGGCCAGATGCTTCCCTTTGGGTTAAAGGAAGGACAGTGGCACTCTAATGTTACTTGTTGCATCAATGTCACTGTTTTTGCTCTTGAAGTTGTTCACATTTGACGAACTATACTGAAGTGATTAAGTGATTATCGCAGTTATGAATGCAATTTTTGCAATTGCAATATAAGCCTGAATAAAAATCAGGCTTCAACGGGATTACGCGTTACTAGTGCGATGCCCATCACACAATACTTCCAAAGTGTGGCTTCATAGCTCAGTGTGGCTTCATAGCTCCCGTGGGTTCAACGGGATTTGAACCCATGACCTCCGCGTTACTAGTGCGTTGCTCTACCAACTGAGCTATGAAACCACACGTTTTTTCTGGCTTAAAAATCGCAATTGCTTAAATTGCATTCACAACTGCGATGATCATATTCATTTCATTCCATTTCCGCAGTTCATATATATGATTTCATTCATATATTCATCATCACATTATTCATTCCTATCACGGGTGTATAAACTCACAATTGACCTGCTCCCAACGTGTGGCTTCATAGCTCAGTTGGTAGAGCAACGCACTAGTAACGCGGAGGTCATGGGTTCAAATCCCGTTGAAGCCAGAATTTTTTTCAGGCTTAAAAATTGCAATAATTGCATTCACAACTGCGATGATCATATATTCATTTCATTCAATTTCCGCAGTTCATATATATATGATTTCATTCATATATTCATCATCAATTGTGTTATTGTCCGTATATAAGTAAGTTTCTCAGCAAACTGCAGAGATTGTTCGTGAAGAGCGCAAATAATGTTGGTCCAAGGACTGATCCTTGTGGCACTCCATGTGATATACATTGGGTGTCCGAGGCACATCCACTGTTCCTAACGAACTGTCTGCGGTCTGTGAGTATCCCGGCAGTGCCAGATATGTCCACCAATTCTAACACGATTTTACTGTGCGAATCAAAAAAGCGTGAACACTTTGATTTAACTTTGACATGATCAAACCGCAAGAAGAATAGTCAGGAAACTCAAATTTACACTTTGTTTTTGCAGAAGAACTTTGTGAAAACAGCAATAAAATAAATATAGGGAAAAAATAGACCAATGTTTTGCAAAGGAAAATCCAAGTGTTAAATAAGAAGTGTTAAAGCTTTTCTGATTCACACAGTAAGAGATCGATGACAATGATGATGATTAACTAGACGTTACCTAGGATAACTGATTTGCAGTAAGACCTGATCAATTAAACTCCCTAAGTAGTGAGCACTTGGACTTGAACCGAACCTGTCTTACTCTGACATATTATTACTCTCTTTTTGTCACAATTTAGAGGAGTTGCTTGGCTGGTCATTACAAGATAATGATCATTTCGAAGTTAACATCAATCCAAAAGAAAGTCCTTTGCAGGTAAAGCGTTCTACCTTGATGTTCATATAGTACCTTCATGTAATGGTGGATTTCACCTCCTCCTGATCAACTTTTTTCTGACCTCAAATCAAAGGTGTTTTAAACTTCTTAAAAGAAGTTTATTCTACTCTATGACCACTCTTTGTGATGACAACAGGAATAAATTTTAATTACAAAGACCAGAAAAAACTCATGCAGAGCCAGAATGCTCAATATGCGAGGTACAATCTACGATACCTCTGAGAGCGATGAAGATTAACTTAAAATTGATTAAAATACGCCAAACGGAGAAACTGTTCTTTTTAATAACCTTTACGTTAGGCAGCATTCGACCACCACGTCAGTCTAGCGTTGTTCAAATCCATGTTGTGGTTGTTTTCGTTGCATACCACAAATTGAGACTTTATGTGCTCTGTACTTTTTATGTTAGCATTTTTTTAATGATTAGGACTTTTTTAATAATAACTTTAGATATCGGTAATGTATTAATATTTATACATTTTATGTCTTTCCTCCTCCGAACCCAAAAAGGGGGTTGTCTTTTTTGCCTTGCTGTTTTGCCTGAGCTATATTTACTGGGCTACAATAAGTGACACAATATTTTGGAGTAATATGGCTATGAGCAAATCTGCCTGACCCGATAAGTCACGTGATAACCAAACAACTCGAACTAGAGGGGGAGGGCAACCAAAGGCCTCCTTCCCAATACCCAGACCCCTAACTATCGAAGAACATTAAAGCCTATTCGCAGCAAATAATTTCTTTGTACATTATGTATTGTAGTTAGATTTTAGCTTTTGCAGGGCCCCCTCTGGATACCAGCCACACTGGATAAAGAAGGCGGTTTGACTTTACTTGACTTTGAAGTCCTCGGAGTGATCAACATCCGTTCACTTTTAAAAAAAGTTAACTCTTTTAAAATTTCCAAAGGTGAACCTTAAATTTCTTTTTATAACATTTTGATCACATATCGCGCGCTCTGATTGGTTGTGTAGTCGTTTTGCACGAGGCCGTAGGCTCTCAAACTTTCTCTTGTGTTTGCAAACACGCCATTTTATATTTCTTTAATAAAATATGTCAAATGCCATATGTACACATGTTTTTAATTTTAGAGTAAAGATGCAGAAGCTCTGAAGCCTCTAGTGTTACCGAGTTTTGGGAGCCCGCGGTGTTGTTTGGAAGAAGTTTGCTTACCAAGGAATGCCAGGACTGAAACAATCCTTCTATATTCGTCCGTGCCATGTGAGACAGTAGAGCCAAGCAGACGAGGTGTAGCTTCAAACATGTTTCTCCAGAAAGAACAAAAAGCTATTAGGCATACATCAGAGGAAAGTGTGTCAAACGATTGCGTCAACGAACCATCAAGCGAGTCAGACTCTAGTCGACATTCCAGACCCTTTGCCTATCAGTTGCTCGTTGCAAATCAAAAAGAGAGGAAATCAGTTTGCTTATGGTCGGCGAGGAGAAAGGTTGTCGCAATCTTACTTGGATTACTAATGGTTGTGTGTTTTGTTGGCATTGCCTTCATCGTCCAAGGTAAGCTTAGAGAGCTTGTATTCGCTGGAAAAAATAAGAATAAACTATGACGCAAGTCATTATAGATCAATTAATGCAATTTTTTCAGACCCTATTGCGAGGGGGTTACTCAGCAAAGTTTCATACGGGGAGGCTCCGCCCCGAGGTCCAAACCCTTACCCTTTTATATACCATTTTTAACCCTTTCATATACCTTCAATAGAAAATGGTACCCTTTTCACAGACCTATGGTAGAGACACTGCATCCCTTTCCTATATCCTTGGAATTAACTTAATGAACGATATCCCCGGAAAACATCAAGTGTTAACCAGTAGAGATGTTTGAATCAGCCGTTAGGTGCGTCTGTTCGAGATATTTTGAAAGGTCCTTTTAAATACCTAAATGACAGTTTTCCCTACCCATTTCTGAGTACCCCCTCCCCCCGGGACCCTATTCTCTATACGAAGAGGACGAATGAGATCATATCAATTTCAAATTGCCTGTTCAAACTTGGTTGTAACTTTGAAGCAAACATGGTGTAAATATTATGTAAAGTGAAATGGCGACTTGGATAAAGAAAATAAATGAAGAAATGCTCTCAAGTCGAATTACTCAGAGTTCCCAGCGGGAGATAACTAGGTTCAAATGTGACAAACGTCTCGCATACTGCAGGTTCGACTCCTGTTGGGAGATCTCTCTTATTTCTACAAATCTTAAATTTTGTTTCCATATATCGAATATTTGCTCGCGAATAGGATTTTTTATGCTTTTCTCCTGGCTGTGATAATAGTAAAAATTGTTGCGTTACTTATGGCGTGACAATATCCGTGTATATGCTGAGGGGTCACGGGGGAGTCAATCAGAGGATGCCCCCTATGGAAGTGCGTTACATTTGGAATTGTCAACTGCTGTCGTGGCATTCAATTCTGTTCCCCGGGGGGGGGGGGGGGGGTACTCCCTATAATGGACTATACGGGGAGGCTCCGCCCGAACGAAAGGGGTACCTTTTCAGGCTGAAGGTATATAAAAGGGTAGGGATTTCACGAGTTGGAGTATAGTAAAGGGTAGGGATTTCACGAGTTGGAGTATAGAAAAGGGTAGGGAAAATTGTCATTTAGGTATGAGGTAGAGTGCAGTTTTGAAGTTCTTAGCCATCGTAAGACAGCTTCCTTCCACTTCCTTCTGGGATATATATTGTTCATTAAAAGGGTATAGAAAAGGGATGCAGTGTTTCTACTGTAGGTATGTGAAAGGGGTACCATTTTCATAATTTCTATGGAAGGTATATGAAAGGGGTACGATTTTCCATGGAAGGTATATGAAAGGGGGTACCTTTTCTGTCAAAAATGGTATATAAAAGGGTAAGGGGTGGACCTCTGCTGGGCGGAGCCTCCCCGTATAAAAAAAACCTTTTTGAGTACCCCCCCCCCACCCCCCCCCCGGCTTCTGTTACTTGCTGGGAAAATAAGTATTTTGTTTTACATCCCTCCCAACCCTCCTTTTTGCCCTTTCAGCGTTACCTTTGGTTGTTATTTTACTCGTTGTTGCGTTTTTGGATGCCCTCGCCTTCACTCGGCCAGGAATGAATGAACGAACGAACGAACGAACGAATGAATGAATGAATTGAATGAATGTATATGGGCCCAGTAACAAGCTTCAGGCTATGCAGCACTGATTTCTACTTGTTGGGAACAGCAAGGCAGAAAAGCATAAATATTTCACATATCAACAAAACTAATCCTAGCAGTCAGTGCGGGAAGTTTGCCACATTTGAACCTAGTTATAAGGCCTAAGTTCCCACGAGTCTCCTGTAGCTCAGTGGTAGAGCGTCCGACCGGTGTGCGGAAGGTCATACATATATATGGATTCGACTCCTGTTGGGAGAATTCGGAATTTTTTTCCTTGTACGTAGCTTGCTGACTGATTAGCATCTTTGTCAATAATGAATTTGTTGATAGAAAAGTGATTACAGTAGGTTCGATTGTTGAAAGTTAATATAATACCGAAAGAGTAAAGTTAATGTAATTGAATAATGTTTATATGAATTGATATATTTCATGAATAAAATAAAATAAACAACTTTATTTAAGTGTCAGAGGATTTAGCACTGCTGTACTAGTTGTGAACACTGTAAATGAACAAACAAATATTGTAAATAGACAGGAGCCCATAAAGACTATAGATTTACTGTTTATTCTTTACACACAACTTAGCAAAGTTTGTTCTTTTTGTACAATCCTAAACGTCTCAGGTGACTTGTCTGAGGTATCCGTTCACTTTTAATCATAGCTTTTCCTTTGAATTTATTCCACCTTTATTATTATATTAATATTTATTTACTACTTTCTTTTGTTATCTTGTAAGGGAAAATTTCCGTTTACGCGCCACACAAATTCGACTTCAAAGGCCACCATGAAAATCACATATTGTTTTTTTTTGTGAAAAGCTCTTCACTTTTCCGTAAAATTTGAAATGGAACTCCTGGATGTCTCAGCTCAGGTATGAAACGCAATAGAAATAAAACCCCAAAATTTATATAAAAATGTATTATTAACATAAAGGTCTATATTAAACTAATTATTCTTTTTCAGCGATTAGAAAGAAAAACCACAACAACACCAACAACAACAACAACAACAGCAACAACAATGACAAGCACTACAAGAGAAGCATGCTTCAATGGGCCGTCAACCTTGCACTGTGAAGCTGCTAGAAACGCAGTCGTTGATCTTCAGTGGAGAGTAAAGTTCCTGGCATGGATGAATGGATCACGTTCTCTCACTGTAACCAGTTAGGCAGATGTGTTGTTAACGAGACCAATGCTTACAAAAGGGATCAAAGTGTTGAACAGTTCTCTCGACACCGTGACCTTACAAAGAATAGCAGAGAACAAAACAAACGACCACGCCAGGATAATGTGTCAAGTTCACTACTCGAACTACCCTCTCAGAGTTAATATATATGAGATCAAATTTTCCGCAACATGTAAGTTAAGTTACCCTTTGTTTTGACGAGCTTATGCATGGTTGTCACTTAAATGATAGAGGAATCGTAGTGGTGGGGACCGTAATATAGAAAATAGGAATCGCACACGGGAAGGGAATCGTATATAAGGGTAGATATATTTTGTGTGGTGAAACTCTGGGACACTATAGTAGATTATAAATTATGTGTACCAGTACCGAAAGCACAACCGTTTGTAACATATCTAATATAAGTGTTGCAATTTTATACTCTTGCACATGCAGGTGTGTGGATCCCGAAAGGACGCGATCTTAACTTTACAAGGATCTTGCAGAACATGTTATCATGCGAACGTGTGGTTGATATATATCTGTTCAACGTTAATGGAAGCAGGTTTGCGTACTGCAACTCTTGTCAGGGTTGCACAAAAACAAATAGCACTGATGGGAATCATCTAATGCCGGTTTTTTGGAACCGATTACGAGTTAAGAGAGGCTCGTTACTGCTAACTGACATTCAGGAGAACGATGGCGGGCTCACGATTAAAGTCAAAGTTCACAGGCAAACGCCTAGAAGGGACAACGGCACAATCATGGATTATACACTTAGGATTTTTGTGAATAGTTTCTCGTGGTTCTCCAGGTAATTTCTCTAATTAAAAGTTTTTTCTATTTCAAGGATACTTTTTAATATACAAATGACAAGGAAAAATAAACCGTATTATATATAAGGGAGTTAGGTATCAAGTGGAACGAAAGTTCTGTTCCTACCTCCCGCCACCATTTTTTCTACTGTATATACGTATTTGTGGCAAATTCATTAAACTAAACTAAATATAGTTTTTATGTTGTGTAACAAACACAACATATTAGTTTGTATGGAGCTTTAGTCATGGGTTCACTCGATCCTAAGATGTTGACAAATGAAAATTTTAAAGACACGTATGGAAAATTGAATTACGAGATTTTGCTTCTAACAACGGTTCAAATACTACTGCAACGGCGCAAGATATATATTTTTCATTTGAGTCACGGTTTTCCATGTGATACACTACAAGCTACTTGTGCGAGACGCATGCATGTTGCACCCAAATTCGGAATATAAAAGCTCTATTTTAAGTCGCGTGTGTCCTACCTATAAACTGAAAAAGCAGAGAATACATTAGCCCTGCCTTTCAAGCTTCAAAGTCTGTTCGTTACAGAGGCCAATTCCCTAGGCTATATGAGCTGAAATATTTCCTGACGTTTACCAGCGTATTGAGTTTATTACAGGAATCGTATCGAAAATTAAATATTTGAAAAGCAAAGACGAATGTCAGCAGGAAACATCATTCATTGTTGCAAAATAGTGTGTTAAATCTGGCTGTGACCAATTATTGCATTATTCGATCCCTTTAACTTTACACCAAGGTTTGTTTTATGTTGTGTAACGCAATACGTGCGTTATTGACCTGTGATGTTAGCAAATTGAAATTTTAAAGAAACGTATGGAAATAAAATAAAATGGATTATCGTCACACAACATGGCCTAAGAGGCTCCTAGTTATTGCTTTTTTTGCGAGCTTGTACGAAGTACAAATCCTACACATTGGAAGCGTGCAGCGCATACACATTTATAAAGTAAAAGTTTATTTGCTATTTATAAAATAACTGTCGACATACTACGCGCGTTTTGATTGGTCGAAGCTCGTCGAAAACCTATGTACTATTGTACCGGTAAACGCATAGATAACGAGAGCAACTGACAAAATTAGAACTTTATTTGCAATATGGCTGCACTACGCAGGAGGACGAAGGATTGTCTAACTTTCACTGCCTCAGGTGCTGATCGATATCAATAAATCAATAGGAAGATATTTTCATTCAACATTTACTTGAAAATCTTATTTGCAAGGAAAAAATGAAGACCACAAATCAAAGACAATTGAAAGTAAAGAAAAACTCAAAAGGTAAACAAATATTAAGCGTGCAATGGCTCAAACTTTCTGAACTCATTCGCTAAAGCTTCAACTGAATTTTACAGTTGCACCCACAAATCCTATAAGAAGTACTTACATTTGTATAATTCAGTTAAATCTGTAGAGTGGAGTAAATTAAAAGGTATCGTTTTGACTTTGGGTCAATCGAAATCTCGAGCTCGTGTGACAATATTTTACGCCGACTCCTTTTAAGCTAGAGTATAGGTAGAAGTTTTAGCGCTTTCTGTAGATTTTGTGGACGCCTCAATGGAAGTTATGATTAAAGCCGATCATGGCTAAACAAGTGTGTTTTAAAACGAAGCAGAAAAAGGAGTATAAAGAGTTAAAATAGCTTTTAATTTCGACAAGTTCTATGCGGAATGACACTGTAAATGACACGATGAATAAACTTCGGTTAGCATAAAATAGTTTTCATTCAGCATAATGCGGAGAAATGCGGACTTTATAGACTTCAAACTAAGTAAACAAACATGGAATATATTTCACAAGTAGAGTTCCCGGGACTAATCTTTGTTCCAATGATAAAGCTCTAGAAAATAACCGCTAAATCACTGCTCCAAGACCAATAAAAATTCTGAACTTTCCGAAAGTTTGTAAGCTTGCAAACTTTCCGTGCAGTCGCTCAGTTTCGCAGCGACCGATTCCGACCACAATTTCCTGGATTTCTCCGTCAAAGTACTTTTCAATCATTGATTATATTTTCTGCTTTTAATCCATGAACTTTTTCCTTTTCTTATGACTATCATAGCGAAATTTTTTAGCGCTGTGATTGGTTTCTCGCGCCATTCCATGAATGTGATGAGAATAAGCAACTTGATCACGATAATAAAATATATTTATTTCTCTCTTTGACAAATGTTTTCCATAGTTATTTCATAAAAGCAATAGACCACACTTTCTATGGTTTACCGGCGCAATAAACCCACTTGGGATGTTGTGAGAACACTCGAAAAGCCCGCGTGGGTTTATTGCGCCGGTAAACCCATAGAAAGTGTGGTCTATAACAACAATTTGTTCTGGGTCAGTAGCATTAAAGGCGAGCCATTAAAATTTATAAAATTTTGGTTACATAGCCTGATGCAAACACTCGAGAACGTTTGGGAGAATTTGACAGTACTTATGTAAGCCCTCGCCTCGGGTTTACATAAGTTTTGAATTGTTCCAAACTTTTTCTCGTGTGCTATATTAACATGCACCCGCGCCATTTTCTATTTCTTTAATAATGTAATATAACGTTCTACATTCCAGAGAAGGAAAACAAACACTTCCCTTGGTTCCTGCAAAGGTAAGTGTATAATTTAGAACAATTTTAAACTATATGAATTGAATGAGTGAGATGAATTTCAAATTATAATCCACACTAAACTTACTCATAATAATTAGTTTTACACATACATATGCAAAAGCAACAACCATTAAAAGTCACTTTCTGGTTTTTGAGTAGTGGGTTCACTGGTGACCTGGGAGTGTAACAAGAGAGGATTATCTATGAGAAAGTGATTAGTTTCTAATGAAACTGTGGTGCTGTGTCGGCGGGCAAGTGAAACACTATGTTGATTATCAACTCAGAGTTGATAAAGGTAAATTAACCGCCGTAGCGAATTTCTAAAAGCTGACGTTTCGAGCGTTAGCCCTTCGTCGGAGCAAAGTGAGAAGCATTCCCCCATACATGGGTCTCTTTCCATGATAATTTTTTGAAATCTATTTTTAATTTCCAGGCCATAGCTGTGTTATTTATAGAGCGCTACCTGATTGGTCAGCTCGAGTGACGCAATGTCGGAGCCTGGATTAGAAGTAAATAAAAATGACATTCACAGCATGGTGCGCAATTCATGGGGCACGGAGATTCCTTCTGTTAGATCATCCTCTCTTGCATGTAACTAAAGCCGGCCAAAACGTCAACCGCCAAAATAGTAAACAATTCACACTGGTCTACCATGCTATCTAATGGCTGAGTTATGGGAAAGCTGGTAGTGGCGTCATAATCCAAAGGGCGATATAAGGAAAACGGGGGGGGGGGGGGGGGGGGGGGGGGGGGGGTGATTGATTGATTCAAGTAAGAAAATGCATCTAACATAGTTTATATGTATAACCAATGAATATTTTGGATTTTGGAGTTTTATTTCTATTGTGTTTCAATAAGATTAGCCATTTCACTGAGCTGAACCATCCAGGAGTACCATTTCAAATTTGAAACGCGAATGAAAAGATAACATTTCCAGATGAATGAAATGAACGCGAATTGCACAAAAAAATTTAAAGAATTTCTGTGATCACAGCAGGAACAGAAAAACAGAACCAAGCAAGATCGCTCAATATGCGAGGTACATGTACCTCTGAGAACAAGCATTCTCAATATAACCCCAAAAATTATTTTTGCCCCAAATGAATGTTTATATTATACTAAGCAAAATTCCGTAAATATTTTTTGTTTTGGTTTAAAACGGCAATTTTCTATGGGTCGTCAAAGTCAGGGTTATTTTCCCCATGGCCGAGTCAAAGGGAGACTGAGACTAGTGACGTCATTCCAGGCCATTGGCGCCAGTTTTGAACTGGAAAGCAGCGGAATTGATCTTGATGGGTATTACAGAATTTTCGTAGAATGTCAATGTAATAACTTTTTTCTGGGTAACCTGAAATATTTATACGTTTGTTTAATGCATTACGCTATTTTTTACGAGAGCTGTGGAATTGATTCGGACTATAAATTCGTTATGTCTATACGCTTTGTATCGAGCCGAACTCACAGAAATGTCACGCAACCTCCCGTCCAAAGACACTTCTACAAACACGAGAATTAAGTAGCTTGAATACTTGAAAAATAATTTCTTACAACTTGTGTTAAAAATATAATATTATGAATTAGGTAGGGAAAGATTATCATGTAAATTGCTTGAGAGACCATCCGCGAGCCGAAATAAACACCAGTCCACGCGGTGTCGCTCAACAGGGAAATTATGACATTCACACGGCACACACAGCTGAATTGAGTGAACAGAATCGCTTCACAGGTTTAAACAACGATGGAAAATACTGAATTGGCTTAAGTATTTGCATGGAAGTTCTAGAACGAAAGTCTGGACTCATGTATGAATTATTTGCAGCGGATACTCGTACGGAAGCCGTGCGCTATTCAGACAGTAATATTCTGAAGCTTCTGTTCGAAGTTACGATTCGATTGGGAATATCTTACTTAGATTTTAAATGATTTAGCTTAGCAGTTTCATGAATTAATGCTAAAGCCCAAAGATGTCGAATTTTTTCGGTGAGAATCTGTCCTCCTTTGATGTCGCCAGATCAGTAAAGTATAAACAAATGAAATGTGTCGCCGGATTGTTCGCGTAGTTAAACACTGTATAAACAGACTGATCAAATTAGTCTGAATCAAATCAGCCGTGCTCACTGTACTAGAATCGCTTAATGCATCTTAACAAAGATAATATTTTGGTTCAGCAAGAATAAATTATTACCTTGAATTCTACGAAAATTCTGGAACCCGAACGAAGCAAATTGAAGTCCTGTCCTTATAAGCTTAATTTGTACAAAGACAGAAACTCTAATTTCATCTTTACTCAATCTTCGCTGCAGACTCGCCGATCGATCAACCCAGAAAACTTGACCATGAAATCTTGATCTCTGAAGTGCTAAGAGCAACGGCAACGACAAAGAACGGCTCGGCTCAATTTTGCACGCATTTCTACAACCTAAGACAGGAGTGTTGGCACGATCAACAGAATTAACTTCCCACCCCCCCCCCCCCCCCCTCCCCGTCTCAATGTTGGGTTGCAACCACATTACCGCCCAACGAGGTGCAACCTTGTTACGAGGGGGGGGGGGGGGGGGGGGCATCTTTAGTCATAGTCAGACACTAACTTTATAATAACAAAGTTTTAGCGTCAATAGGAGAGAAATTTATATTTGCAACAGTGAGCGTTCCAACTACTTTTGTCTTCGGTTGTAGCTCAGAACGAAGACACAACTCAAAGCTCGCGACGCGATCGATTGATGGCCTGGAATGACGTCACGAATTGTGCTAGATCCAGTAATTTCAGATGGTTCTGCTACTCGGCCATGTTTTTAATAATGCGATTTCCGAGACTTTGAAAATTCATAAAAAAATCGCGGTTTCAACCAAAAATTTTTCTTTTCGGCGTTCTGCTCAGAAAAATGTATAGATTTTTTGGAACAAAAAAAAGTTTTTGGGGTTATAGGCACTTTAATAATTCATCAAGTGCAAACAAAGAAAATCATGACCGTGGACAGGGTTTTGATATCTGATCAAAACCTCCATAGATTTTTGCGATTTTATCTCTGTTTCCTCCTTAGTTTCAGTTTCGATTGAGAAGATAGATCAAACACTCGAGACAGGGTTTGGTCACATTTCCAAACCCCTCGAATTTCGTTAAAAATATTCCGCTGCGCGTCGTATTTTCAACTCTCTTCTCGGGGTTTGGAAATGTGATCAAAACCCTGTCTCGTGGGTTTGATATATATTACGTGAAATCTTGTTACATATCAAATTTTAGGGTTAAAATATTTCAAACAAACTATGATAGGTGTTGCTGAAGTGTCTATATCGCGTACGGTCTTTACGGTTTTGGTATCTCTATGAAGCTTAAATATTTATTCCCCCCTAAAATTTCGATCCGACTTTTATCCCCCCCCCCCCCAGAAATAAAGTTTCCGCCTGAGCCACGCCCATTCAAGTTGACCGAGTGCTTGGAGATTGATATCTTATGATGTAACATGCGTGTTTTCCCTGTAATGCATCTACTTTGCAAAATTTAGGCCGACGAATATGCAACAAACACATGAGAAAAAATGTCTGTGGCAAGATTTGTCGTTTCCGAAAAATTACGTCACGACTATTGTCACGACCAGACTAAAACTTAGGCTTTTGTTCTTAGATACTCGGTCAACATGGATGAACGCGGCTTGAATGGGAACTTTAAAAAGAAAGCGTCGGAATCGAAGAGAACAAAATTGGCACTAATATCTGCGTGGTATAGAGAAACCAAAACCGTAAGAACCCTGAAGGAGATATAAACATGTTTGAAAATAATATAAATTACTAATATAAATTATGGCACTACTTTTTTTAAAGGTTTTTGGAATTAACACCCTATGAAATTAACACGACTTAGATTAACATGGTAACAACAAGTTGTGACAATTTGCATAAAACAGTGTTTTCTTTTTCGTTTTTTAGCCTATAAATCCTTGTTGTAAAACTCAGGACACGACATATCCACGAACACTGTCCATAATCATAAATCAGTCTTCAACTACCAATAATCACACCAGTCCAAGCCAAGGTTCCAAAAGAGAGCACACTGTACCCCCAACTACTCGAAGGACCAGAAGTCTTTATCTATCTCAAAGAAAGGATAAGGTCCCGAATGCAACCAGTATTACTGTGTTGACGCTGTCATTGTTGGCCTTTGTCCTTACTATTTGTATTTACTTTTACAAGAAAAGGACTAAACGTTATGCTGAAAGTAGAATTCATGACTCGGTCATTGGGGTGCAATCTTCTTTGGATATGAAAGCAGTTGAGGGTAATTTAATCATTGTTTAATCATATTGTATTTTTCGATACATTTGATTTGATTGTGTTATTCTCTAAACGTGGAACTATGCATGACATGCAAATACTCTTTAACAGTGGCAGTATATAATATTTTAAGTGCCTAGTCACAGCCATGCCTTGCATGTAACAAAAAAGCTGTCAAGCGCCTTGCACTACAATATCAATTACATGTAATGTCAATCAAGATGACAATATATTATGAAATCACTGATTCCTCAATTGTATGTAGATTTAATTTTCACCTTCTTCGATGAAGAGAGATGGAAAGATAATCCAAATGACTTTTAGCCTGCTATCAAAAACGTCTGCTGACTATATGATTTATTTATTTATTTTGTGTACACTTGTTATACTGTTATTGAATGCAATTGATCTGCTACTTTTTCCAATAGGTGAGGCTAAAGAAGCATCGCCAAATATTGACAAATTGTTTAGGCTCGAAACAATGTCACCAGAAGCAAGGGAACCATTGTTAAAAGAGGTGCTTATATAAAAGTTAATTTTACACAAATTTCAATTAACATTGTATTGCTATATATATCAGTTAATTATTATTGAGATACATGAAATGCTGTGAAATAAATCTCCACGCTGATTGTGTACTTTTTATCTGATTTGATACACTTTGCACTGACTTGTATTTAGTACCCTGGACAGAAACAATTGAGGATTGATATATTTATCAATTATATAAAAACTAGATACACATATTTCTCAGTTTTGATTTTATTAAATAAAATATGAAATTCCACGCATGATAATTTTTTGGCGTGACAGGAAGTTTATTCGTTTTGTTCTTACAGCGCTTCTAAATATGGAGCGACCAATGACGTAAAACTGAAAATCACGTAGTTTTTCGGAAAGCACATGTCACACAACGAACGAGTCTGTACAAATAATCGGTATTTTCTGTTTTATTATCTGACATTGAATAGTAAAATGCGGTCAATCTTACAAAACAAACATTTAAAGATTTCGTGGCCACCCGAAAACCTCAGCATCTCCTGATTGTTGCCGTCTAAAGACACTTTTTGCCATGCGGTTTGTTCTTTCCATCGACTCGTAAGATGGCGGCCAGTAGCTGGAGCACCATACCACCGAATGGAAGGCTTTGATTTTGAACTACAGCCGGCCAAGAGCATATGACAATGCTTGCTGTGCTTCGTAGAAGTCTCGTGAACCTTATTCATCTGCTGGAGTCCTCCATGCATTTTTCACGTTAGCCTGGACTGAAAAACGCTCAGTTGGGTTGCCTTCCGATTCGTTTCTCTTGTTGGTAGAAACGTCACCATTTGCACTTAATACGCTGGTGAAATTGTTCGTGAATCTCAGGATTGTAATGCTGCTGTTGTATATCCCAACTCTACCAAGACAATCCCATATAAAATAGCCAAAGAGGAATTATGTCTGGAAGTGGCGGCCCACCAAGGTTCGGTTCATGTATATAAACATTTGCACGAGTGTGACGAATTTTTCGTTTGAAGACTGACAAAGCCGCTCATGTTTACACGCTTTTTTGTGGGCTTATAAAAACACTGAGGTATTTAAAAACAATTTCCATGTGTGGAATTTCCTTTTCGGTTCTGTTGCCGTTTTTCATGGCATTAAGGTTTAGCATTTAAAAATTATTATCATTTAACCAAATCCTCAATTGTTCTGTCCGGGGTACTATTATATTTTAGTCCAGTCCTTCACAATAGTTTTTGAAGGAATTAAGGAATTTCACTTCATGAACTACGAGTCGAGATAGATTATTTTCATAAATATAAGAAAAGAGATTTGTAAATTTAAGAAAAACGATTATATTTATATCCGAAAACAGACTTCGGAGCTGGCTGGTCCAGCATACTGCCACTACCGCGCAGATTAATATGAAACCGAGTTTGTTAACGTACTTGTCCCCTTCTTACGAAGACCTTTACTGAATCAGCCGTATTAAAGACTGTAAAAGACGCCTTTTTATGGTTTCTAACTTGAAAAAAAATTGCCCCAATAAAGTATTTCATCAAGTTTTTATTGTTACTTCTATTTGACTTAGATTGGTGGATGATCAATTTAGTGTGGCGTGCCAAATTGTTCACCATTCATTCAATCAGTCACCCAAACCCGAACTATATTGAGTAATTAATGCGCTCTTGTACTGGTATCGCAATAATCATAGGCTGGAGTCTCGTTGAAGGCAGAACCTTTTTTCATTGCAAACGCCTGGCTTCCCCATCACTCGCCGCCCGTTTTATTTTTGGTTTATCTTTTTTCGCGCCTTCCTCACTATTTTAGAGCCTGGAACAGCCTGTGCGACTCGCAGCTCCAACTCGTAACTCCACGACCCACATTCTTCCCACACCGTTGTTAAATCATGTACATTTTTTTCTCTTAAAATAGCTTTAATCTGCATTATCGTGTCATTGTTATGTTAAATAGTTCTTCTGCTGTCAAGCTCACTCTGTTTCTCAACCCCATTTTGGAGTACACAAGATAAACTTTAAAAGTTCAGATAGATGTTGCAAAACTTAAGGCCATGTTACACAAGGTAATTTCCCTTGCACCTTGCAACGTAACAAACGTTGCCATATTGCCAGCTGCCCAAAAAAATTCACGTATAACATCCATTTTGCAACCTGCAAAGCGTTGCGAGGTGCAAGGAAAGTAGAACTGTCCTCTACTTTTCGGAAGATTGCGAGACAGGTTGCTGAGTGTGACAAGTCAATCGTAACTTGCAACGCAATGTTTGTTCAAACGAGCCAATCAGAGCGCGTCCTTCGCTCACGGGAGATTTCAAGATGGCGGGCGCGTTGCAAGTTGCGAAAAAACATTGTCAACGTGTGACACCTTGTGACAACTTGCAATGTTTTCAGTCGTCATCGTTGCGTTGCAACTTGCAACGAAAATTGCCTCGTGTAACATGGCCTTTACTAGTAAATTAGTAATTAACTAATTACATTTATATGTTAATCTATTTATTACTATAGGTTTATTCAAGGTCTAGTAAATTAGACGCGACGGAAGGTACAGCAGTTTAATTCCGGTTTTGTTCATATCCTCAACTTGTTCAAGTGCATTTATTTCCTTTAGATATTATCCTGGACCATCAACATTCAGTACACTTGTCATTTGAAGCATTCATTGTATCTAAGAACGTCAATTAAGAATAATTTTATCTAGTCAGTGGAAACAATCTAAACTACTTTTAGTACTTACTATTACAATAGCTTAGTCTAGTATGGAATATAAATGTTCATTTTACCATAAAAACTCTGTATTATTTTATGCAGGTGACTTTTAAGATATTAGGAAATTTAAATTATCGTGGATAAATTTATTTTGACGTTAGAAGCAGTTCTAGTCCAATAGAGGTAATTACAATGTGATTTGTATAGACACCTTCGTGCATGAAAATTGAATGAAATATATTTGGCTACTAAGATAGTGCCACTTGATAAGAACCTTATCAACATAATGTGAGCAGTTCGTAGGGATAATTACGTTATTAATTACTTCAAGCATCCTTCTGTTTCTTGTTTTTAGATTCCAGACTGCTTAGTAGCATATTGAACTATGAACCTGATGTGCTGCAAGAAATTGAGCGTTTGGACACAACCAGACGAGGGCTTGGTCACAATCAAGCATGGGTTGCATTGGCTGATGAGTTTTCTTTCATGAGTCGTGACAGCATGAGAGCCATTGAAACATACGACGAAGGGCCAACAAGAGCAGTTTTTAAATTCGTTGCAGCTGAGAAACCAGAACTAACAGTTAGAGAGTTTGTTACTGTTATGAGACAAGAGGTTAAAAGGAATGATGTCGCTGAATTGCTGGAAGCATATATATGATGCAAACTACATGTACAAAGATAAATTATGCGTTGTGAGGTTGCATGCAATGACTCGATACATGTAACAATTGATTTAAATTTTGTAGTATCTGGTACTAGCATTATTAGACGGATTATGTTGCATCTTGAAAAGGGTCTAGAGCTTCAATATAATTGGATTACATTTTGATAAAACATTTCAATGTGCAAATAAGAATACCACACAGTAATTCATATTCAAAAGTCTCTGAACATAACAATTATAGTGAAACATGAAATAAGCTCTACAGTTGTTATCACAACTCTCTGAACATTAGAGCGGTTGCTTACTGAGGAAAAGCATGTAGCAAATATAGTAACCGGTGCCAGGTGCGCGAAAACAGAGGTTTTGCATCTGATTGGTTGAGTAGGTGGTACAATTTTTTTTTAAACCACACAGGGCTTAGTAAAAAAACTGAAGTAATTGTGGATTACTTAGTACACTCAATTAAAAAAACTAATTAAGCTCTCTAAGTGAATACAAAGCAAGCAAAACAAGAGACTATACTGTAAGCTTAACCTCTTATCAGAGGGATCTGGAGAGCTTGTGTTGTTACAATGTAGGATAATTTTTTGGATTTTACAGCAGCCATTATGTACATTGTAAAAAGTCGTATGCTTTGACATGTCAAATTGTTACGGCCTTCAAAAAGGCGCTTGTGGTACAATAATAATAATAATAATATTAAAATTTCTATAGCGCCAAATCCACTAATTGCTCATGGCGCTTTACAATAAAAAATATTAAAAAGATAAAAACAAACAATAAAAAAGAGTAAAAGTAGGTGTTAAAATGGTGACGGTGACGGTGGCCACGGTAATGGTGTTGTGTTCTTGGGCAAGTTACTTATTCTTAAAAGTGCAAATAAAGTGTGACAGAAATACTGCTCTGTTTTGCTTTCCTGGACCGAGTAGAGGGTAGAGTATTAAACACTGGGCATGGTAACATCGGCCTGCCTAGTTGATCAGGTTGATCATGCATGGTGGCAAGGATCAAGCTCTCCCACCTGAAAAAAATCCCTTGCGATTTAAATGATTTTCCAATTTGCAATGTCTAGGCAACGGCGGTTCCCAGACGATCTAGTATCAAACAACACACGAATGCTGGTTTACTTTAACTTTATTGAATTGAAACAACAATAGTGAACGCAACTGAAATGAATACTAGCCCATGTAAAAGTTCGGCAAGGCTGTCTGCTAACACATGTCGATGGTACTCAGTACCACCAAGTGACTTCTTCCTTCCTGACAATCGTAAAGCCAGACTCTATGAATAAGAAAATATAGATAGCAGTCAGTGATCGTTTGATGTATGATATGATAATCGAGGCAGTGGCCAAAAAAAGGGAGTGGTAATAATTCAAACTTAATCATGGAATGAAATGAAATTTCTTGGCACTTTGGGTGGGAAATGAAAATTTGGACTATTTTATCTGTGAGTTACGGTCGTAGAAAAGGCGCAGGTTGTTTGTCAGCTTGTTACGCTTTGGTAGTTGATTGACAACTGTGGGTGAAAACTGCCAGGCCAGGCCCTTTTATACAGGAACGTCATGTTTAAGAACCTTTTATCCCAATACTCATCAGCCGCGGGGTCTTCAACTAATAATATACCATAATTTTTTCTGTCGCCACTGGCACAATGGTTCCGTTGCTTACTTACCAGACGAAAACTCGCGAATGTCAGTTTTGAAGAGAGGAGTGACGGTTTTGTCCACAAGACTGAAACCGGCAAAAGAAAGCAGGAAAAACAGCAGTTTACTAGAGGGGGAAAGTCAACCTAAGCCTGGATCAAATGCCATTAGGCATACATTTTGATTACTCCATTTTATTTACAGCACACGCTTTCATGATCAATTACATCCACAGATTTCCGAATTAAAGAGCTGCATTCGTTTCTTTGAGGAATGTTACATTCTGACCACCACTACAGGGGGCAAAGACGGAAAAATAATACCATCTTCTCAGTAAAATATACAACAGAGGGATCAATTTAATAAATGTTAACTACTACAACGTAACTTTATAGGTGGAACCCAATATTTCTCCACCGGCAGTACCTAGTGGTAAAAAATTGTCACACATTTGCTATTACTTCTACTACTTACCAGCTACTTACTTATTACTGGCGATGATGAATATGGATACTGATATGAAATAATTCATATATGTGAACTGCGGTGGAAATAACGAAAGATAATGAGATATTCGTAGTTATATATCAACGTAAGCAGTTGAAAGAAGGCCTGGAAAAATTCAGGCTTCAACGGGATTCGAACCCAATATATAAGATCTGCGAAGATCTCATTCTCTCTCGTTGCTTATTACTATTTGGTTTATTACCCAAATTGGAGAAGCATATTCTCAGTTGTTTCCTCCATATTTCCATTATGATCCTTAAGTGATTTTCACAAAGTTGTCCAACCTCACCCAGAGACTCCAGGCACATTTCTGCTATAGCCCCTGGTGGCTCCATCCATCTCTGACTTAATGATTTTATCTGAGGTACAGTAATTACCTGAATAGTAGACGAAAGTATTAACTAATAATTCTAATTAATAACGATGACATTCAAGTTGAGGACCAACATGTATAGCATATAAAGCCTCCAAAGTAGTTAATTTTAGTGTTGGTCACGGGGTAATTGTGATCATGTGACGTAATATCACAGCATCACTAAACCAGGAACTCCAAATCTGGAAAGAGCCTGGCCTGGTTGCCGTGGAATCGTCAAGACACGTGGGCAATACATTGACAAAACACAATTTTTCCCGATAAGTTTAAAAGTTTTGGTCATTATTGATTTTATTAATACATCAGTTTAGAAATCTTACTTTCTGTGCCCTTTCCCCCAGTCCAGTCAGAAGTGAACTTATCAGCTCTAATTCAGCACTAAAAGCTTTCTAATGCTCTTATGATCATATTTAAATTATTGATTTTAGTACTTTTAGTACTTTACTATCAGGGGCCATTCCTCGTTTTTTTTGTCCATTTGCAGTAAATGTGATTCTAAAATTTGTATTGCTGTTCTTTTAAAGAAAGAATGTTGCTCCATGAGGTACAAACCCCCTCCTTTTTTTAAATTTGAACGGTTTAGAAGTACAATAATATTTTTTCCAGAAATGCAATTTACATTAAACTGATTGTAAAGGTAGAACATAATGATATACACCGAACTCACCTTTTCAGCCATTTGTGGGTCCTTTAGCCTGAAGTTTCTTCTCACCTGGTTGACCAGTTGGAACCTTACTGTCACTTGATCTTTTATAAATGCACTGTGGAAATATCGAGTACTTTCCTGTCGACCCATGTGTTCAATACAAAATGGTACTGGCTGCTCTTCCATTGTACCAATTAATGCACACATTTCACCCTAGAGAATGGAAGTAAAAAAAACATTAACAATATGGCTACCCATTGGTAAATCACTTAATGATGTCATTGTTTGCAGTGTGCAAATAAGAAATTCATGCTATCAACAAATATCATAAACATGTAAATGTTTGTTGCTATACCAAGTTTTTAAACGGAAAAAATGCAACAATTTGTAGAGAGGCTTCCTTTATTCATTTTCTTCTATGACAAATAGACATGCCTAGGCTGGAGGATAACTCGAAAACCTAACGGTTAATTTAGCATCCAGACTTATGCATAATTTTATTTTTGTATAATACTTAAATTTATTGTAATATTAAACGTGCTATAACTTTTTCTCTTTCAATTATATTTTTGAGCATAATAAAGATTATTGTTGTTGTAGTTGTTGTGGCTGCCGCCCAGAAATTTATGTTTTTTAAGAGGAAATATCTCGTTCAATGTTCGCTATAATTTTGTTCACATTTTCTACAATTACTATACAGTAAAAACTCGCATAAAAGAACCTGCATTTTTCCAAGTTAGCCTCAAAAGAGGTTCTTATATAATTGGTGTTTACTGGGAAATTAGGCTATTTAGGTTCTTTAAAACAGGTTCTTATTTTCTTAAGAAAAAATGTTTTTGTTGCTGGAAGAATATTGGTACTGTCTATTGTTTATATAAAATATGCATATACTCCTGTCTAAATGACTGCAATCTAAACAAATACAAGCCCTAGTTTAAGTTATTTTATTTCTCTCAATGCTTTTATACCGATGAAACATCAACAAAAGCTAAACTATGTTTAATTGAATTCTATAAAATAAGAACCTGTTTCAAATTTTAGGCTAAAACAGGTTCTTATGTAAAGGGGGTCTAAATGGAAATCTTAGCCTAACAGGTTCTTAAAAATTAGGTTCTTATATGCGGGTTTTTACTGTAGTCACAACCTCTATCAATTTATCGATTTTTATACTTTAGTGAGACTAACTGCATTTTATAAGAATTTTTAAATGTATTTGCTAAGAGTAATGTAAATTAACTTATGTATTGATTTGTAATGAAAATTAATGTAATTTGAATGATTAAAACTAATTTATTAAAGTTAAAAAAATAGTGACCATCTTGAGGAAAATATGGTCTATGGTGTCAACCAGCTAGTCTATTATCGTGCATAAGTGGTCAAATTTTGTAATATATTCGTGGTCCCAAACAATACTTTAATGTAATAATAACAGTACGACAGAATACAAGAAAATCACGTTTCCAATTATTTTTTGTAAACTACCAGTAAACTGAAATACATGCATCTGAGAAAAAATATCAATTTTATTTTTTAAAACGTATTTGAATTTTATTAAGCTATAGCGAGTTAGATTCATTAAATTATATGGTACTTGGTTGTTTTATATAAAAAGCAAACTTAAATGAATTGTTAATTATGGGTATTTCACAGCCTATTTCCCACGAGGGGAGAGGTTTTAATTTTCAATAGCTGAAAAGGGAGCATTATATCTGTTGTTGGATAAAGCAGATTCAACAGGTAAGTTAACACAGAACTGTTTTGCCTGAGCCTATTCGAGCACATGGCCATGGAGGCTCTGCCTTGAAGAATTATGTTATGAAAAAGCAATGTATTCTCACCTTAGAGAACGCCAAAATAATTATGATCATTTCATCTTTTAGGTTATCTTCTAAAATAAGTGTTATGTATAATTTTTATAGGCAAGCAGGCAAGTAGGCAAGCAGGCAAGCAGGCAAGCAGGCAAGCAGGCAAGCGGCAGGGATCCGAGGGGCCCTCGGGGGGAGGGAGGAGGGTGTGGAGGGGGGGGGGGAGGGAGGGGGGGGGGGGGAGAGGGGAAAGGGGGGGGGGGGGGG
>MU827801.1:455193-475590 GCA_029204205.1 Desmophyllum pertusum
TGTTGTACTTGAAATACCAGAGGTATAAGAGGAGAAGAGGAAGAAGTCAGTCATTAGCTATGTTGTTGCCATCTCTGGAATTGGCTGAAGAAGGTGAGGTTTCATCATTAATTAAATCAGCTGAAGTTATTAATAGCTATTAAGATCAGTTTGGTAGTTGATACATTATGGTAAATAAATTACTTTGCTTAATATATTGATAATCAGTTAATTTTACTTATTGTGTCAAACATAGTTTTTGGTTTAAAATTTATTTCACTAATGATAATTATAACCAGAGCATTGCCATTAAAAATTAGAACCTGATAGCAAAAGCCTCTCTCTCAGACAGTTACTGGAATTGTAAAAAAGAAAAAAAAGAACATTACCTTTACTCCCCTCATCCCAAAGATGTTATCTCCTGAACAGGAAATGGTAACTATATGCTTTTGGAACATTATTAAATTTGTCTTATACTGCTCTCTCCCCATCCCCCTATCCTCCCCATTGATTGGAGAAAAGAAGGAAATTAATAGAAAGTCTATCCATTTTTTCTGTAGAGCCGCAGACTCACTCACTAACACTGGAGGATCCAACAGCTCATGGCTCACAGAGACTTTATCTTTTGATAAATCAGGTGTCTTACTCAAGTTCAGTGATGCGCAAAGTTTCTTTGATGATGCTCAAGGAATTAGACTAGAAATATGTTGGGACAAAAATTTTATCAAGACACTCCAACATGACGAAGTACAGCTTAGTCCAGTAGTAAAATTTCACCCTAATGGGTTTCAACTCTCCAAACCGGCACAAGTCAGAATACCACACAGTGCCTTGGTGTTTTATAGTAATGGGTGGCAACTCAAACTCAAAAGTTCAACACTACACGGAGAAAGGATTGTGTGGACAGATGAAGATCTATATCAAGTCAACAACAATGAAGTTAGCTTCCAAGTAAACTACCTTCTTTCTTATGTTGTTGTTGGTGCATCACTTTGCAATAACAAACCAACAAGAAGCGTCTGCAGTGTGCTGTGTTTGGAGGAGAGGGCAGAGTTGGTGTGGACTATACAGCCTATGTATTTGTTTTTGATGACTGCGAGGCATCACTTGAGGTACTTGATAGATTTTCTACTCAGTAGTAGACTTGTAGTTAAGTTATATGTTATGGTAGATGCATGCTTGCTTATATATTTTAAATTGTTCAAAGCCAATTTTAACTTAAAGTGCCCATAACCTTTTTTATTTTATTTTCTCATCTGAATCTAAACATCACCCAAGGAAATTCTGCGAAAAAAATTTGCCATTTGCAGAAAACGCGAATTGTTTATGAATGTTATAAAACTTTAAAATTTGCCGCCATTTTGGATCACCATTTGCTTTAGTCTCCCCTGGGTCCTTCTCGGTTCACAAAGGATCATGTGACATCAGACAAAGGAACTGTGAACGTAGTTTAAGGAACACGTGGCTTCAAAACAAGGGAATTGTGACGTACATTCAGGAAAATGTGAGCCCGTCGGCCTTCTTACAGCGGGACGGGTATACCAAACAAAAATAGGATTTTGAAGATTTGAAACATTCATAAAAAATTCGCGTTTTCTGCAAATCGCAAAATTTTTCGCAGAAATTCCTTGGGTAATGTTTAGATTCAGATGAGAAAATAAAAAAAATAAGGTTATGGGCACTTTAAGGCAGTTAATTACAGCAAGGATCCCAAAAGTGTGACTACATTTAATTAATTCACATTCTTTCGTGTGTGCAGACTATCCAATCAGAAGCTAAAGATTGCTATCCTCGCTTCTGATTGGATAGTGTAATAGTATATGCACAAAGAATGTGAATTAATTTGGCTCCTAGCTTGCTGAAAGACATTGCATCAGTTGGCACAATAATGGTAAAGAAATGCTAAACAACATTTTTTTGCAACTGATCTCCATGCAACTATAGCTACAGACCAAGATGTAAGACGGACAATATAAATCTTCCATAAATGTAGGTTAACGCTATGTTTCATAATTTCAAGCGAGAAAAGTAAGTAGGCATACGGAAGAGCATAATTTATACATTTGTATACAGTTGCTTCTACATGTAAATGTGATTAACTGCATCTGACATTATGAGCACAACATACTTTGAATAATTTTTTAATGTCTTGTTTGCACTGACATTAAAAAATAAACAAGATTAGATTTAAACAACAACTTAGCCTTTGTTGTTTCCTTTTAACAGAAAATCATGCAAGAAGAGAGGTCAAACATAGGATCCTGTTGGGGTCCCCCCAGTCTCTATATGTTGAGTCTGTGATCAAGACTGATATTAAGATTTCTGTTAAACAACCTGTTGAGGGTTGGATTGTTGGAGAAATTAAACCAGAGGTAAGCTCTTGATGTGTAGTTAGCACCTGTTAATTATGTTGCTTGTTTCCATACTGTAGTTAAGAATTTTTTAAAGGTAGTCTGTTCACAAGCCCTGTTGCGTATCAGGCTGGCACTTAACTCTGATTTCCATTAGCATGAAACAGCTATAGTAGGAGTATCACTACTTCCTGGATGGGATAATAGTCCATTGCAGGTAAACCCCCAGTATTTTTGTCAGGTTACCCTGACAATATTATTTATACCCATTTATACCCCTGGGTAAGATACAGGCACTGTGAGAGTAAAGTGTTTTGCCAAGAACACAACACAGTGACCCTGGCCAGCTCTCGAACCTGGACCACTCAATCCAATGTCCATCCATTAGGCCGCCACGCCTCTTGGATTCATGTTGTGTTTTCCTAAAAAAAAATCTTGTTATACAGTACACGAGCTAACAAAACAATGATAGGCTTCAGCAATCAGGTCTTGATGGATAACGTAGCCTACACGTATTTGTGAGAAGTTCTTATATTTATTCTGCCAGTAAAATTTTAAATTACACTTGTTCTAAAGTCCATTGATCAATACTTCAGCCACAATGTAATATAAGGCCCAATCGATTGTGGTAAATAATAAGTGGCCAATAATGTGGTGTTATGATTACTCTGTATTCATTTAAAATGATTGCTTTTACTCACACAGTTTATAACACACAAGAGTTTGAAGGAGTCCTATCAAAACATACCAAGAGCAGAGATACTATTTAAACATGATAATGGTCGAAACAGAGACTTCCTTTGTATATTTGAACTAAGTGCTGAGAATACAACTACAACAATTTGTGCAGTTGCCTCAATCAAAGAGGTTAGTGTCATCTCATTAAAAGTAAATAATTTGAGTGAAAAAGTTGGTGTAGTGTGTATTATTATAACAATATATAAACACTGGGGTGTATAATTTATTGCAAAGAGCTACAATCAGGGGGGGCTAGCAGCGAGGCCTGGGACCTAGTATACATGATTGCACATTTAAGAAATTTGGCCGAGCGAGACTAAGTACTGGTTTGTTTAAAATAAACATGGCGGACGATGGCGGACATGACGTGCGTTTGTGTTCGTTCAGAAATATTTTGGCGATTCCATGTTCAAACATCTATGGGAACGATTCGGTCGCTGTTTAACTGAACTTTGGTCATTGTGGGACACCATGGATGAAAATTCCACAGGAAACTCCCGTAGAGGTACGTTTCTCGAATGATTGACAGATTTCTTTACTTGTGCGATCATGTCTAGCGGAAAAGCGGCAAGATCAAAGGGCGCTGCCTGCCCCCCTGGCTACAATCCTTGTCAAAACTGTTGGTGCAGTTGGCAAAATTCTTCCTTTCCTACCCCCTCCCCTCTCCATCTCAATGTTGTGTCTCAAGCATAAATTACACAATAAATTATTATCCATGAAGAGAGCAACATTGAAAAGGGGGTAGGGGGCCAATAAAAGGTTTATATGGGGCTGTATTTGTCTTGGTTTTTTTTTTGCTGAGAGTTCACTACTTTGACAAGGGTTGTAGTTCCAGTCTATCTACACACAAATTGCAAGCATTTATATACCTGTAGTTTTTAATACTTTTCTGTTCAGTAGCAGCTGAAACTGTAGTATTACTGTGCATCTAGCTTTCTGTAACACTTTTACCCTAAAATACTCAGTTGTGATATCTCAATACTATGGCCTTTTCTTTGTTGCCTATGGTGTCATTTCCGAACTAGAGTTTACAGCTAACACCCAGTAGGAATTCATATTAGAACACAATTGTCATTTGCAAGCACTTTGACTTATGCTTAATACATGATTGTAATACTAAGGCCCAGTTCAGACGCCGTACTTCACATGAGCCGAATCGAATTCGAATTTAGGCCGACCCAAATTAATTTAGATCGACTGAATTGAGTCAGACGCCGAGCTTAATTCAGCCGAACTTAATTTAATAGGGGAAAATTGCAGTTATATTGAAAAATACATTATAATAATTCATGCATTTGTTTCGGCTCATGTGAAGTTCGGCGTCTGAATCAAAGCCGGTCCACAGCCGTTATTCCCGGCTGAGCCAGGCGGGAAGAACGGCTGAGCCGATCCGAAATCATCCAGCCGTTCCAATTGATTCAGACGCCGTACCTCGCATGAACTTAATTCGTCGAATTCGATTCGGCTCATATGAAGTACGGCGTCTGAACTGGGCCTTACATACATGTACACCACTTCTATCACTGTTATTCCCTTGCCCAGAAGTGCAGTTCACAAATAACAAATCTCTGGCATTTTTAATGTGTAGGATCCATTTAGGAGGTTTCGGGAGCACCAACCAAACTTGGTCATGACAAACACCAAATGGTGACTGGAAGGAATCTATGTGGTAAGACCCTGTGTTGACATGTCAATGATTTATTTAATTTAAAAAGTGAATCATAGCGATCTTTACAGTTACATGTATGAAGCAACTTGAAAAGTTGTTAAATTATGTTGTTTATGGGGGACTTGTCGTTGGACCACCCTTAGTTGCTCAAGCCCATTGGATGCTTACTATTGAAGGGTGCTATTGGCAACCCTTAAACACCTACTCCTATGTAGTCAACTAGCCTACTCTTTTAAACATTTTGAGAAGGCTGTAATAATAATAATAGGGGTGGCGAATGGTAAATCCGAGACTTGCCGAGACCCTGGTTTAAAAATCCGAGCCCGAGATTTAGCGCTCCAAAAATCTGAGCCCGAGACGCAGTGATCCAAAACTCCGAGAAAATAGAGTATACAAGAAGCTGCATTTGCGACATTCAAAATTCAAGACTCTGAGATCGTCCTATTTCTGGCGAGCCAGAGATTCCGAGACGCTTTTTTTAAACGCGAGATTCCGAGACTCGGCTTAAATTTGCCGAGATTCGTTATTTTTGATAGACCATTCGCCATCCCTAATAATAAAATAATACAATAAATAATTTATGTTTGTGTTGTTGTTTAGACCCCCTGATCACCAGCCAAGAGAAATCGTCACCTTGTCTACACAAGCTTCCAGAGGAGGAACTGCATGCTGTTTGCATGAAAACTGGATATGCCACTTAAAGGAGTTGGTAATTGGCGACATGTTGCAGCACACCTTGGCTTTACAGAGGACCAAATTCAGGTTTTCAGGAATGAATTGTTGACTCCAGATGGAAGTCCATGCACTGTGATGTTCGAGGCATTGAAGACTAAGTCACCGAACCTCACTGTAGTGGAGTTTGTGCAGATTCTTCAAACTCGAAAAATTCAGCGCTTTGATGTTGTAGACACCCTTGAGGCTTATGTTTATGACCCAATTCCAAACAGTAATGAAGCATAAGTATAGTTAGCCTGCAGTACAGGCGGTTTGGGGTATTTTTTCGGAGAGCGCGCCTCACTGTTGCACACTCGATGAAAAAGAAAAACCAAATCGCCTGTACTGCAGGTTAAGTATAGTATAGTAATGTGACTGGAGCAACTTTGTGAGGCAAAAGATCAACATTAAATTTTAGTTGATTAGGAACCTTTTATATAGTTTATATCTACAGTATACTCTGTATGTAGAGCTCTAGCTAAGGCATGTTATATGGTCCAATGTGAAACTTTTGAAAAACTAAATTTGTTTTGTTATAGGTTGAGGACCAGAAGTTACAATATTATTATTAACATCTTAATTAGTGTTCTTAGACTAAACAGTGTTTTTTTGAGTATATGCATTACAGACATTGCAGCATTGCATTAAATTTATTAAGAGCTTACCATTTGTTGTGAGGAAATAACTTAATGATTTGACCATTGACCATGGCTCAGTGCCAGTTTAAATCTAGTTTAACTAGGCTGACCACTGTGTACAATCTGATTACTACTAATAGTCATATCATTTCTTTATAAATTACCTCAGGTTGGGTATTACAAGTGATTAATATTTTTTAATATCATTATTACTTGTCTACTTGAATAAAACAAATGCTGTTCAATTTTGGAGAATTATAACTTTATTTTGGTATATATAAAGTTTGTTGTTGAAAGGCCACACTTACATATAAGATACAGGTAATTTCAGGATTCTTGAGACATGAGCTCTAGCTCTTTCATGATGTTGAGAAAAGGAGTCACTTGACTCGCTTCTCCAGGGGTGGATCCATGAATTTTTGACGGGGGGGGGGGGGGGGGGGGGTCGCCAGTAGCTACAGTGTGTTACTAAAAGGCGTGGTGTAGATGTGAGGAGCAGGTGCTGAAGTAAAATAGAGCGCAAGTTAGAGGGGCGCACAAGAGGAAGAAAACGTGTGAGGCAAGAAAAAGAGAACCTTCCTTGCGTGTGCCCCTCTGACTCGCGCTCTATTTTACTCCAGCGCCTACTACGCAGACTAACTTGAATTTTGCCCTATTACCGTAATGATTCAATTTAGCGCCCAGGGCGCTTATTTACTTTTGGTACCTCAAGGGAGGGCGCTTATTCGAGACAGGGCGCTTATTTCTTTTTTGAGAAACAACTGAATGTTCAAAAAGGAACAATAACAGAAACTGTATTACCAGTAACAAATATACGGTGAATGTTCAGTTAATGTGAGGGAATTTTAAACTATTTGATGTCGATAGCTTCATTAAAGGAAGATAAACCTCGGTTGATCTCAGTGTACTCTGACGGCGCTGTAATATTATGATTAGAATAGGGGCGCTTATTAACAAAAACACATTATTTGAAGGGGGCGCTTATTTGAAGGAGGGCGCTAAATCAAATCATTATGGTACTGTTCATGTAGACCAAACAGCTAAACAACAACACCTTCTGGTGCCACAAATACATTATTTTATAAAACTATTTTTTTAATAATGCACGCTCTGATTGCTTGTGTAACTATTTTACATCAGCTTATGTAAACACTGGCATGATGTCACGTAACATTTTTGTAAAAGAAATAGAAAAAGATGGCTTTATGCTCACATAAACCCGGTGCAAATACTCAAGGGAGTTTGGGAGAATTTGAAACTAGTACCAATACTTTATGCAAAACCTGTGCCTGTGAGCTCACATTTACATCAGGTTATGTAAACATGCGCACTATTTTCTGTAGCTTACATAAGGGGGTACCCCCTCTCCACAGGTAAAATAACAGCTCTGAGCTGGCACAATATGACCATATACCACTATGTTGACAAATGTTTTACTTTAGACATCTTAGGACAATATAAAACTGATACTGTCAAACACTTACTCGATATTCTGAACTTCTTGCATGATGTCGTCCATATTTAGGAACTTTGCCATATTTCCTTCTTCCTCTGCCATATTCTCCAGAGGTCTTAACCAATGAGAATGAAATGTTTCCACAGTGCACTTGATTCGCATCACTGTCTCCAGCTGGTCAGAGAATAAATGTTCCGAGGTCATATTAGAACTTGTCAATATCAATTCCACCTTGTCTGTGTACTCTCCAGCCAAGAACTTTGCATGAAATGAGGGTGACTTTTTCAAAGCGACAACCTTGTTTACAAACCATTTTTTCAACAATTCAGCCTCGGCAATGACCCTGTCAATCTTCTTGTTATTCCACCCACAAACCTCTCTGGTGTATATCTTAACAAGAGCTGTTTCATTTTGCAAACATGATTGAATGAAGATTAAGCCAGCCTTGTCCATAAAAGGGGTTGCTATGGTAACCTTAGCACCTTCCCAGTCCCATTTCTTCAATCTAAACTCTAGCAGATTTTAATGGCCTTTCCTGGGCTTAGACCATCACGAATTTCACCCTCATTAAACTCGTTTCCTTCTTGAACTTCAGTAGCTACGCACATAGCACTGCATTTGTAGTCTTCAACAGGTGATTCATGTTGACTTTTGCTTTCTCACTTCCATCAACTTCAACAGTGGTTTCACTTTCATCTTTCGCAGCTATCAAAGGAATAGGTCTAACCAGAACCTCTTTCAACTTGTCTTTCAACTCGCTAGCCTTCTTGCCTTGTATAAGAAGGGATTTTTTCGTTGCAAACCAAGTGCAGGTGAATTGTTTGTTTGTGAATTTGTGGGGATTTCCCTCGCCACTCGGTTGACTCCATGTTCCTGTATATCCCAGTGCGGAGAAGAATTTGTCGAGATCTTGAAAGCTGCCAGTCCATTCGAAGCGATCTCCACCTTTTGCTGATTTGCGTAGGAATTTAGAAGAATCCATGACCACATTTGACTATAAAATGCTTTCCGGTTCTTGCTTTCGTTCTGTTCATTTGTCGTGTCGATCATAATGGCATTTTCGCGCCAAAACTCCACATTACGTCATATAATACTAATAGCTGTGGTCAGCTGCTGTGGTCATATGAAACTCATGTGATTTTGGAGACATGTTTGATTGGGCAATCAACTGACAAATAAACAGTGGAACGGATACGAACCAATCAAATTAATGTTCCTTGTAAACACAGTTTTAAAATCCCTCCATTCATCAAATCCAACAGACTTTTCGGCGTAAGCTTCATTCACTGATGCTGAGACGCAACGCGACGGAAAGTAAGGAATTCGCTTCTTCGTTCTCAGCGTTCCAAATTCCAGTACTTTTTCCATTCAATTACGGGAGCATAAACATCAGAAGTATGCTAGATGGATGTTTTACAAGCAATGCCGTTCAAGTCTTGTTTTTAGCTGGCGCTTGTTGTTTCGTCCTCAAATCTCTCAATGATCATGCAATCTCAGAAAATGGTAAGTGTTTATTTCCTTTCGTTTATAATATTCATAGCTCATATTCCTTTTTTACTTTCTTTCGGAGATTTAGCGTGCGAAATTTCACCATAAGCTTTAAACGTAGTGCTTACTGGACGTTCGAATTCCTCGTTGTTTTTTTCAGGCGGTTAACCCAAGCTGTTCAACGCAACAGCAGCGGCTGCGAAAAGATCGCGGTCTGTCTTCATTTAACCTTTATAAGCTGGTGAGTGATTTGGTAAATTACATGCTCTCTTTTCGCGACTAATATCATTATTTAGTCCGTTAATTATTTTGTTTTTCTCAAGACATCGTCATAAAATACGACGTGCGTAGGCGACGAACGGAAAAATGTGCTGCGTTGTCAAATATTTGTAAACAAAGATCACTCTTTGCCAGGCGCGAAATATTAAAGGGTCTATTAGTGAAGTATGATCCAAAGCCGTGACTGAAACATTTAGCAGTAGCAAATAAAATCGTTAAATGTGCTAACTAGAGATGTTTAAATATCTAATCGCCCGCATATATTCGTACAAAATGTTATAATACTCGAGTTTGGTCTCATCGCGAGACATCGAGCTCACTCTCAGCGGTATTTTGACTATGCTAAAATCTTTCGTTCTGTTGTTTATCGTCTCGATCGTCATGGAATTTTCGCGCCAAAACACCACACAGTCAGATGCAGCTCATGTGACTATCGAATGACACCTTGAATGAACTTTGGAATAATTGATAAAAGATGTTTTTTTATTGGCTAATAAGCCGATGACAGTTCTGACAGTTCATAGAGCACCGCCAATCAACGTGAGCGTACCATTTTGTAAACATAGTTAAATTACGTTTCATTCATAAAACTTTTACTCTCTTCCCGGTAAAACTGGAGTGAGTTGTTGCGGATTACGTTACAGTATTCCCTGCTTTTTTGTCTCTCGCGAATCCTCTGAGTTCTTTACTCCGTCAAAAAAAACTACGAACACATTTAGGAGACAGTATAGAGCCATGCGAAATGTATGTTTTACAAACATTGCCGTTGAGGACTTATTTTTGACCAGCGTTTGTATCGTCGACATCGAATTCGTTAAATGAACATCGACAATGACGCAAGTTAGAGAAAATGGTAAGAATTTCAATGTTTTAAACCATAAAATCCTTTAATTCATATATTTCATAGCTGAAATGCCCTCCCGTGTTCTCTTGGAGATTTAGGGTTCGAAGTTTCACAGTGACAATGTTCCTCGTAAACTTTTTTCCCAGGTGGAGGAAACTACGCAACAGCATCGACTGCGTATTAATAAAAGAGAGCGATCTTTCTCATTTAACCTTATAGGGGGAGTTATTTTGAATGAAATATTCGCCTCTTGTAGCAGCTAATGTATTTTTCTAGTTCTTATGTTATATTTTTGCAACTACGTTACTATACACAAACGAATTTATACGGTAAAAATGTCTATGGTCGGATTGTGCTGCGTAATCATATTTTTGTAAACAAATCGTTTTACCCCCCCATTCATGCGAGTTTATAGGATTCAAGTAAAGTCTTATATTCCAAAGCCGTAACTGAAACTTAACGCTATATATTACTTTAAGGGTAACCTATGTTATTTAATTTAAAACCCATTAAAGGTACATGTACTTGGCAACGCAAAGAAAATTTAATGTGTTTAAATAACTTAAGCTTACTAAACTTTGGTTTTTCATTTGATAGACTTTCGAGTTTGGTATCATCGTTAGACATAAACTTTACTCTTAGCGATACTTTGTGCCAATATATTTTATTAAAAACACTCCTTTTATATTATGCTTGTTTCTTTCATTAAAAACATCCCTGTGAAAAGAGTACCAAATGTCATTGCATCATTCCTTTAATACAGGAAATGTGACGTCATTAGTGTGTATTGTATTTGTTTGACAGGTAGAATGAACTACTTTGAATACATAATATTGTGATTGATACTTATGAGCTCTTTCATTATTTTGAGGGCAACTCGCATTAAGGGATGGAGGTTGTTATTGAACATACTGTCAGTACTTCCCTTGTTTTGTTTTGCAGGCATGTGACATAATATATGTAGCTGTGATTGCCCTTCTTCTCTCTGTTGCTTTCTGCAAAGGTAAGTGTGTATACATGTACTGTAAAAGCTCTTATTAAGCCCCTGGGGGGCTTATTTAATTTTAGGCCTCAAGAAGGGGGGCCTTATTAAGAGAGGGGGGCTTAATAGAGAGGTTCAAATCAAAAATTTCACTTCTCTAAAACAGAACAAGAAATGGGTTATGTATGACCGTCTTACAAAATGTAACGTCAGTCATACCCTAACTCAACGATAGTTCTGGAAATTAAAAATTGTACTTTCAATACAAAGTAACTGAAAACGCCAGAAAATATTGCTGAAAAGTCATTTACATCAGCCTGACGGAAGGGGGAGGGGCTTAATAGAGAGGGGGTCTCAAAGCACTCAACGAAAACGATCCAAAACGACCCGCAACCACCAAGAAAACGATCCACAACAATCATAAATAACTTAGGCTCGATTACCAGCCCGCTGTTCGGGAAAATGAGAACTGTTTGGGGAAAGAGAGCGGCGGAAATCGAGCCTAGAAATAACTTTGATAGTCGATGAACACTTCTCGTCCCCAGGGCTCTCCCGGGGCCAGCTGGTGAAACGAACTCTGGACTGGGACTCTGGACTTGACTGTCGACTAACTTGCAAATTTTGATAACAAGTCTCAAACTTATAAATTAAACTCTGCACTAGCCTTGAGTCTCTGGTTTGAAAGACCATTCACCACTTACACCACTTATATGCCTCCCAAAAAGTTGTGTGTTATATTCAATTGAATAAGAGAGGTACTACATGTACATGTATTCGTCAGGAATAGTTCAGTATAATACCAATATACCGATGGCCATTTTGTATTTTTAGGGTTTGTTTCACTCTATTATCCTCTTGTGTTTGATTGCATTGAGCCATCCAAAAGTACACTTCAAATTTATATTCTGTTAACAATACAACAAGGTTAATTTGTCACATTTGAGAAGCACAGTATAATAATTTTTTATAGTGCTTAAATGGTGTGTTCTTTCTTTTTTCCTTTTCTTTAGCCGTCAAATTCTTGCACTGAAACTCAGTTCTCGGTTTCACCATGAAGATGGTTCAATTTCCTGTGAAGATTGTCCATCTTGCAATCCTGGGCGAACCCTTTCACCAGAGTGTGGAAAACGTGTACCATCCAGTGCCATGGTAAAATGTGTACACTGCCCATCAGGAGTCTCGTTTTTCCAGCAAGCGTGACACATCAAGTTGCACCCCTTGTTCATCGTGCTCAAAAGATCAGGTCGTGCTGCGGAACTGCACAACCGCAGTGGAACATCAAAGTGTGCAAAACAATGTTATAGCAAGGACAGGTACATTTATTACATGTGCTTCTAATAACTGTACATTTGTTTTCAGTAAATTCTAGTTGATAGTTAGTAGGTAAAATTGTGAATATACAAACTGTAGTGGATTCACGAGGTTAACGTTGTTTGTTTAGGAGGTGGACTGATGTAAGTAGCTTGAAGGACATGAAGGTAGCAAATTTTACCAGGCAAAGCAGGTCCTATTGAAATCCTTGATTGAGTATTTATTTACTTAAAATCAAGGATTTTTAATTTTCACATTGAAAATATTTTCTAATGTAAAATATATTCTATTGCCTATTGGTGAACAGGCCCTCGTCAGGTGGAAGTCTAGAGTTACTTATTGAATTTAATTTTGTTTGCCTACACTACAACATCGTAGTACTGCAACTACACTGTTGTACAGGTGAAGAACATTTGAATGTATTAAATGGACTTAAGCGTACACCCTTTATTAAGTGCGACAGTAGCAAAAGTCCCAAAATTTATCAGTTCCCTTACATGTATTTACTTACATGTAAATTTTATTTTATTTGACTTCGCCTATGACATATTATATAACTTACAACAATAAACAGAAAACGGAATAAATTACAAGTAGGCAGGGCAACCACAACAGCATGACCAATACATGACCAATAATATTACTGTGGACCCAATAATGCTGGTACATGTACCTCTAGATCATTCCCTGAGGGTGTCTGCTTAATATATGTGTGACTGTACAATGGACATATGTATGTACCATATTAGATATGTCAGTTTATGGTGTATGAATGTCCAATAATGGCCCTTGACCTAGTTAGCTAAAAATTCAGACAAATCTGTCTGTTAAGAGAATTAATTTCATCTTTCACCTTTTTCACTGGACAGATATTATGATGGTGACAAGGGGGACTGTTTCGCTTGTTCGCAATGCTGTGGCGATGATCAAGATGTGGTGGAAGAAGAATGCAAAGGAAAATTGGGAGCTGGATCAAATATGATCTGCTCTATTCACAGCAGTGTAAACCGGTGTGAGAAATCAACAACATCTCCACAAACACTGTCCACAACCATAAATCAGTCTTCAACTACCAATACTTATACCAGCCCAAGCCGAGGTTCCAAAAGAGAGCACACTGTACCTCTGACTACTCAAAGTACCAGAAGTCTTCGTCTATCTCAAAGAAAGGATTTGGACTTCTGGACAGCAGCCAGTATTCCTGTGGTGATATTAGTCCTGTTAGTATGTTGTGGTTGTTTTTACTTTTCAAAACAAGACAAGTCGACACTACTTCCTTTTGGTGTAATGATTATCGTGATGCTGAAAGGAGAAATCGTTACTCAGTTACTGAGGCACAACATTCATTGGATAAAAAAGCAATCAAGGGTAATTTAGCTACATATGTTTCCTATACATGTAAATTTGTGTAATAATTTAGAGGTACTAAGAGGTTAAACTCATCACCAATAGATGAGCATGGGGATTACAAAACGCAAAACGAGTCGAGTGCGGAGGGTAACCATGACAACCCTGTGAGCGGCAAAAAACTAAATACTTACCCTAAACTTACTTAATTAAAGGGAGGGATGGGTGGGAGCAAATACTTTGAACCGCCGCCGACGAAAAGACAACAGGCACAATCACGAAAATGGCCTGACATCCACAGGACAGCTGTAAGATGAGAAACTGAAGGCTCTGCAAAAACCATGGGCCATCCCGCATGCTCGCGGGGTACCGCAGGCTAGTATTGTCTTGCGTTTAACTCATTGCCGTTGATGCACGAAGACCATCGTTCGATTCGGAACGATAGGGAAAAAAATTCGTAAAAAATTATCTTTTGGCCGATTTCCCACATGTTTTTCAAGGTGGACTGGGGATACTCTGACCCAGGCTCCCAGCAAGTTTGAACAGGTATACCCTAGTTGGTCTTATATGACGGCTTTTTCAGAAAAGCCTTCTGATGTAACACATGGCCGCAATTTGTGAAGCGTTCGCAATCCGTTACAGGCGTTGTTGAGGACGTTTTAACAAGAGTTTTGGACGAGGAAAGTGATCAGAAGGGATGCCAAGCAGTGAGGAAATTTAATTGCATCTGGAGCTCGAAAATTGAGCGACGAACCAAGATAAGTGTTACGAAATATTGCATCGATCGATCGAACGAACGCAAATGCAACTGAAATCATATTTTGATTCGCTTTTTACATTTGAAAACCTTGTTTGATGCTTTGAATACATGTTAGGATTCATATTTCAGTAAAGGGAGAGGACAAAACGTTCTTATGGAACGACAGAGATAAATTTCGAGTGGAGTGTTGACACAATGTTTGGGGTCAAATTCCTGCATAAATTAGAATTTGACACCTAACTAAAAAATACTAATTTATTCTATACTTACCATTTTCAGCCAAATTTTCAGGATATGTTGCCAATATAACAAGTAACATTTTTGCTTTTAACTTTTCCTTATAACCAGTCATCATTTTGAAATAAGTTGCTTTTTTGTCCAAATTTTGCGGCTATTAATATTAATTTATGCTAGTTAATAATTAACTAATTAATATATTATGGGTTTCTTTGGGAAAACAATATTTTCCAGAAAGTTTATTTACTACCCATTCAAAGAGATATAGCTTTCCACACAATTGTAAATGACTGTTGAGAAAATAAATAAACAAACAATAGTATCAAATTTCACTGTTTTTGCATTAACGGCAATGAGTTAACTTAGCTTAAATTTTCATTCAACCACATTTAATTAGTTAGAGGTGCCGCTCTCAGAAATAAGCGAACAAATAAATATGCATACAACCCATTAGTCTAAAACGCGTACACACATCTATTGTCAGTGATACACCTATTTCAAATTAAAGTTATCAGATAGAAGCGTAAAGCCTACAAGACAAGACCGAATGGTAGTCTTCATTAGAATTTGCATATCGGTGGGAAAATAAATCTACAAGTTTTTATTTCGCATGTGATGTATTTGGTTTGTCCCGAATTAGATAATTAATTGTTTTTCCATGTTTTTTCACCAGCTGATTCTGCTAAAATTTAGTTTGGCTAAACGTAGCTTACTTCTACAGGTTTAAAACAGAAAGGAAACGCTAGAAATAATGTTTTTCATGTTATTTCTCATTAGTATTCGGTGCGTGCAGCAGTTTTCTTCTTTTACCCATGCTACCTTTCGGTCTTGTCTTGCGGGCTTTTAAAAACATTTCTATCCGACAACGTTAATTGAAATACAGTCGAACCTCGATTAATTATAGCGGCCACCCTCGGGGAAATGGCAAGTGGCTGCTTAATAGGGGTGGCCGCTAAATAGGGGTTTTATTTACAGTATTATACTGATATTGGGACTTTGATAGCTGGCCGCTTAATCGGGGTTGACCGCTTAAGGTCATTCCATCGAAATAGAACTTACAATAGATTTTCATTCAAACTTTGCCTATTGGTTGTTTATCTTAAGGGAACTTAAATTTTGAAATAAAAAAGGGGGGTCCTGGTATTCGTTTAGGAGCAGGAGGACACTGTATATACCCCATAATTCCGTACAATATCAGCTTCCAGAAACGTTTTTATTTTAACCGTTCACTTTACGTTCGTGGGAGCAGAAAAAATAGGGAGAAAGCAAAACGTGGAATATAACAATAAATATACTGCATCGACTTCAAGGAACAATTTAATGTATGTTTTATGATAAAGGCACGCATTTTTAATCGATACTGATTCAACTTGTTCCTAGCATGCAGTGTTCTCGAGGCCACAATATATTTTCACGAGTACTGGCTAAGTTCACGTTTCCGGTGATTATTTATTCTTCTGCAATAGAAATTAGTCTATATTCATTTTATAGAAAGAAGGTGATTGCTAGACTCAAAATAAGAGAAAAAATTGATAGGTCACCGTACTCGTTTACGAGAAAACGACGATTTATCTCTCTGGCGAGCTTAGCCGTAAGGAAAAGCCGCCATTTTCTTAATGTGCGCGCGCTAATTACGTGCTGAAATCATGCGCAGTACGGATGCGCAATGCAATACTAAGGAATAACCTTAATAGGTGGCCGCTTAATAGGGGTTTGACTGTAGGGTGTATTTCTTTAAACTTGGAACTCTGCATGACCTACACTGTATTACAATATTATTATTTTAGTCCATATAGTCACAGCCAATTAAGCTGACAATGTCAAATGAAATCAATGATTCCTCTGTTACTCCAGGATTATGTCTCTTTAATTTTCACCTTCTACAACAAAGAGATGGAAGAAAAAATCTGACTGAATTTAGGCCATTGACAGAATCTACTGTGCAGGCTATATGATTATAACTTATTTATTTATTTATTTATAATACTTACATGTATTGATGTATTTATTTCTGTAGTTATTTATTTTGTATTTATATATCTATTTATTTCTGTATTAATTATTTATTTTAATATAGGTATTTATTTAATGTATATTATAGTATTTATGTGGAATGTATTTATTTATTTATTTATTTTTGTATTTATTTTTATACCGTAGAATTCCGAAAGTAACGCCTCCCGAAAGTAACATTATATTTTTACCCCTCTATTAAAACCCGAAAGTAACGGGCCCCCGAAAGTAACGATCCCCCGAAAGTAGCGAGCCCTTCAAAAATAAATTATTACCACTCAAAAACAACTAAAATCGTATTTAATGTAATGTTGCGGTATATGGCAAGTACATACAATTCAAATACAACTTGGCATTGAGTCGAATACCGTAATTGAAAAAAATCAGTCTCCCATTAATTTACAGCGAATACCAAACAATCGTCTCCTACTTTCATGAACATGCAATGAAATAACTAGAATGTGAAAAATTTTGACTCTAATACTACACCAAAATTAATTCCAAATAATTGTCTCTATTTGGCATGAACTTACATTGAAATAACTGGAACGCGAAAATATGTTACACGTCCTCTGTGTGTAAAATGAATTACAAATGTTTTTTAACAATCCGAAAGTAACGGCTACCCGAAAGTAAACGGTCCCCTTCGGCCTGCTAATCCGAAAGTAACAGGGGAATTCTACAGTACATGTTATACATGAGTCATTAAAATGAATTACTTTAATTAATGCAATTTTATGTGCTAATTTTTCTAATAGGCGAGGCTAAAGAAACATTGACAAAGATTGATACATTTTACAGGCTTGAAACATTGATGTCACCAGAATCAATGGAAACCATTGTTAAAAGAGGTAGAGGATGTACAATTAATTTTATAACAAGTATCAGTGACCTTGTATTGTTTGTTGTGAACTTATGTGACAGTTGCGTGGCTTAATTAACCTCTCCAACTAATTGTTTTTGACAGAGACATTTCAAAGGTTGTTTTAGACACTTGTAGAAGCATTATGTGCCAGACAATAGCAATGTGTAGCAATACGAATTCCTCATTATTTTACAGATCTAATAATCATGCCTTTTTCTCACATAAATCATTACTTTTTATACCTGTAACACTGTAGCTCCATTCTTAGAATTACTCTAAGAGTTTTTAAATAATCAAAAAACTATTTTGTCTTATATTAAAGTAATGGTATTAAAAAAACTATTGGTACATTCTTAAAATAATGGTACATAATTAATATTATAGGGTGATCAGGGATCCTGACATGTTCTTGTGAAATAGAATCAAAGAAAGGTATGCAGTTTTATTCTAGTTTTGTAAATAGTCTCCATGGAACTTGTTTAAGTGCTTTTAATTCCTTAAATCACCACTTATTAACTACTAAACCGGCCATAAACAGCCAAGAAGTGACCATAGACTTGTACCACTTGTGACGTCATCACTTTTCACACCAGAGGATGTCTTTGATAGATAGAGTTGGAAAATATCTAACAAAGCATGCCTAAACGACACGAAACGTTAAATTGGACCAGGAGATTACACACAAACAACTTGGATTTTTTTCCTCCAAAATCACCAAAAAACGCGACCTTCACTACCATTGACACTCTTTGTCAAAAAAATTCCCTTTTCCCAACGTTGAGGTTAAAACTTTTTCAACGTGAACAAAGGCGACTGAAAGGCCAACAAAAACCACAAATAAAGTAAGAGAAAAGGGAGAGCAAGAACGGCAAAAAAAGAAAAGGAAAAGAAAAGCCTAAAGTCCAGGTGTGTTTTTCAAAACCCGAATGTCGAAATTTTTGATTTCTGCGCATGCCCAAGGAAAAAATATTCGAATTCGTTGCCTTCTCACGTAGAAGGGGATGTTAGTTGCCGTGTTTTAAACTAATGTTTTTAAGACAGTTTGGCATTAAAAACTGTTGAGAATAATGGCCCAGTAATAGGCATTCTAGGGGCATGTTAGATTGCGCCTGTTTTTTGGAAAAAGCCCAGTAAGTCAATTGCAATGGGAGTTAATATAAGGTCATTTGAAGTAGTTCATAATAACGTAAGGCTAATTTTAGTGAAAAACTACGTTACTTACTACTAAGCTTAGCTACTTAGGATATAATACATTTTTCATTGTACCTAATAAACTTGTACTCATTTTTGTGGAAATTTAAACTATTGCCTGATAAATTTATTTTTGATGTTTGAAGCAGTTCTAGAACCAATAAATGTATAGTAATTAGCCGTCTAATTTGTATAGACATCCCTTTGTGGGTACTATGCAATTTGAATGTAATTTACTTAGGCGTTAGATCTAGTATCTCACCCCCCCTGACGAAGAACCCTGTCAACATAATATGAGCAGTTTCTAAAGACAACCACTTTTTAATTAATTATTTATTATTAAATACTTGAAGCATCCTTCGTTGTCTTGTTTTGTAGATTCTAAGCCGCTAAGTAGGCTTATTGCATGAATCTGATCTGGTGGCGAATCTGTGAGTGCTTAGGACACACCCATACGAGGGCCTTGCGTCCCACACTATCGAGCTGTTGCTCTGTATTAAAATGACTTCAATTATTACAAGATATCCTCAGTCCTTGAAAAACACAATGAAGAGGCCATCAAGAGACCGCTTTATTTGAATGGCTTTGCAGCTGCCGAAACCAGAACTAACTGTTAGGGAGTTTGTTACTGTTGTAAGGAAAGAAGCTAAAAGGAATGATGTTGCTAAATTTCTGGAAGACTATGATGCAAACTAATAAGGGAAATGGACCAGATGTAAGGTTCATGTGACACTTAATACAATGCAACAATTGATTTAAATTTTGTAGTATCATATACCTGAAAGACCACCTGTTGTTTGGTAATCGTACGAAGTTTCGTTAGGTTAGGTTCTACCTGAGTCAAGAAAACGGAAGTTGAAAACTGGAAAATTCTGAGACGTTTGTATGACTGGGGGTATACACCATACCCCAGTCATACAAACGTCTCTAAATTTTCTAGTTTTAACTGACTTCCGTTTTCTCGACTCAGGTAGAACCTAACCTAACGAAACTTTGTACGATTACCAAACAAGAGGTGGTCTTTCAGGTGCTAGTACTGATTTTTCCGCTCAGTTTAATTTTAATAATTTTGAATTTGCGGCGGCCATTTTGGAGAAGGGTCCATTATATGTGGATGCGATTTTGTATTAAACATTTCAAGGTGAAAATAAGAACACCATATAGTAATTCATCATCCAAGGTCTCTGAACAGTTTTAAGAGTGGTTTTCAACTGAGTGTCCTAAAACTAAAATCAAAGTAATCACAATTTTTTATCGATCACAGAAAAAATACTACACAATGAACTGACTCGTAGGAAATACACGTAGCCAGTGCCAAGCACAGGAAAACACGGCTGACCCAGCTGACAGAATGGTTTGGGGTTTTTTAAACCCATCACAGAGCAATTAGTAAAGCAAAAACGAAGCAATTCTGGATTACGTACACTAGGACACTAAATTGAAGAGCTCTCTAAGTAACAACGTGAATTATAGCAGAATAAAAAACAAGAGGCTTAACCTCTTATCAAAGGGATCTGAAAAGCTTGTGTGTTCGT
>MU827801.1:476090-499786 GCA_029204205.1 Desmophyllum pertusum
CAATATGTTTCGCGTTCAGTAAGACGTACTGCGCATGCTATGTGCTGAAATAAACGCCTCCGAGAATAGGCTGAGCCCTCGGTTGTCTAGGCATGGTCAGAGGCGTTTGCCAAGTAGAATAATGTTAAAGCAAGGTTTACGAGATATTGTACATTGGACCTGAACGTGCCGGCACTCAGTAGCTGTCAGCTGAAATCGACATTCTGCATGTATCAATACTTAATCGATAAACAGCTGAAACACTAATTGATAAACAGCTGAAACAGGATAAGTCAGGGGCTTCGGATATAACTTAACGGCATGAGAGCGATGAGACGGTTTTTTAAATTGAGTATACGGTATTTTTGCACTGAAACGTTGGTATTTGGTGTGTTATTTGGTAGATTACTCGAGACATATCAAGTCGAAGGTTTAAAATCCTTTTCGTTTATCCTTGTGAACTAGAGCATATGTTTTTAGTCTGTCACAGTTCACAGGCTACAAACCATATTAAGCCCTTTTCCGCATTCCAGCCGACCACGGGGCTTCCTTATGTTTTTTTTTAAAACGATATTTTTAAAAACATATGGTTTTCTGTTGATTGTCCCCCGGTGGCAATTATTACTCCTAAGCTTTTCGTCGAACTATCGTAGAAGTCTTCGGAGGTTTTCAAATAAAGGTAGGAGGCCTGTTTATATCTGGATGTTGGAGTCAATAACTCAACCTTTAGTCGGGTTTGCGTATGCCAGGCGTATAGCAACCACAGACGAAATAGCTGAGCAGAGATGTTCGGTCTCGCATCTTAAAAAATCAAAATGTCTCGCTCAAAGTCTCGAATTTACCATTTTCAATTGATTAAAATTCCTTTCTGGCTTGTTGCCGTACAGGTTGAACCTGTCCGTGTTCACGTGACAGTGTCTTCTCTGTCACCCATCCCAGTTGCTGAATCAAAATACCGAACCAAACATTGATCAGTGTGATCATAACAAGATCTCTTCCTGAAGCTGCGACAGTTAAAGTACAACCAGTGGTAGGTACCTACTACTTCTGTCTGTTTTTGCCAATAATTGTTCCAAAAATCTTAGCCGATGTGCAGTTTCGGGTGATTTACGGATTAAGGTTTCTTGATATGTTTTTGTCCGGCTCAATGTGATTGTATTTATTATTTCCAAGAGTCATTTGCCCATTTAGCCGGGTAAAATGTTTTTGTTGCTGACATTTATACTTGATTTTTCGTCGCGCTGTATTAATCGACAAATCTTTCAAAACTTCAATCGTCTGCCTTTGGTTCAACTGAATTAACAAATTATCCCTGATTTTCTATGCCTCAGTTCTGAAGTGTACAGATTTACTCAGGTTACTAGCTTTTATAGGCAAAATAATCAATTAGTGTTATTTTAACGAATTAGTTTTATATCTTTAATGACTGAGTCGACATGTTTATTATTAAGAGAAATGCTCTGGACTTTGAGCTAACATTTCGTGAACAGCGATGGACTTTGAGCTTGAAGGAAGCTAAGGTCGCGACAGTGACACATCATTGTTTTATTTGCCAACTAAGCACATATTTCAGTTGAACAGAGAATTGCTTCATCGTCAATGTTTTTACAAGTTTCTGCGGCCTTTTTTTATCCGTGAATGAACACCAAAAGGCTAGCAATGACGGTTGCTCTTACATGTATGCTGTCTACACTAGTTTATCATCGTGATTTTCAGGCTGATGCGTTGCAAAAGTTCATTCAAATGAAACCGTCAGCATCAGCCTCACAATCACGTGGTAGAGACAACTCGTGTGTAATTTTATACCTGATCGATCGATCGCCGCAACGTTCCTGTCGTAGATGCCGAAACAAACTATAGCATTTCTTTTTAATCAGAGGTCCTATTAAAGAGGCTACTCCACAGCTAAACCGAAAAATCAGATATTGCCCGTTCAGTCCCATCAGCACATGTCTTAACAAGTTAATGTAACGAGGCGGCGCTAATATTTATTAAGCCTTATGGTTTCTTCCATAGCCGCCCTCGCCCACTTCCTGTATTAGCTAATTTCTTTTCCATTATTATTGTATATTTTTTCTATTTTTTTGTGTGGCAAATTAATAAACAACATTCGCTAGCTTGTGTAAAGAATAATTCCTCCGCTCTTTGATATACAACGATATGTACCCTTTGGTCTTGCGATGTCGTATTTATTCGATTTAATCTCCCCGTTTTAGAGGTAAATATTTGCAAAAAATAAAATGAAACCACCTGGAAACGTCTGTTGCAATAATTGCCTTCATTTCCGTTTTGGAACTGACTTGCAAAATCGGACATTCTGACCTGGAGGCTTTCGATGTACACAGTACTTAATCGATAAACAAGGCTGACCACACTACTATTGATTAAACAGCTGAAACTAGGATAAGGGACTGTGCAATAATTACCAGGGGGGGGGGGGGGGGGGGGGGGGGTGTGGTTTGGAAAACCATAGGGGCGGTGGATAAAAGTAAAATCAAGCAAGGATAGGGGGGCTCAAGGTAAAATAAGTCATCTAAAGAGAGGGTGGGCGTTTACATTTTATTCAAGTACATATTACATTGGTGAATCCATACCTATTTATAAGGTGGGGACCGAAAAATTCTTCTGAAAATAACACACATGCTCTTTTCCTTCTGGTGATGTTTGTTCCAGACGCGGATGTCCAACAATTAAACATGTAGTAGGGGTTCTTCTTTCTGTTATAAGATTTTAATCCACAGGTGCGTGTAGAGAAAATGCAACCGACTTGAATAAAGGTGTGTGTATACTGTGAGGAGGGTGGGGGGAGGGTCGTATATAATTTCTGACTGATTAGAGGGGGGGGGGGGGGGGGGGGGCAATAACTAAATTCACTCTTTTAGGAGGGGGTATTACCTAATATTTTCCTACCGTGAAGCCCATTTTCCAACCCCCCCCCCCCCCCCTCCTGATAATTATTGCACAGTCTCTAAGCACTGGAAAAGTTGAAAATTTACAAAGTTTGTAAATCAATGTAAATCTTGTAAATAACCTGTAAAGATACTGTAAATGATAATTGACAGGATCATTCCCCTTTTACATGATCTTGTCGATCTTGTAAAAAGCATGTAAATATTTGGAGTGGATCATGTAAGTATTGAGAATGATCATGTAAATTTTGGACAAACTGCCAACCAAACATGTAAATATTTTGTAAATAAACATGTAAATCGTAAATGGGAGCCTTGTAAATAACATGTAAATTGAAAAAGGAGGCCTTGTAAATCCTTGTAAATTGAAAAAGGAGGCCTTGTAAATCCTTGTAAATTGAAAAAGGAGGCCTTGTAAATCCTTGTAAATTGAAAAAGGAGGCCTTGTAAATCCTTGTAAATAACATGTAAATTGAAAAAGGAGGCCTTGTAAATCCTTGTAAATTGAAAAAGGAGGCCTTGTAAATCCTTGTAAATTGAAAAAGGAGGCCTTGTAAATAACATGTAAATTGAAAAAGGAGGCCTTGTAAATCCTTGTAAATTGAAAAGGAGGCCTTGTAAATCCTTGTAAATTGAAAAAGGAGGCCTTGTAAATCCTTGTAAATAACATGTAAATTGAAAAAGGAGGCCTTGTAAATCCTTGTAAATTGAAAAAGGGGGCCTTGTAAATCCTTGTAAATTGAAAAAGGAGGCCTTGTAAATAACATGTAAATCGAAAAGGGGGCCTTGGGAATACTGTAACATGTAAATTTGAAAACGCAGCTTGTCAGGAACCCAGTAAATACATGTCACATGTAAATCGAAAAAGGAGCAATATTTTTCTATCTGTTCTTTGCAAATTTTATTTTCAAAACATCTGTTATTTATGGTTAAACAACACGGGCATCAACATCATTTACAAATCGATATACATAATATATATATATATTTGCCTTAGAGGTAATTTGAAATGTCATAAGCTAAAACTGTTAATATTGATGTTGCAGCATTCCAAAACTAAGATAATAGTTACATAACAAATGCTGTGAATAATATATGTACCAGATGGGCTTATATTTAAGTTATGAGTTAATTTTTTGGACGTTTTGGTTATTTAGTCAGCTTGCAAGTGCCGAAGGCTACTATACATTGTATATTGTAATGTTTATAAATCAATATCATCTCATATAAAATACCTCCAATAAAATCATTATTTTCTAAATACCATATTTTCATGATTACACGTGCATTGTATGCATCTATCCTTCTTCCTTGTATAAGCTCCTCAAATACATTTTGTATAATCATAATATGAATCATGAAAGTTACATGTAAGAATATATATAACTTGCCATTCTCCCTAAAAAGTAGTCAGAATGAATTTCTAAAGATAGAGAATGCAAAATTACTTAACTCAGGAAATACATAATGTATGGTACAATGTTGTTATATTAAAACAAACATAAAATGTACATTCCTATTGAAAGCAATATTGGCTGCGGTCACATCAAAGGTGTTAACTTAGTAAAGACAGAGCTAACTTAGTTACATGTAGCTATTTCGGTATGTAACCTCTTCTCTGTTTACTCTAACTACATGTATAGTCTGGAAATTTACGCTTCTGAATTAGGGATCCAAAACAATAGAAAGCAACTGAAATTATACCAAGCTGGATGCTGGGGTTTAACATTAATTAGGAAGCAAAGAGCCAATCAGAATGCGGTCTTTGACATTTCTTTTTAGAAATAATTGGTGTGACTGCAACCACTTGTCCAACCACTAAGTCTGATGTCATGTAACTAAGATTAGTATAGGTAATCGCATGGGGCCGAGTAAAATTAAGGATTAATATCACGCGTGTTTTCAGAAGTTGCAGAAATTGCGCGACAAGGGCAATTTCTGCAACTTCTGAAAACACAAGTGATATCAATCCTTAATTTTACGGGGAAACATGAGATTACTTGTTTATGACATAGAGGGCAAAATTTTCGGAAAACCTTCAAAGCGCCGCGAAGCTAATTCAGCCGCGGCGGAACAAACTGATATTCCTTTCAAAAATCACACAGAAAGATCAAGCAAACCCTTGACTGTTATGTAAATCTTAAGAGAAAATTGTAAGTCATGAAAATAAAAAAACAACAAGCTTGCAATCAAGCCAAGTAAAACGTAATTTTATTCACCTGTTTGCATGTTTTGAAGCCGGCTTTCCGCTGCGAGCTGCTTGACATGTCAATCCTACATCGACAAAACCGTGAGAAAACGACGAGTCCAAACAAACTTGTAGAGCTAATTTATCCGGTTTAATTTGACCTTCTTCTTTCTTTGAACAAACTCTGTGATCTTTTATACTCTGGGTTGCACGTGATGAAGCCCGTATTTAACAGAGGCGAAGCGAAGAAGTCAGTTGGCAGCCATGAATGAATTTCGTCGCAAACTCGCCAAGTGTCTAGCTGATGCAAGTTTTCTAGTTTTCAACTGAAATAATCTTCTGTTGCTTCGAGTGAAACACTGAGATTCAGCTTTCGGAATTTCGTTTCAAGCTATCACACGGTTTCCGTTCCTTTTTCATCAAATAACTTGGGAAACTGAAGTCAAACTCCGAAGCGACGTACAAGCGAGCGCTGTGTTTGAAAATTCTGCTAAAAATCCCGCCGTCAAGAAGCCAACTAAGTGCAGCGCGCTCAGCCAATTAGGAGCGAGGAATTTTGCCGCTCGACCAATCTCTCTCGCCCTTGTTGGATAAGAGAGGATTATAGCCAACTCGCGTTACGTGCTCGTTGGCTATTTATCCTCTCATATCCAACGCGGGCTCATAGAATAATTGTTAAATATACCGCATGAAAATATTGTTTTACATTCTGCATGAATTAATCGAAAGCGACATGACATCACCAGACAGCATTATAGGGGCCAATTGATTCAGAAGTCTCTCTCAGGATTAAGCGACAGAGGAGACGGCTGAAATTCAGGCTATTTAAGGCTTTGTATATACATGTACATGTAGAGTTTACATACATGTATCTGAATTTTAAACACCCAACAAAACAAAATTTGTTTTGTTGGGTGTTTAAAATTAATGTTTGATGGATATCTAGTAAGACATTTCACAAACCAACTTATCTGCTCATTAAACAAATGACACAAAGATCACAAGTACATGTATAAAATAATATATTGTAGTTTAAAATGAATTTTAGGTCAAAATGATCTCAAAATAGTTCAATTTTTATTTTCCTTTGTTCCAGAATTACTACCATAATCCTAAGACAAAGGAAAATAAAACTAGTTTGAAATCATTTTAACCTAAAATCATTTTAAACCAGTGCATCAAAAAATTAACTTGTAATATAGATGTAATGTAGATAATTAAATAAAGGTGAAAACATCCACGGTTCCTCCTGTTCTTACAAATCCAGTTGCCAGTAAAGCAAATTTGTATTCCTTGATGGTCATTCTCTTTGACTATATTCAGATACATGTACAATATATCTCCTAAGATCAAGTGAAAAGGAACATGTTAACGGGGACATTTGAATCAAAAGATAAGCTTTGAGAATGTACCATTATATTACAGTTCACATCCACAACACAAAGTAACAACAAACAACAGAGGAACATTAGCAGCAAAGTTAACAACTATATATGGGACTGGAAAACTAACAGTGTACTACATGTATTAAATTGGCCTGAAATGTGCAAGAGATGGCTGACAAAGATCATGATCATTTAAAAGTAACTGAACTTGAAATGATCAAATGCCAACTCAATGCGCATCTGTCAAGATATAAATATTGCCTTGGATGTGTTCACATAGTGTTTTTCTTGAAAAAAAAAATCATTATGTTCACCCTGTCAGCAAGTTTCATGCTTGAATTTTTATGCTTGAATACATGTAGATGCAAATGTGAGTTGAAACTTGATCATCGCAAGTTGAACTTTACCAATAAGGGCCTGTTCGCACTACACACAATTTTGTTTGTTTTGCAAAAAAATATGTCAACGTGAAGCTATTTTAAGTGCGAACAATTTTTTTGCCTACCAAAATGTTGTCGAATGTCACCAAACATCAAAGATGTTTTGTTAGGCTTAAATTATTATCTATTCTTTATTGACAGCTAACCTTCATCAAGTTATCATATATCGCAATTGATCCCAAGCACAATCAAACTATCATGGCTCCCGATGCTATTCTCAGGCAGATGATGTACAGTCTCTGTACTACCAGTAAATTAAACTGTTTATGCTGCTCGCTAGGTACTGTTCTCAACTCTCTGCCCAGCAGCGGTACTTTCAAACAAGTTAAAAGTCTGAAGGCGCTTTGAATCATTCAATCATTCCTAACTCCCTAACAAAGTTGAGACTGCTGGAAATGAAAGCGGAAGAGAAGAAAACGGAAAAGTACAAAACAATTTCTCGGATCTTGGTATCTATTTTAATTTGATGGATGTTTCTAGTTATACAAATACCCCTCACATGTCTCAAGTGCGAACACGATTACGAAAACAAAATTGTCATTACAAAATTTCATTTTTTTGCAAACACCAAACCAAAGTAGTGCGAAGTGAAGTAGTGCGAACAGGCCATGACATGGTCAACAAAACGGCTATCACAAGATAAGAATTTGGTTGCCTCAACGGCCATTTTACCATTCTAGTAGTTTTGTATTCATTATTCATTACTAATTGGAATGGATGGAACTGAAAGTTTAATTAATTAATCACATTCAATCAACACCCAACCATACACACTTCATGATGATTTCTTAAAAAATGTTTTAACAGGGTGTTGACAAAACACTGACCGCCGGTCAACTGACCCCTTCTAAAATTCACTGGGAAAATGAGAAAAACAAAACAAAAGTTAAGAAAAATTCAATGAGAGACTGAGTCAAGTTCATAAATAAACTTAAGCTCACCTGAAATTACCAAAATGGCAGAAGTGTGGCTATTACATGTAGGTCTACTGACTCTCAAGATTTCCTTACAAGTATCATCGAAAGTACAGGTTTTGTTCTCGGATAAACGAGCGCAAAATAAGTTGTAACATCATAAAGCATGTTACATGTAGCTACATGTACAGTATCTCCATGAGGAAACTACAGTGTAGCTATAAAAGCAACAACGTAAACACACACGCACAATGCAGTAACCGGAAGCCATTGCTGTGTGTGTTTATTTTGTTGCTTTTATAGCTACAGTAGACTCCCGCTATCGAACTTGGTTATCTCGAAAACCCTGCTACAGGGGGGGGGGGGGGGGCTAGCAGCGAGGCCTGGGACCTAGTATACATGATTGCACATTTAAGAAATTTGGCCGAGCGAGACTAAGTACTGGTTTGTTTAAAATAAACATGGCGGACGATGGCGGACATGACCTGCGTTTGTGTTTGTTCAGAAATATTTTGGCGATTCCACGTTCAAACATCTATGGGAACGATTCGGTCGCTGTTTAACTGAACTTTGGTCATTGTGGGACACCATGGATGAAAATTCCACAGCAAACTCCCGTAGAGGTACGTTTCTCGAATGATTGACAGATTTCTTTACTTGTGCGATCATGTATAGCGGAAAAGCGGCAAGATGAAAGGGCGCTGCCTGCCCCCCCTGCCCTGCTATCTCGAACTCAAACCAATTCCCCTTGCCCTTGTTTTTCAGTCATTTACTATCGGCTATCTCGAACTCCTCGCTATCTCGAACTGTTTTTCGTTCCCCTTGAGAGTTCAAGATAGCGGGAGTCTACTGTAGTTTCCTCCTGGAGACAGCTAACATACTTTATGATGTGACAACTTATTTCACACGCTTGTTTATCAGAGAAAAAATCTGTACTTGTAATGAAAACGTAGAGTCAGTAGACCTGAGCCATACTTCCATGTACGCCATCTTAGAAATTTCAGGTAAGCTGAAATTGTATTTATGAGCTTGATTCAGTCTCTCATTGTATTGTTCTGGATTTTGTTTTGATTTTCTCATTTTACCAGTGAATTTTAGAGGGGGTCAGTTAGGGGGGTCAGTAAGGGTTCAGTCAGTGTTTTGTCAAAACCCATTTTAACATTCATGTGGCATGGAAATGCAAGTGCAAATTAGGCACTTGTGTCATGATATAATTATGTTGAGCTTACATGTACTAGCTTGTTCTCACATGCTACAATGTACATTGTTAGGAATTTTTTAAATATCTGGTATATTTTGAATGATTTCATGTTAAATTGCGTTCAGAAACCGAATGCATGCAATCAAGCACTCACATTTTGGGGGTCAATTGTGACCAAATCAAAGCCAGTGAGCTCAAATTGTTTCAATTTATAAAAGCTTATCTTTGTCCGCATATTGTAAAGTTCGCTACTCGTTATTATAGCGAAAATATATAAGCTTATATAATTACGTACGGAGTATAGAAACAGTAAAGCCAAGCTTACCTTGCAGCTGTTTAGCTCAACAAATCAACTGACTCGACTGCACGATTTCGACGTTCGAAATTTGAATTGACATCACTCAACGGCACTAAGAGACTGGCTTAAAAGGCGTACCCATGCATCTGAGGTCCGCTGTAAGAAGACGCCATACAGCTACTTGGTAAATAAAGTCGGCTTTCCGAGAAGAAAACCTTTTTTAGGCAGTAAAAGTTCCTTCCAACACCAGCCATAAAAGCTTCGACGACCGTTGAAACCAGCGCCAAAACACCGAGGCATTCCGGGAAGTGGTTACATTGCGCATGATTTGTTCAGATCCTAACCTGCGATCAGGCCCTCCTCTAACTACTTGGGTTGATGAGAGGAGGGCCTGATACAATTACTTACCGGATCGCATGTACAACATTCAGATTCTGAATGTTTTCCTGATTGGTCGAAAAACAATACTTCCGTCAATCATGCGTACCTAATATGGCTTTTGTCAATCCGGCGTGCACGCTCGATTAAAGTACAAGAAGGCCTTCTACTTTCCCACTCCGCTACCGCCTTTTGCGAAGGGAAGGACTCTTCTGAATCATTACAAGGCCAATATAAAGATCTTACATTTAAATGGCTGAAGCTTTCCGCTTAAAAAATGGTTATTTGATTCAAATTTCTAAACGGAATCATGGAATCATTCGACCATAACGACTGACTAGACATGTCTAGGATCCACGTTATTATGCAAATTTGTGTCGTGTAACGCAATCGTAGTCAGTGCTGTTTTCGGAATGAAATTGATGGCAAAAACACAGTCGAAGGCTCTATTCTACTTCAAAATGCTCCTCATAATACAACATATCTTGCCCGTTAGAAATGCACTTGAAGCAAAGAAGGTCAGAAGACCGAATTCAAGAGAACGGCAAGTGTACAAATGTCACGAACTGTGACGTAGATTTTGAAAATTGACAGCTTGACAGATCATTGACAAGTGGGTGGAAAGCGAATCGGCAAATAATTGTATCAGGCGTTCCTTTTCCTCTCTCTCTCTCCGCGCTCCCAGAAAGAAAAGGAAAAGAACGCCTGATCGCAGGTTATTCAGATCCAGACTCTCTCGACCAAAGCCATTCTCGACCCCAGACCTTCGCTGCTTTGATGCGCAAAAGAGAAGGGCTCTGGGGTCGAGATTGGACCAAAGCAAGTCATTTACTATCGGCTATTTCGAACTCGGTTATTTCGAACTCCCCGCTATTTCGAACTAGTTGTGCAGTTCCCTTGGCCTAAATCAACCCGTTATTCGAACTCTAAAAATGTTGATGGAGAAACATCAGACGGCATTATTTTGTAATGTATATATCATTGTCAGTCCTGGGTACAGTTCCGGTTGTACGAATGTACTATATATTGTCAATTTCTTGAAATAACAATTGTATAAGGCACATAATCGCCTCAGATATTCGGATATAAAGTTTGGAGTTTTCTTTAGGGAAATATGAGAAAATTAATGCCTATTATTTTTGGAGAGATAAAAATTTCGTTTTGGGTACAAAAAAAGGTCAGCTTGTAGGATTTTCGGAAAGGAAAAAAGGTCAGCTAGGATTTTCGGAAAGGAAACATCAACAAGCCGAGGAAGAGCTTGAGGTTTTCGGGAAATGACTAAAAAAGCCCTAATAAATTCGTGAAGTCTAAAGTTCCCCTAGCCGATGACCGAAGATATATAAATTTTATAGCTCAGCTTAGAATTTAAAAGCACATGCACCAGACAGCCTAAAATAGTTGGGAGAAAACCGTCGTTGGGTGGCCCCTGGCTAAGTCGAACTATTTCCCATTTCCACTGAGAGTTCGAATTAACGGGGTTCAACTGTATTTACATGGTTCAAGACAAGCCCCTTTTTCGATTTACATTGTTATTTACAAGGATTTACAAGGCTCCCTTTTTCAATTTACATGTTATTTACAAGGCTCCCTTTTCCGATTTACATGTTATTTACAAGGGTTCCTGAATGGCCCCCTTTTTCGATTTACATGATATTTACAAGGGCTCCTGACAGGCCCCCTTTTTCGATTTACATGATATTTACAAGATCTAGATACTGTAAATGTGTTTAAAATAATTTACATGTTTTTTACACTTCCTTGAATTCTCACTGTAAAAACTAAACATGTAAATCACTATTTACAGTCCATTTACATGATCAATTAAAGCTGTAAATATAATGTAAATTTTATTTACAAAACCCTAACCTGTAAATTGAAATTTACAAAGTATGTAAATCCAGATTTACAGTTGTAAATATATTTTTACATGTTTTGTAAATTTTCAACTTTTCCAGTGAAGTCTGAGGGGTTTCGGGAATAACGGCATGAGACGGGGTTTTTAAATTGAGTATACGGTATTTTTGCACTGAAAACGTTCGTATTTGGTGTGTTATTTTGGTAGATTACTCGAGACATATCAAGTCGAAGGTTTAAAATCCTTTTCGTTTATCCTTGAACTAGAGCATATGTTTTTCAGTCTGTCACAGTTCACAGGCTATAAACTGCTTATTAAGCCCCGTTTTCCGCATTCCAGCCGACCACGGGGCTTTCCCTTCGTGTTTTTTTAAACGATATTTTAGAAACATATCGTTTCCTGTTGATTGTCCTCCGCTGGCGATTATTACTCCTAAGCGTTTCGTCTAATCGGAGATTTTCAAATAAAGATAGGATGCCTGTTTATATGCTGATGTGGGAGTCCAACCCTTAGTCTGATTTGCGAATGCCATAGCGGTATAGCGGACACAGTCGAAATCAGTCTGAGCAGAGTTGCTCGGCCTCGCATCGATCTTAAAAGTCAAAATGTCTCGCTCGCAAAGTCTCGAATTTACCATTTAAATTAAAATTCCTTTCAGATTAATGCGCCGGAACACGTGTGCGTGGCTCAGTTACACGCGGTTTGTTGCCGTACAGGTTGAACCTGTCCGTGTCACGTGACAGTGTCTTTTCTGTCACCCATCCCAGTTGCTGAATCAAAATACACTAAACATTGATCAGTGTGATCATAACAAGATCTCTTCCTGAAGCTGCGACAGTTAAAGTACAACAGTGGTAGGTACCTGCTACTTCTGTCTGTTTTTGCCGATAATTGTTCCAAAAATATTTGCCGATGTGCAGTTTCGGGTGATTACGGATTAAGGTTTCTTGATATGTTTTTGTCCGGCTCAATGTGATTGTATTTATTATTGCCAAGAGTCATTTGCCCATTTAGGTAAAATGTTTGTGTTGCTGACGCTGTATTAATCGACAAAACTTTCAAAACTTCAATCGTCTGCCTTTGGTTCAACTCAGGAATTAACAAATTATCTATTTTCTATGCCTCAGTTCTGAGTGTACAGATTTACTCAGGTTACTAGCTTTTATAGTAAAATAATCAATTAGTGTTATTTTAACGAATTAGTTTTATATCAGTTTAATGACTGAATCGACATGTTTATTATTAAGAGAAATGCTCTGGACTTTGAGCTAACATTTCGTGAACAGCGATGGACTTTGAGCTTGAAGGAAGCTAAGGTCGCGACGCGACAGTGACACATCATTGTTTTATTTGCCAACTAAGCACATATTTCAGTTGAACAGAGAAGCTTCATCGTCAATGTTTTTACAAGTTTCTGCCTTTTTTTTTATCCGTGAATGAACACCGAAAGGCTAGCAATGACGGTTGCTCTTACATGTATGCTGTCTACACTAGTTTTTCCTCGCGATTTTTTTCAAACAAAAGTTCATTCAAATGAAACCGTCAGCATCAGTCTCACAATCACGTGGTAGAGACAACTCGTGTGTAATTTTATACCTGATCGATCGATCGCCGCAACGTTACTGTCGTATGGCAAAATCGGATTTTACAACTGGGAGCTAGATGCCGAAACAAACTATAGCATTTATTTTTAATCAGAGGTCCTATTAAAAAGGCTACTTCACAGCTAAACGAAAAATTAGATATTGCCGTTATGGTTTCTTCATAGGTCCCCCTCGCCAGGCTTCCTGTATTAGCTAATTTCTTTTCCATTATTATTGTAATTTTTTCTATTTTTGTGTGGCAAATTAATAAACAAACCGATGTGCTTGACGGTGCAGTGACTAGTTCATTAACCGTGAAATTATAGCTCGTGACGCGATTTCAAGAATCGACAAGAAGGTTTATTCCTTGTTTTCATATAAAGCCTTGTCATTACCGTACAAATACTTGAATTGAAACTCAAACCAAGCGTGGCGTATCACGGAAATTCCATCTGACAAAAACTGTTTATTTTCAATGAGTTTCGGTCTGTAAGTTCAAAACTGGCTTCGAGCTAAAATGAATAAATAAAAAATATATTGAAAATAATATACATTTGAACTTTATATTCTCCAACATGGGAGTATAGCAGCATAAATTCACCATCATTTATTTCTACACAGTATATCTGTTGTTTCATCAGGTCCATCTTATGCAGATTTTACCTGAAAAATAATCGGCCACCATGTCTCGGGTTTATTTGTCGTGTCAATAAACTCGGCTAAGCCGTCAGAATGACTCTGTCTCTTTCAGAATTTTTTATTAAAAGAAATACGGTAATTTACTGATAGCACAACAGAAAATGTCGAAACTGATACACTTTGAATTCGTTTCCATGTGATTAGTGTATTTTTAACCTATTTATGGTAAGGGTCAGTTTGTCTGTTTTTAAAACCACATTGACAGTTAGTTCCTTTATTTGCTTGTTATTTTTCTCGTTCTGTTTTTTCTTGTTCCGTTCATTTCATGGCAGGGAAATTTCCTTGTCGCGCGCATCATCCGGCATGTCGGAAAATTCCATTCCATAAATAAACTGCCGCAGACGCATATGCCGGGACGCATATATCAAATCGTGTTTAAAAAAATGAAGACTTCAACAAACCGTCGGCAGGTCTTTTTCTTCAATCCTGAATCGGAAAACGCATAATTTTCAACGCAACTATTCTGAGAGTTGTCTACAAAGCTTTTATACCGCGATCATGAGTACGTATTCGAGCCAACTCAGCACATATTTCAAATAACAATTATCTACCGAATTGCGAAATGGAGGTGAATATGGCATAGGCCTAAAGCGGCGGAAATCGAGCCTGTCAGGAGTTTTGAGTAGCCAATCAGAGCGCCCGAAAAGCATTATTCACTTATGTGGTATCAGCCTACCTGAACGCATGTATTTCCATCGTCAAAGTTTTTTTAATTCGTAAATGAACGTGTGTTTTCGTTTTCTACATACAGCTCTATCGATCCAGCCCAACAAGTTCAGGTCACAGTTTCAAGTGGCTAATTTAAAAAAAAATTGTAGGTGACGGTATTATTTTCCCGCTCGGCTATGGCACTCAAAACTCAGCCTAAACTGTCAGTCATCTTCTGCTCCGCCTCGTATTTCGTAGAAAATCGTTTCATATACGCGGTGAAAAAACAGTTGAAACGCGAACGTGCGTCATTCTGTCTCAGTGTGGTCGTGTAGAGAGGTTCAACTGCATGTTTTTTGTACACACTGACGCGACGCCTATACGGTCTTATATAATTTTTTTAGGCCTTGTTCTATCAAGTTTCAGCTGTCAGATTTGATTTATCTTCTGTCTGTCGGCGTGGTATGATTATAGAAGCCGGGCCTCGCTTTTCCGCATTCTTTCCGTTTCAGTCTTGTCACATCGCAACCAAACAGATGGCAGGATTATTTTGAAGTGACAGGAATCGGAAGGAAGAAGGAAGTCTTTTGTATCTCAGCTTGTTCTCGTTTGTAGATCGTCCAGTCAACACCGAGTGTGAACTTCTTACCGCCCTGCTGTTGTTGGATGTGAAGGTTAGTTTGGTCTTAAGCTTCTTTTCTTGCTAATCGATTAAGCCTCGAACTGTTTCCTTTTCATTTGTCTCTAAATATATTTTAAATCCTTGTTGGTATCTAGAAAGGCTCGGCTCGCTCCGCTCGCTAATTTTCCTTGTGACCTATATCCACTAAGGAGCCTGTTTACAGGCTTTCTTACTGAGCTAATTTACAAACGATCTTATATTTCCTCATTTTGTTGGATGGCCTGACGGGTTTATACATTTGCGTGGTGTGACCTCGAAGCACGCGCGCACTCAACTGCGCTGCTGAACGATCACGAGTCAATCTCAGCACGGCCTGAAAATTTAGAATGTGAAAAGAACGAATACGATTATTGACGGTGAGGGTAAAAGGCGGAATGAGTTTGCGGAATGGCATGTGGCATGACTTGCGGAATGGCATAATTATGCGGAATATAACATATGCAGAATAACTTAAATAAATAAATTAACTGCAAATAACCGCTTTACGTAATGCTGCGGGCTCAAACATACGATCTTGTCACGTTTTCAATCAAGATGGCGGCTGTACATGTTTGGTGACAAGAAGCGTATTGATTAACCCATTTACAACGCCGCTTTTGTGTTCGTCGTAGCCATATTTTTCGGTCAACACAAAGACAAATGATCCTTTAAGTGATATTCTGTATTCTGGAGGTAATTATTTTAGTTATCAGGTTGTATTTTCATGAAGAAGAAGTGTTCTGTGTCGATTCTGTGGCAAGAAATGAAAGTTCACGAATTATAAAATTATTTGAGTGATAAGCATAAATCCACGACAGATCCAGATGAACAGATCGATGGGTATTTTGCCAGTTATATGAGTGCTATGATTTCTTGGAAAACAGCAGCTGCTGCTGCTCTCAGAAGATATCAATAAAATTGGATTTGATGATAGACTGTGTGACACAAACTTCAAGTTGCACAACATTTCTGCCCACACGTGACACTTCACAAAAATAACCCAACTTTGAGCACTAAAATCGCCAAGAAGATAAGTCGTGTTTAGAGGCATTTTCTGTCTCTTGGATTCATGCACATTCGAAGAGCAACTTTCCGACATTTTCGGCAAATTCCGCCACGTAGTTTCATATACAAACGCCATTTCCTGTATAAACTTTGCAGGCAATTAAAAAAATAAAACTCACATAAGTGATAGATTTCTTCATAAAAATACAACCTGATAACTAAAATAATTTACCTCCAGAATACAGAATTGTCTTTGTGTTGACCGAAAAATATGGCTACGACGAACACAAAAGCGGCGTTGTAAATGGTTAAATCAATACGCTTCTTGTCACCAAACAGCTGCCATCTTGATTGAAAACGTGACAAGATCGTATGTTTGAGCCCGCAGCATTACGTAAAGCGGTTATTTGCAGTTAATTTATTTATTTAAGTTATTCTGCATACATCATATTCCGCATAATTATGCCATTCCGCAAGTCATGCCACATGCCATTCCGCAAACTCATTCCGCCTTTTACCCTCACCGGATTATTGAGATAGCAACCTAACTTGGTCGCACTGCAGCCAATTTTGACCAATTTTGTTTATTCAAGTGTCAAATCTGTCAACACGTAACGTAAAAATCGTAAAATACAGTGCGAACAAGATTAAAAGAAAAGAAAGAAAACCTCTGGGCCCAGGGTATGCGACCCCCAGTTTCAATTTTTGCCAATTTTTTTTGCGAATTGCCAAATTTTCGCCAATCTTCAAAGAAGCCGAAGTGTTGCCCTGGAGGCGACCAAATTTTTTGTTTGTTTTGATAATCAGTAAGATTCGCTAGTTTAGCGCGTGCAATTACGGGACAAAATAATTTTTTACCTGGTTCATCTGACTCTTTTAATGATTATTTCGACCGGAAAACGAAGAACATGAACATCGATATTACGCCGCGAATGTCTATGACTACACCGGGTCTGATCGAAACCAAATTTACCGGCGGCAATTTGGAGAACAATTCGTCTCAAGTTCAAAACAATCTCCTTCGATTGCAATTGAAATTGCAGCAAGAAAACGACGAAACCAAGAAAGCGAAGTACGAAACCTAGCTAAACCTGGTCCCAAGCCGTCTAAGTTTACATTTACATCAATCAGGAGAGTTTTGGAAAACACATCTTGGTTTGAGTGCGACCACCACCAAAATTTGGGCACTTGCGAATTTTTTGCAAATTTTTCCTCGCCAAAAATTACAAATTTTTTTATGTAAACAAAATTGGCTGTAGTGCGACCCGTACCTTATACTTTTATGATTTACATCGATTAAAAAAGGTATTCAGACAAATGAACAACAATGAGCATTAATCTCCACTGCCACAGTCACGTGACAGAACATGCCTTTCACTTTGCACTTTGCCGACCGGACATTGGGAAATAATATTATGAAATGTTAAAAATGGTTTCCTACGAAACCGGGAAAGAACCATTTTAGCCGGCTTGTTTTAGTCCGGACATGACATTCATCGACTTCTTGCATGTATAGGCGCTATTTGCATAATTACATCATTGCTGCATAATTACAAATATGTCAAATATTCCAGGCGTAGTCAATCGATAGAAATCGATATCGGAAATCAATCGATACACTCGATATCAATCGATATCAATCGCCGATTGCTATCGATTGATATCGGTAATCGATAACAATCGAACTCACAGAAAAAAAAATTTATCGATTGTTATCGATTGGCAAAAATCGATAACAATCGATAATAATCGATAATAATGGATAACAATCGATAAACATCGATAATCCAAAGGAGTATTTGTTTCAAACATATTACTGAAGATGGCGTGGCTATCTAGACATGTATCTAGTAAACAATACGAGACCGGCGTTAATCGTTAAGCATTTTATTATCGAATTCAACATCTCGTCCAGGCAAAGTGTTCATCGCGTTCACTTTGTTTTCTGGGATTTAAAAGATTTGAACATGTCCATTCATTCGAACCCTTGTTTTATGACGATGAAAAACACAGAAAACTGCTTCAATCTTCTTTTGCATGTATTGTTCCTGGGCGATATTTATGGAGCCAAAGTGATTACTGCTGTGCTACTGGATTATTTTTTATTTCTTGCTTACTCTGTGATTTATTCTTACGTTTCTTTTTTAATGCGACTAATTGAAATCACAAAAACACTGATTTTGTTGTTTATTCTGCTTCATCTTTACACGCCGCTACTTTGCACACCGCAACTTCTTCTTCTGGTATTATGAACTGCGCTGAAGATCGATAAAAAGACCAAATTGTTCCTGTTATTGTTTTTGTTCCTATAGTATTTTGTTGATAATTGTTAAACTATTGCATGCTATGATGATTGAATGACTCAATAAAACCATACAGACACACATTGTGTCAATGATTAACTTGTAAAATGACAAAAATCATTTACGATAACAATCGATAATAATCGATGATAATCGATAAATTAATCGTTATCGATTTCTATCGGAAATCGATATCAATCGAACTCACAACTTTTTTTCTTTATCGATTTCTATCGATTGATATCGGAAATCGATATCAATCTTCGATTGTTATCGATTGTTATCGATTGATATCGATTATCGGTTTATCGATTGACTACGCCTGGAATATTAGGCATGCGGCAGTGCTGATCTGATGTTTATATGAACTCAGTCTTACTTGTTTCGAAGACTACATCCACATCCACACGGTGGCGTATCAAGCAAAAATTAAAATCTCGTATGTTAGCTACAGGTTCTAGTTTTCTATTTTTAGTCCGAACATTTTAGTTAATTTATACCAGTTGGATTTTCAGTGCGTGGGAGGGGGATAGATTGTCGCCCCAGTCACATGCAAGAATGCCCCGGCAAAGTTATTTCAGTCATGTTTGCGTTTTCCCTAGCCTCCTACGCCTGCGTAGGAGCTAGGGAAAAAAATCATTGTTCTCTTACGCGCGATGAAATTTTATACTGATAGCAATGGGAATTGGAAACACTTTTACTTTGCCGAAAGTTGTGTTATTATTTGCTTCGTATTGACGCTTATATTCACGATATAAATTAAACAAAACATTATTTTTACAGTAGCAGAGGTCAAAATAACGATGATTATAAAATAAAGGGTCCCCACGCTGAAGAACAGCTGACAGTCACGACAGATCATGATGTCAGTTTCATTGTGATGGGGTAATTTGAATTTATTTGCTTACCGTCAACGTATTTCGGAAATGAAAAATATTCCTTTGAACCTCGGAAGTGTCGTGTAAAATTAAATCATCTCTCTTCAGTGGCAACACGCGCTTCGTATTTTCTTGAATAAATGCCCGGCCGAGCGTTTATCAAAACCTAAGTTCTTCTAGGGGACGTTAATTCACTTATTCATTATCCATTCATACAGAGAGACAACAGTGCGTAACAATAACCTGTTCAGGCTGAAGCAAGACGAAACGGCCAGTTCAGGATTTGACCACGTGGAGGTAAAGCCACGTTTCTGGTGAGTATTTACAATTTTTCCTTGATCGGCGCTTAAAATGAAACGTTTATGTTTGGGACATGTGCTGAAAATTCTTAAAATGATTCATCAGCACAAAATTTTGAATTGTATTTTGTACATGCGTATAAAATATGCAGGAAGTAAGAAGCGATCCATAATTAATCGAGTCAATGATATTTTTATTACAGTTCGGTTGCCATGGATATAAACCATCACGTGATCATGCTGAACTTAGAACTTCCGCTGATTCTGTTCCTGTTCTGTTTGGCAACTTTTTCCAGTAAGTTATATTATTCGTTGACTTATAAATAAAATAAGTTAAATATGCGTCAGTTTAATGGTTCCCTGTTATACTCGGCTATCGACTACAACATCCTGGTATAAAATAACTGTTTTCTTTGAAACAACATTTTTAAATTTTTGAATTTTACAAGCAGCATAGCCATCAAAGCCCGTAACGCAGGGAAATAAAACCGGGGGGGGGGGGGGGGGGGAGACTCCCATATGAAATTGACGGGGACGCTCGTCGAAAATTTTGTAAGGAAACCCTAAATGATAGGCTATGCCTTAAATGGATATCCCAAAATAAGATCAGCCTACTTTAGCACTCCAGTCGGCCTATAATAGCACTGATTAGCCCCGAGAATAGCGCTGATTAGCCCTGAGAATAGCACCCCGGTTAGCCTACTATAGCCCCGAGGCGATTGTTAGCTTTCTTTTGTGGGTTAGGGTAACGTCTGATCTGATTTTGGGCTATCAACTCTAGTCACGACCAGTTGGGAGGCGCGGTGGTGAGCGCGTTCAGGAGTCTGGATCGAGCGTGTATTTGACGTTTCCTTTTTAACTCGTGAATGCGAAAGCAATGAACGGGTTATAGCATTTGTTGGACAAATTTCACTCGCTCGGTCGATGGTCTGTAAACTTTAATTGCACTATTAATTTATGCACATTAATTTATTCACGCGTCAGCTCATAGGAGTCTTTGATTCTAGATGTTGGCGCCCAGCCTTTATGCCCGGGTAACAGTATTACCATTAAGGATCCAGTGACAGGAGCAATTCAGTGTCAGGACTGCCTCAAGTGCCCATCAGGGGAGGGGCTCTCCGTGAGCTGTGGTGACGTCATATCCTCAAAGACGCCCTTGGTGTGCAAGGCATGCGTACTGGGTGAAACGTTCTCCTCTGCATATCAAGCCGGTGCGTGCAAAGATTGCGAGAACTGCGACGACTATCGCGAGACGACGAAAAACTGTACACTGTCGTCCAAGGCCGTGTGTGGGAAGTGTAATCCTGGGGCTTACCTAGAGGCCATGCTGGGAATGTGTAAGGCTTGCTCTCCATGCTGTGATGACGGGAATGATATAATTGAGCCCGAGTGTCAAGCGCCTGGAGTAGCCACTAATATGCAGTGCAGTTTTCTACGATCAGTGAAGTGCAGCCAAATGGTGGCTAAGACGACTGTTAGCACAGCGGTCCCAACTCTACAAACAAATCAATCAACAGCAGCCTTCACAACGTCCTCGACAGTAACAAGCGCCTTTGCAAACTCGTACCCAAGTGAACCACTCGCTAACTAGCTTATGGTGCCTCACCATCATCATGGCGCGTCATTACCGGTTCTGTTGTTGGTGGCGTATTTATTGTTTTCATCCTGCCCTTAGTGATCACGATTCGCTATTTTATGGCCAAGCGCAAAAGAGCTTGTAAGAAGGAAATTGATTTGGCTGGTGCTGAGAAGGAGATTGGTGAAGCGATCGAACGAGTGCAGGGCAAAGATGAAGCTAATGAAGGGGATGAGAATGAAACAGATGAGCAAAACCCAGCCAAGCCTGTTCAGGAAACAGGGGAGATTCAAGAGCGAAAAGCGACTCAGGATACGCAGCTGCCAGGTTACCATAGCAACACAGGTAAATCTAAAGGGTTTTCAAGTTGTCAAGATATTTTTTGTATTTTGATTTCTGACTAGAAACAAACTACAAATGTAATTAGTATTATATAAATAACGTAGTATTAATTGCGAATTATTGTGTTATTTGTATTACATAAACATTTTAAGATAGAAGCGTTCGCAAAACCTCGTGACGAAGAAAGTATTCCAAAAATAAAACGCAAATTTATCAAAACTGTTTGTAACATTATAACTCAGCTGAGTTATAAACAGCAAGAATTTTCGCAGAGTTTGGTTTGTTTAGGTTGAAAGTTAAAGTTTATGAAATTCGACGATTGTTAATTTGAAAAATCGTTTTGCAACTGATTTTAAAAGTGTATCCATTCTGTTTCTTTTGTTTAGATTTCAAACCTCTCAGCACCGTTCTAGAGCCGCACCCTAAGCCGTCCTGTGGACTACACAGTCACACCAACGTTACAACTAAGAAAACCACTTTCACCGTGAGTTTCACTTCCAGTGATGAGTCCACCATGGTTTGACAGTAGTTGTCTGATGTAATGAGCAACAATTTCTCCATCGCATTTACGCCACAAGACATAACGTTTGAATTATAATTAATGGTTGTATTTATAACAACATTTCATTTCCCGAAACGTCTACTGATGAAAATGTATAGGTATCATTACCTGGAGCCAGCAACTGTAACGAATTCGTGTCACAGCGTTTTATGACAGACTGGAATTCGAATTCGTATTCCCACTGAACAACAGTCAAAAGTTTTTCATCTGTAACGAGTAACAAAGGCCAGCAACTTATTCTTTTAATATCATAATACTCAAGGGAAAAGGAAACATATTTTTCTGGGAAAAGGGAGTCTAAAAATAAGCCGGTCTGTACTAAGACGCTGTGACGTAGAGGTAGTAGGAGATCAGCTCGCTCCGGGTAATGGGCTCCTATATGTGGATATTTGTTAAAAATACTTTTTGTGTACAGAAAATATTTTTGAACTCCTCAAGGCTTTTTTTTTCGGTTTATTTTACGGCTAGAGATGATGGGTGCAATCTCGTTCCCAGAGTCCTCGTTACCCTTGTCCAGCGGTGGAGCGGCCAACAAGGAGCTCTGAGGGGGAAGCGATCCGCCATGACAGGATTCTTGGACTTCCGGTCTTACTGCGCAAGTCAGGCGGATCACTCTATCCCAGAGGTCCTTGTTGGCTGCTCCACCGCTGGACAAGGGTAACGAGGACTCTGGGAACGAGATTGTGATGGGTGCGTCCCGTGAATGTTTGATTATTATGGTAATAGTTAGAATAATTTTCATATCAAAGACAATTTTAATTCTCTTGAAACGGCATGATCAATAGCAGTAATTTGTTACAGATGTCAGCGGTTTGACATGCAAACAAGGCGAAAGGGTCAATCTGGTATGGTCAGCCGTTTGACATGCAAACGAGGCGAAAGGGTCAATCTGTCATTGTATTGGCCCATTAGCCTCATTTGTAGGCTCGATTACCAGCCGCTGTTCGGGAAAATGAGTCAGAACGAAGACCGGACTCGAGAGAGCGGCGGAAATCGAACCTAACTCGTTTGCATACTTTTTAAAAACAAAAGAATATTTGACTGCGGGCTCAACTGTAATAACTGTTATTCCTAATTGATTCTCATAGAATGAGAGTAGATATGGTATTTTATAAAAATATTTTTCAATGAGTAAATCAGTTAGCTTTTTGCACTAGTTTTATAATCACCTTCTAGCTAATATAGGTCCAAGCTGTGTATTTCTTGCAGTCCTTACAAGTGTTTCGATTATTAAAATTGTGTTCAACTATATTGTAATTGTCATAATTCTTCTAGCAATACGACAGTGCATATACGTAGTGGTTCGCGTATCACTTCACCCCTCCCATGGATAAAATGATGTTATTTCCAGTCGAGACCAAATTTAATTCTACTGTTGTGAGCTCGAAAATTGGTTAAAATAATCAGGCTCGTGCAACATAATGTGGTAATGCATTTCATATAGATTAAGGGGACACACACGGGGCAAGGAGAAGTGTCCCCTGAATGGAGGTTGGGCGGGGTGTTGTTAATAATTAACCACCTAAAAAATGCCTGTTTTCTTGACTTGGAATGCAGCCACTTATTTAAGCGACAAAAAATGTATGATTTAAC
>MU827801.1:500286-519051 GCA_029204205.1 Desmophyllum pertusum
AAAAAAATAGGCCCGCGAGGCGTGCTCATGGCTACTGCATTTTTTACTCAGAGAATGCGCATACATGTAGCCCATGAGCCGATTAAACGAAATGGGTTAGGGACTCTCACGATTTCAATCAGTAAGTTATATTTTTCTCTACCCAGCAGTCATGAATCCACATCATCCCTTTATAACATGTATACTAGACATACTAGATATAAACATTTCCACGCCAATGGCTTTCGTTAACTCTCACCAGACCTCTCATTGATAATATAGGTCAAGACTTCGTTCTCCGAGTTGTCGCCGTTGAGGATAGTGCAGCAACTTTGTTGGTTTTGTTATTTTTTTCTTTGGTGTATTGCATTTGATAACCCTAGCCCTAAGGCAACATCTCTTGCTTTGGCTAACCACACTAAAATAATCAGGCCCGTAGGGCGAGGGATGCGACAGGTGCGTCCGTGGACCGATGGCTGAAAATAAAGTGAATGAAAAGCTCTAATTCGCTAACTGGTGTAGTCTGGAAATGAAGCCTGAATCAACGAAGATAACATCGAAGGTCCGCCATTTGTAGATTTGCTGGGTGACATATTAAATTTTGGACCAGATCTTGAGATTCTATAAGCTGAATTTAACGTTAACGATAAATTCGACCTAAAACCCTCATACGGAATTTTAATCCCAGGCTCTATCAAAATGAGAGAAGACTGGGTACCCCAATAATGAACTGCAAAAGGGCTCAGCATGTGTGTCAATATTGGATAAAATGGACCGAACAGAGCCAGAGGTCACAGAAGAGCGAAATAGAAAGGCCGCAGCAAATCCTGTCAATCGATAGATACATTTGTCCGTAAATTGTAAATTACATGTCACATAAAGTTTCTTGCAATTGTTTGTCATTAATCCATTTTGAATTTAAAAAGTGCAAGAAATTTTTATGTTTATACGTTTGCTTTTTGCTGCCTGGTTTCATATCAAAACGCACGAAATGCGAAATACAGTCGAACCTCTCCACAACGGCCACCTTGGGGACAGAGGTAAGTGGCCGTTGTAGAGAGGTGGCCGTTATGGGGAGGTAGGGGTGTAATATGACACCATTTGTTTTTTGGGGGGGACAACATTTTTATTTAAAAATGCTTATTATAGCATATGAATACGTAACACAATCAAAATGTATCAATAAAACAGAAACCAAAATGATGTTCAGAACAGGAATGTTAACAAAACAAAGCTAGTAAAGTACAGTGAGTACATCAGTTTGTACATCGTTTACTTTCTCTTTCGTGAAATTAAGTTGTCAAGGATTGTTTGCTTGAGTGAGTGGCTGCGAGGTTCTATTTTAGTGTGACTTACTGTGCCACCAGGCATTTTTTTTTTCAATTTCGCAATGCAATTTAAACACAGAGCCTTATCAGCTGTACTCGATTTACGACTGAAATAAAAATACAGTACTGTAAAAGCGTAAAAAAAATGGAAAATAGAAAAAAATGGGGGCCTTGTACTTTCTAGTATTGTGTGATTCTTCCATCAGTGGCTAAACACGTGCCGCAATATAAGATACTGTATTGCCCGACGATGCGTGGTACAGATGAAGTTGCGTGACCTTTTATTACTGTACGCCAAAAAAGATAGGGTTTTAATGGCCGTTGCCGTTGTGGAGAGGTGGCCGTTGTAGAGAGGTTAAAACAAGAGTGAATGTATGGACTGTCCGCCGGGACAAAAGAAAGTGGCCGTTGTGGAGATGTGGTCGTTGTGGAGAGGTGGCCGTTAGTAGAGGTTCGACTGTATCAAAAATTTCCCGGCGGTACCCCCCTACAAACTCGGGAGGCACTCGAAAGTTAGTACGCGCAAGGAAAAGGAGACATCTGCACGCAGGCTATCCCCTCCCCTTTCGCACTTATTACGGACAGTTTTGTTTGTCCCGACGAAAAGCTCATATATTTTATCTTACATTACAACGGTCACTTTTCCGCTCTCATACAAAGTTAACCTCGCTTATCTGTGCACTGTATATTGTCATGACATGTTTGACCACTGTCTTGCTCACTGTGCTGCGTGGCAGGCGTAACACAAAAGTTTCACTTCCTTGGTCTTTTACTGCAGTCATTAGACGTTGCTTAATACGGACAATTGTTCGTGTCCGTCTTATCCGGGTTCCACTGTACATACGAGGCGTTTCAATCACAGTCAAAACAAAGGGATTTGACTTCACGAAACTGAAAAAAAAAACCTGCCAAAAAAACCCTGCAAACTGTCAAAGCTATTTGCCTTTATCTCTGTAATTGTGTAATAACCCGACCAATTACACGCCGCGAAATTATTGACATATTATAAATAGACGACGAATTATTACACAAGAATCCATCAAAGAACAGTTCTCATATTGACTCTGCTCATATCCTAGCTAACTGAACTGGGTAATTACAGTACACTGCACGATTCACGTTTAACGTAACAAATTTATTAGGTCACTTTTAGCAACACTCTGCTCTCGTAAACTAGCTCGCCGACTTGTCAGTTGCGGACAACAAACTCTGTTCAGTTTATTTACCTTCATGTCATTTTGATCAGTACATCTAACAAGACTTAAAACCCAAGCTAATTTGAATACAATCACCCACTGTTTTCTTAAACAACGGAAACTGTGCTCAAATGAGATGATCTTATCTTTCGTCTACAAACCAAGCAGATATAAAGTTCGTCGTTAATTTTAGAAGATATTTTCATATTAAAATCATTCCTCGTTTCGAAAAAATTTAACACAGACTCCCGAAAGCGCGGTGAATTAATTTTCTGCAATCCAGCACGCGGCTTTGATCATTCGCAGCATTCATGCTGACATAACAAAATTCTCAAATCACTCATCACTCATACTCTTCTGATTGTCGTCATACTGTAATATCTTTGTTTACACAGCAGCATTCGCGCTGACATAACAGAATCTAAAAATAATTATATAATTCACTGTGTAAAACTCGCGCCGTGATTGGTTTAGAACTGTTATCTATTAGAGTACAGACGCACGAATGACGTCACGAAGCGGGAAAACGCGCGGGCGCCCTGCCTGCTCCAACAAATCCTTCGCTCAAAACAGAGAAATATTTTCGTCAAACTGGAAATATTCCGTAGGAAATTCAATGTTGTTCAATTGATACGAATTTTAAATCGGCTGTTCAAGCTTGGCTAGAACTTGGAGGAAAATATGATGGTCCTTTAGCTCATAATTTGTGAACAGAATCCGATAAATTTAGCGGGATTAAGCTTATCGTTCGCCGTTTATAAGCGACTTGCAACGGGATTTGGACTGGAATAATTCAGATTGTTTTTTCCTCATATCAGGACGGAATAGAGGTTAGTCTCTAAATATTTGCTTTTCGAAACATTTGCTGAGTTGAGCTGTAGTTTATTTTAAGCCGTTTAGTTTTCACAAAGTTTTATTTGAGTGCATGAAAACACTGTGGCCTAAACTCGATGTTTGTTGACATAATTTTTATCGGCTTATTTAGCGTACATTCAAGTGAAAATCCGAAGCGAATATCTCCAAAATTATATAAAACAAATAGATTCCATGTTGCCGTGGGTCTGTTCAGTAATAGATCACAGAAGACGTCAAAATGTGGTAAGAACATCAGTGGACCTTGCGGCGAACCTCAACATATCAATCACGTAGAAACCGAAAACCTCTGTTGTTGCTGTGAAATTTTGCATTCAACTCCTCGACAATCTTTTAAAACCAGTACTTTCTAAAGTTTTTACTCTCCTGCCTTCGTGGTATGATACACAAACTGATTAACTAGATATTTCTTCTTCTCGGACTGAAATTTTAAACGACTTGCATGTTTCTTGCCGCTTTTCCCGACTGTCACTGTCACTTTTTAGCGCAAACTTGTACCCGATCGGACGTGCACTGTTCACTGCTTGTAAAGCAAATTGTGCTACTCAAACATCAGTATAGGTGCTGCTAGCAGGTAAAATTTTGGACCGGTACAAGTTGTACGGACCGAGGCAAGCGAATAATCATCGCTGTAACCTTGAGATTAATGTGTGTGAATTGACGAATCTGTCAGTTTTGACGCTTGACAAAATTTTGTCCTGCTCTGGGGCAGGATGACGGCGCCTTTGAAGTTTGGTAACTGACTCGTCCCCAGTCGTCTCTCTTATCTCCTGTTAATATTTAGCGCGGCCGAGGGGAGCGCAAGGGGTGATGGGAAGGAGGAAAGGCGGGAGACGACTGGCAGTTCTCTCCTTCGCTTTCCTCCTTCCCAGCATCCCCCGCGACTTGCGACTCCCAACAAAGGACTTCTCTTCTCGTTAATATTAACAGGAGACAAGAGAGACGACTGGGACGAGTCAGGTTTGGTAAGGCTTGACAAAATTTTGGTAGGAAAAAAATCGCCGTTCGCACTTGTGAAACGGAACTGATGACAGATATTTTTGCAAAACAAACAAAAATTCGCCTAGTGCGGCCGGGCCCTAATCAAACAAATGAATTGTACGAAGGACTCTAAAAGACCGGCGGTTACTCAACAAAAGCTTCAACAATGTGACTCAATCAAACGCGACCCTGTTCGTGCAGTTGTCAAAGAAATACACCTACGTAAATAAAAACATTTAAAAACAAACGTGTCTTTCATATTTATTTTGCAACGCAATTTCTCTCCATATAGCTCACTAAAGATGCCAATCTTCTTTTTAAGCATTGCACTTGACACCACTGTCAATGAAGCGAAACAATCGAACAATGCCATATCATGTTCAGTTATTCAAAGAATTGTTACAAAAATAAAGTGAATGAAAAGCTCTAATTCGCTAACTGGTTGTAGTCTGGAAATGAAGCCTGAATCAACGAAGATAACATCGAAGGTCCGCCATTTGTAGATTTGCTGGGTGACATATTAAAGTTTGGACCAGATCTTGAGATTCTATAAGCTGAATTTAACGTTAACGATAAATTCGACCTAAAACCCTCATACGGAATTTTAATCCCCAGGCTCTATCAAAATGAGAGAAGACTGGGTACCCCAATAATGAACTGCAAAAGGGCTCAGCATGTGTGTCAATATTGGATAAAATGGACCGAACAGAGCCAGAGGTCACAGAAGAGCGAAATAGAAAGGCCGCAGCAAAATCCTGTCAATCGATAGATACATTTGTCCGTAAATTGTAAATTACATGTCACATAAAGTTTCTTGCAATTGTTTGTCATTAATCCATTTTGAATTTAAAAAGTGCAAGAAATTTTTATGTTTATACGTTTGCTTTTTGCTGCCTGGTTTCATATCAAAACGCACGAAATGCGAAATACAGTCGAACCTCTCCACAACGGCCACCTTGGGGACAGAGGTAAGTGGCCGTTGTAGAGAGGTGGCCGTTATGGGGAGGTAGGGGTGTAATATGACACCATTTGTTTTTTTGGGGGGGACAACATTTTTATTTAAAAATGCTTATTATAGCATATGAATACGTAACACAATCAAAATGTATCAATAAAACAGAAACCAAAATGATGTTCAGAACAGGAATGTTAACAAAACAAAGCTAGTAAAGTACAGTGAGTACATCAGTTTGTACATCGTTTACTTTCTCTTTCGTGAAATTAAGTTGTCAAGGGTTGTTTGCTTGAGTGAGTGGCTGCGAGGTTCTATTTTAATGTGACTTACTGTGTCACCAGGCATTTTTTTTTTCAATTTCGCAATGCAATTTAAACACAGAGCCTTATCAGCTGTACTCGATTTACGACTGAAATAAAAATACAGTACTGTAAAAGCGTAAAAAAATGGAAAATAGAAAAAAATGGGGGCCTTGTACTTTCTAGTATTGTGTGATTCTTCCATCAGTGGCTAAACACGTGCCGCAATATAAGATACTGTATTGCCCGACGATGCGTGGTACAGATGAAGTTGCGTGACCTTTTATTACTGTACGCCAAAAAAGATAGGGTTTTAATGGCCGTTGCCGTTGTGGAGAGGTGGCCGTTGTAGAGAGGTTAAAACAAGAGTGAATGTATGGACTGTCCGCCGGGACAAAAGAAAGTGGCCGTTGTGGAGATGTGGCCGTTGTGGAGAGGTGGCCGTTAGTAGAGGTTCGACTGTATCAAAAATTTTCCCGGCGGTACCCCCCTACAAACTCGGGAGGCACTCGAAAGTTAGTACGCGCAAGGAAAAGGAGACATCTGCACGCAGGCTATCCCCTCCCCTTTCGCACTTATTACGGACAGTTTTGTTTGTCCCGACGAAAAGCTCATATATTTTATCTTACATTACAACGGTCACTTTTCCGCTCTCATACAAAGTTAACCTCGCTTATCTGTGCACTGTATATTGTCATGACATGTTTGACAACTGTCTTGCTCACTGTGCTGCGTGGCAGGCGTAACACAAAAGTTTCACTTCCTTGGTCTTTTACTGCAGTCATTAGACGTTGCTTAATACGGACAATTGTTCGTGTCCGTCTTATCCGGGTTCCACTGTACATACGAGGCGTTTCAATCACAGTCAAAACAAAGGGATTTGACTTCACGAAACTGAAAAAAAAAACCTGCCAAAAAAACCCTGCAAACTGTCAAAGCTATTTGCCTTTATCTCTGTAATTGTGTAATAACCCGACCAATTACACGCCGCGAAATTATTGACATATTATAAATAGACGACGAATTATTACACAAGAATCCATCAAAGAACAGTTCTCATATTGACTCTGCTCATATCCTAGCTAACTGAACTGGGTAATTACAGTACACTGCACGATTCACGTTTAACGTAACAAATTTATTAGGTCACTTTTAGCAACACTCTGCTCTCGTAAACTAGCTCGCCGACTTGTCAGTTGCGGACAACAAACTCTGTTCAGTTTATTTACCTTCATGTCATTTTGATCAGTACATCTAACAAGACTTAAAACCCAAGCTAATTTGAATACAATCACCCACTGTTTTCTTAAACAACGGAAACTGTGCTCAAATGAGATGATCTTATCTTTCGTCTACAAACCAAGCAGATATAAAGTTCGTCGTTAATTTTAGAAGATATTTTCATATTAAAATCATTCCTCGTTTCGAAAAAAATTTAACACACTTAACAATAGTAGATCTAAAATCCATTTTCTAATATCATTTTGTCACGATGTCCAACGTCAGACTCCCGAAAGCGCGGTGAATTAATTTTCTGCAATCCAGCACGCGGCTTTGATCATTCGCAGCATTCATGCTGACATAACAAAATTCTCAAATCACTCATCACTCATACTCTTCTGATTGTCGTCATACTGTAATATCTTTGTTTACACAGCAGCATTCGCGCTGACATAACAGAATCTAAAAATAATTATATAATTCACTGTGTAAAACTCGCGCCGTGATTGGTTTAGAACTGTTATCTATTAGAGTACAGACGCACGAATGACGTCACGAAGCGGGAAAACGCGCGGGCGCCCTGCCTGCTCCAACAAATCCTTCGCTCAAAACAGAGAAATATTTTCGTCAAACTGGAAATATTCCGTAGGAAATTCAATGTTGTTCAATTGATACGAATTTTAAATCGGCTGTTCAAGCTTGGCTAGAACTTGGAGGAAAATATGATGGTCCTTTAGCTCATAATTTGTGAACAGAATCCGATAAATTTAGCGGGATTAAGCTTATCGTTCGCCGTTTATAAGCGACTTGCAACGGGATTTGGACTGGAATAATTCAGATTGTTTTTCCTCATATCAGGACGGAATAGAGGTTAGTCTCTAAATATTTGCTTTTCGAAACATTTGCTGAGTTGAGCTGTAGTTTATTTTAAGCCGTTTAGTTTTCACAAAGTTTTATTTGAGTGCATGAAAACACTGTGGCCTAAACTCGATGTTTGTTGACATAATTTTTATCGGCTTATTTAGCGTACATTCAAGTGAAAATCCGAAGCGAATATCTCCAAAATTATATAAAACAAATAGATTCCATGTTGCCGTGGGTCTGTTCAGTAATAGATCACAGAAGACGTCAAAATGTGGTAAGAACATCAGTGACCTTGCGGCGAACCTCAACATATCAATCACGTAGAAACCGAAAACCTCTGTTGTTGCTGTGAAATTTTGCATTCAACTCCTCGACAATCTTTTAAAACCAGTACTTTCTAAAGTTTTTACTCTCCTGCCTTCGTGGTATGATACACAAACTGATTAACTAGATATTTCTTCTTCTCGGACTGAAATTTTAAACGACTTGCATGTTTCTTGCCGCTTTTCCCGACTGTCACTGTCACTTTTTAGCGCAAACTTGTACCCGATCGGACGTGCACTGTTCACTGCTTGTAAAGCAAATTGTGCTACTCAAACATCAGTATAGGTGCTGCTAGCAGGTAAAATTTTGGACCGGTACAAGTTGTAGGCAAGCGAATAATCATCGCTGTAACCTTGAGATTAATGTGTGTGAATTGACGAATCTGTCAGTTTTGACGCTTGACAAAATTTTGTCTTACGAAGAAAGTCTTACGAAGGAATGTTAAGAATGCTTCGACGACGACAATAATGGGCACTTGCGCAAGCGCAGTACCCATAAAAACGTTCGCAATGACCTTTTGTGAATCACCGCATGCAATGGAGCTGACGAATACTTATAAATAGGTCTAGATAATAGAATGTCCGCATTCTTATAAGACATTCCCACGCGCATGCATGCATGCTCTGTCTTCCAGAGCAGACTGGGCGGTCGTGCTTGTCTCAGAAACCGGTTTGCTCCCACGCAGACATTCTTTTGCTTGTCACGTGACGAGCCAAGTTACTCAGTTGGTCAATTGGGATTGGCTTATGTGATGGGGAATCCCCGAAATGAGTATACCACAGGACAATATTTTCAAAATTGCTTCGTAAGCTATCTGAAAGAAGCACGCAATAGGCTCTTGATGTCCAAATAAGGCCGAATAAGTTGTTCCTTGGTTAAGGTAGGTTTTGCCTTTCACAAACATATTGTCATGTTTTTCAATAATATACTGCTTCGCATGCCTCCCTTCTACATTCGATCCAAAAACCAGCTATGGCGTGTTACAAAGCCGCCTACGCGATGTGGTGGCACTAGCTGAGTCATAATTCTGAGTCATAATTCAGAGTCTCACTATGAAAGCAATCAGTTCAATGCAGCTTCTCGGTATACTCGTCAGGCTCATGTTGGTATCTAATTCTCTCCAAAGGAAATCATCTCTATTCTAGACAACGAGTTCAACACTCAGCGAATTTGATATCGACGAGGCCTATCTCTACTCTCTACGGCTGCCACGATGAAGGGCTGTTTGAGTATTTTCAGCATCGTTATGCTGGTGAGTACAGAACTTCTATTTTATCTCCAAGGAAGATAATATTAATACAACCAATCGTTTCTCTCATTGTTTGGTGTATATCTTGATCGTACTGTATAGGGTAGTGCATATGTTCTGATGCGTCACTCAGTTACAAAATGGGCTGAGTCATTATCCAGATGCTGCTTTAAAATGAATTGTGTTCGATTGCCATGCCTATAAGTTTTGAAATTGGCCAAGAAGAGGTTTTTGTTTGCTCTAAGTTTCGATATTCAGAGAGTATATACTGTATTGTTCGAATTATTGTAGCTACCAATTCTCACGTACACATGCAAGCGTGTTACATTTTTCGTAAACGGTCGTTGAAAACGATAAACGCTGGTGCATTTGCAGTAACTCGAAAATATGTTTTTGGGTGTCATATCTAAGCTGACTGTAACATATTATTTTCTTTGTATGCAAATTTTAAACTGCATAGATGGCACAGTCTGTTAATTAACTTTCGGTTTGCAAATCTTCGCATGAATAGAGGTGACCTTTTGTTGTACACAGTGCAGTATTGATTACGTGTGTGTTAAAAAACTGTTTTATATGTGACGAGAAACTAGACGTACGGTTTATTTTATTTCCAGAAGAGATAACAACAATATTACCATTCGTTTCTCCTAATCAATTATGGGCTAAATATTGCACTAAAGAGGGTACCATGTCTAATTACTTTCCGTTCGTAAATCTTCGCATAAAGTCTTGGTGACCTTTTGTTCTGACTTCAATAGTACTGATTATTTTTTTTCGTTTGATCAAAAACTCAGTGATTTATGTGTGATGATAAACTAGGCATTGTAAATCGTTGTTATTGTGTTGATATTTGAATGTCTGTACGTGGCCAGGAGTAGCGTCAGGCTCGGTACGCGACACAGCAATAGAGACAAATGCATGATCACATGACGGAAATAGGCTGCAACTTGCGCCCAGGAGACAAATGTTCAAAACGTTTCTCCTGTTTTTATATCGATTGTTTTCTCCCGTTGCATGTATTCCTGTTATTATTTGGCAACACGAGCTAAATTTTCAGGTCAAGAAAGTGTTATTCGCAGCTGCTTGCCCTACATTTCAGACAAAAACAACCACGAACGTATCGCGACTTCAAAAATAGGCCAATTACGTCAGCCAATAAAAATGTTGATGAGTCATGCTAAGATAGTCACGAGACACACGCGCGCTGGGCAATAGCAGTGATAAGGACTTGTGCTCACTCTCAGTAAATGGTATTTCGTCAAACGTGTTCGTCAAACTTAGTCCGACTACCGATTATAATGAAATTAATCATTGTAAATTTATGTCGCTCCTCGCAGTAGCCTGACTTGGGCTGAGCTTTATATAATTTATCAGCCAGTTCCAGGCTAATGTGGTGGAACAGTTGAAATCAACACACAAACGCCTTAACCTCATTCGTTCATCATGTTCACAATCTTAGAGCTTGAAACAGACTAAAATTCATAAAAAATAACTTTCACAAGACTCACATATTAGGTACTTTACTTTGATCGCGTTTGCGTGACACCCAAGAAAAAGGCCAAAGATGTCGAAACTAGTCCGGCGTATACATCACGCAAGCTTTTCCGATGGAATTCATTCTCGTCCAGAGCGCATGGTACTATTTGTCAGCACCGAAAATGGACATGGTGTTCACAATTGATGAAACTACAGACTAGTTGAGAGACATGTGCTCAAGCCACGATCATCCCAATGAATGATCGAACGACAAAAATTATTATAAAAACAGATATTTTAGCCGATCAGTAGAATTCCCTTATTATGCACTTTAAAGTATTAAGCATGTAGTAATATTAAGGTTGCTGCGAAGGTGTAGCCAACCAGGTGATATGAGTTGCACCATGTTCCCGCTCCCAGTTCTAATCGGTTTGCCACCATGATTATTTTGCCGGGTTCACTAGTTGTGATTAGCTCTTTGATTCCTTGGGTTCTGGTTGAGTATTGCTCAGTTGAGGCTTTGAGAAAATGTTTCTATTGATCTGGCAACTACTGAAAATGTTTCTTTAACAGGTTTATGGTGTTGGAGCAAACTTCCCTTGTAAACCAGAACAGATACACTGGAATGGTACAGTGGGGAAGAGATACAGATGTTTGGACTGTCCTGATTGTCTCCCGGGGTCACAGCCTTCGGTTGCGTGTGGGAGTTCAGTTAAATACGGCACACCCGTTCACTGTATTCTGTGCAACCTTGGTAAAACATACTCTGACAAGTACGACAAATCGCAATGCAAGGCATGCACGATATGTTCTAAAGGGAAAGCAGTTAAAAATAACTGCACCTTGTCTGCAAATACTAACTGTGACAAAAAATGTGGGCACGGATTTTACCCCGTTCCTTTCATATTCAGCTGTTTACCTTGTTCACAGTGTTGTGACGATGGGAAAGACGAATTAGTAACGGAATGTACGAATTACGAGAAGAAGTGTAAAGTTCGGTCTACGCCATGCACCCATGTCCGTACAACGCCTTCAATAACAACAAGGCGTGGTTACAACACTTCAAGCACCTTACCAACAACTCAGACAGTTCCAAACCAGTTGCAGACCACAATGCGAACATACGATGACAAGAATCGGGTATCTGATGGATCCAGCTTGTCGATCACGCCAACTTGGCCTTTGGAAAACAAAGCGCTAAGAAGCGAGGAAGAAGAGTCTGCAAAACTAGATGATGGTACAAGCATAGTTGTTATCCTGTTGGTGATAGCTCTATTATTATGTCTAGTTCTTTTCGTCTTGGCGATTGTAAAGAAATTAATCAGAGTAAGAGACATGCTACGATCGTACACGGAGGCAAATCCAAATAATGGAGGTAATAGCATTGTCCAAGGAAGAGCGCCACTTCAGCTTAATCGGTCCAATCAGTCCAGTGGATCTACATCACCTCTTCTCAATCGGTCTGGCGGAGAGTCACCTCAGTTGAATGGATCACCTCAACCCAATGGATCTGCATCATCTCAGCCCAATGTATGTGCCCCACCTCAACCCAATGGATCTGCCCCACCTCAACCCAGTGGATCTGCCCCACCTCAACCCAATGGATCTGCCCCACCTCAACCCAATGTATCTGCCCCACCTCAACCCAATGTATCTGCCCCACCTCAACGCAATGGATTTGCCCCACCTCAACGCAATGGATCTGCCCCACCTCAACCCAATGTATCTGCCCCACCTCAAACCAATGGATCTGCCCCACCTCAACCCAGTGTATCTGCATCATCTCAGCCCAATCCCTCCAAATCACCTCATCCTAATGGATCTGCATCAGCCCAGTCCAATCGATCTGCACGAGAAGAAGACAAATCAAATACAGGTGAGTCAATCTTTACTAGGATATTAAATTAATCCTGAATTTAAAGAAACAAATATTATCATGGTTGGGAATGAAAAGCCATTGCCTGTAGACTAATGTACCCCGGCAGAGCATCGATTTCTTTAATGACAGGCAAAACAAGAGGAAGCAATGCATGATTTGAGGTCACCATCACCCTAAATGAAATAGGCAATTACTTAAAAAAATCATTTAATTTAATATTAACTATACTACATTACCTTTTACTTCTATCTTAGAAGTTGTCACACTTGAACAGCTGGAGGAAAATAACTTGCCAGTGTTTGACTGGATGTGCAAGGAACTTGATATCAGAGGACCGGGTACCAGGTGGAGCTTCGAACTCTTAGCTTCCTACTACACCAGAATTTCACTCACGGATCGTTGCGCATTGAAAAATGAGTTCCAGAACGACAGAGGAAGTCCTTCTCAGGCATTAATGTACAAGATAAAGACTCAATACCCAAATCTTTCTGTTCGCCAGCTTGTTGGAACACTTCAACGCATCTACCGGAATGACATAGCACTGGGATTAATGCAGGCCATACATAGTGCGAAAAGTTGACAATTCGTCCACATTAGAGCATTGACTTAGGAGCAAGAGGGATTTGAGCCGGCTGTCTTTCAGTGCTTGTCCAAAGAAATGAATCGGGCATTCTTCAAGCTAGAAATAGGAATTTCGAGTATTAAAATTGTGACATCAATTTTACGGAGCGGTTGCCTTCATGGATTGGTAAGGGAAACAACTGTTACTTTTGCGGACACAAACAATCAAAGACGCGAGTCAACAATCTGTGTTCTTGCTGCATTACACGTTTTTTGTACAGGAACCTTTTTTTAAAAAGAACGTTGAGGCTGAGATTGGCCAAAATTTAAAGAACATACCAAGGCTGAGATTTCGTTAAGAACATTTATAAACATTTATAATTCTCAACAAAAATATAAAATAATTTGTCCTATATACTAAAGAATCTGTATTACATTTTTAGCCTAATATTTATACCTTATTCGTAAATGGCCGCCCTACAATGTTTTGTCTGGCAAGGTTTTTAAAGAAATTGATGCTATTACATTACCACTGGCTGCACAATAATAATAATAATATTTATTATTTATATGGCGCAAATTAACATGTAAATATGATCAAATGCCTATGTTATCTTGGGAAGTTTGAGCCTTTTTGGTTTGATGGCTACAAAGTAATGGCTCGTTCAAATTTTAGGCATTTGTATGGGAAACTGCAAACCCTATATCCTCACAAGCCTTGTTTTCATGTTTGTGCAAAAATTGCCCATAACCGAAGAAAGAATTCAATAACAAGAAAGATCATGTCAAAATGAGTCAATATGTGTACGTTTAAGGCCATATTCCTATTTTGAGAAGAAGTTATAGGCATTTCAACTTTTCCACAAACATGAAAACAAGGCTAGGTTTTGATTTCCCATACAAAAAAATTTGAAAGAGCCATACTTTGTAGCCATTAAACCAAAAATGCTCAAACTTCCCACGATAACATATTTTACAGTGTGTGATAATATAATAACATTATTTCTTTGAAAACCTGCCAGACAAAAAAATTGTTGGGTGGCCATTTATGAATAAATTGTATGCTGCTCGAAGGCTACTGAGCTTAGTTGTCGAAATATATAAATTTTATATTTTTGGCCAGGGGATGTTTTCTTTCTGTGGAATATTAGTGGTTGGACCTTTTGAAATGAGTTAAATCGAATTTTTTAAACCTAGCTTATGACTAGGAAATTTGTATGGCTGAAATATAATGGAGCCTGCCGGCAGGGATCCGAGATTTATAAATGGAGAGCGCACGAAATAAACACAGGTACGGGGAAAGTTAATGAGTAGGGGGAATACGAGGATGAACTTTAGAGTTCGTCTGATTAACGAATAATAGAAAAAAGCAATTTGCTGATCCCTTGTTCTCATTTCTTAACGTCATCTTAGGAGCAAATAAGCTCGCTAGGTCTTAACGAAAATGGAGATATACAATTCAACAAGTCTATTTTAAAAGAGTGCGATGATCATATTCATTTCATTCCATTTCCGCAGTTCATATATATATATGATTTCATTCATATATTTATCATCACAGTACAATGTATATAGTTCTCACTTCAACCGACAACAGAAGATGATCTCTCTGGACTGATCAAATTTGATGTGTAGGGACAGTGGAAAGTAGCTACAGTCAACTCTCTCTAAGAAGGACACCATCGGGACCGGCACCAACTGTCCGTTCGTCTGTCCGGCTTATAGAGAGTTTAGATACAGTAAAATGACTGAAAAATGGCACACAGGGACCAATACCAGGTGTCCATCTTATGGAGGTGTCCATCTTATAGAGGTGTTCGTTTAGAGAGAGTTGACTGTATTAACTTTTTCCATATACGTACATTTGACTATCATGGAGACGAAGTATCCACTAAGCGCACGGTATATCTACATTGATCCAAATTTCTAAATTTCTAAATTTTATGGAATGATTATCTGACATCCAATCCTGTACAAATACTACTGCGAACTGGCCTATTAGCTGGGGTGCAACAGGGGAGCAAAATATGTAAAATAAATGTATAAATGTTTGTATTTCCATAGTTAAGGGCCTGCAAAGACTAGAGAGATAATTGTCGATCATAAAAAGTTGTCGATTAAAAAAAAAGCCAGCGTGTGAAGCTAGTTATTGACTCGACAACTATCTCTCTAGTCTGTTGAGGCCCTAAGAGCACGTGCGCCTTGTTATTCCGAAATTTTTTTGAATATTTTGCTTTTGCTTGCTTTGCCGGATAATATATAAAAGACTATCAAGTACATGCTTGTGTGGGATAAATAAAAATTTCATCAATATACGTACTGGATAGTGTGTAGAGTCGTTGAAAGAGCTGGCTATGGTGGTTGTGTTGTGTTCTTGAGACAAGACACACCCATTTATACTACTGACACTACTGGGTGGAGAGAGAAACTACCGGCGAATTGTTAGGGCAGCCTGGCAAAGTGCTGGGGGAGGAGTAACCTTCCACAGCGGTCAAACACACTGCGCGCGCGCAGTTCCCGCCAAAACTGCCGCTTACAAATGTCTTAACATTTCGAAGTCGCCCATTAAAGCCAAAAGTTAAGAAATCTACTGACAAGTTAAGCTTTGTACGCCGCATATGGGGTCCATATGCATAGATTATTTAATAATTGTTATCCACCAAGTGTCTCAGCTCATATTTTGGTTTACCACTGCATTTTTAGTAACGTTTCCTTACAAACTTCGCGGGCATTACGCTTCAAACTCTTGGAAAAGTCAAGGCAGCGAAAACCGGAAGTGGCGCCGAATTTTTGCGTTTGACCGCTGTGAAGGGTAACCTGTGATATACTCACATCCGATCGCTAGGATTACAGACGTTACCTATCTTTTACCTTTAATTCAAATATATTAGATGATTAACCTGCCCATGAAAACATCTGCCACCCATTTTATAAAAAGTTAAAACTTGTGAACTGGAAATGATCTGTTGAATGCTTCACATAAGCCCCCTAAATTAGTGAATGGTCTGGCTATACATTCAGGACAACACAATGATATCCTGTTTGGTCCTCCGAAAGCGAAATAATAAGCAAGGAAGCTTGTTAAGATCGAGAGGAATATTGAGACGGGGTATAAGCGAGCTCCTACTTAAAGGATGTTTGAAATCGAAAAATAAGTTTGTAGCCATTTTCTTTTAAATTTTTAAAACAATTGTTTCAATAGCCCTTTTCACGGTTAGCTTGTGATATTTGCATAACAATACACTTGAACATAGAAGCGAGGCAATTTCGGGCACAAGCTGCAAAACATCGTGTTTTTCTTGAACTCCTTCAACTCTTTTAGTATAAAAACAGTTTTAAAATGTAGAAGAACTGAAATTATTTTAGTTTACATTATTTTTAGAAAAAATTGTAAAACGAATTTTCTCTATTAATAAATAGTAGATTCGCATAAGCAACAGGGAGATCGGGTTACGATATTTACGGCAAATTTTAACTAAAATAGTTGTATATTTAGTTGTTCTCCGTTTTTAAAACTATTTTTATACTAATATAATAATAATAATAAATAATAATAAAAGCATTTATTTATACACGATAGGATTAAAGCAGCATAGCTGATGTGGTCGTGTCATACTAAAGTTAAAAAATTACAACTAAAAATTTAAAATTACAGTCTAGATCATCGAAAAGGGTAAAATCGTCTAATATATTAGAATTAATTATGTTGCGTTTAAAACTGTTTACATTTTGTTCCGCCCTATTGTCATTACTTAAAAAGTTCCATAAAACAGCGCCGCGATAGGAAAGTGATTTCTTCATGAAATCAGTTCTTGGGCGAGGTAAGGCAACACACATCTTCTGTCTGAGATCATATTTAGAGGTTCGTTTTGTGAACAAGTCCTGAAGAGGAGCTGGTGGGACCCCGTGGTAGCAGTTCAAGGAGCTCAAGAAAATCACGATGTTTTTCCAGCTTGTGCCCGAAATTGCCTCGCTTCTATGTTTAGCTGTATTGTTATGCAAATATTTCAGGTTAACCGTGAAAAGGGCTATTGGTTTTCATGCAAACATTGATGTCACACTTGGTACTGGGCGCTAATTTTAAGATAACTTCAATTTCAATATTTAACATTTTATTGCCCAGCCTCTCCACTTGATTATCAGGAATTTTAATTTCTATACGAGCAGATGTGACTCTCCTATAATAGGAGAACAGTGTAACAGGGGCAACCCAACGACAAAATTTTCTTGTTGGTGTCGGAACGTTGTTTTTACGTTATAATTGTGCTTTTTGTGCAGTTTAATGGCTTATTTTTAATCGCTAAGAAAAATGTTTCTTTTCGGATACGTTAGCTGAACTTTCAAACATCAGAAAATTTTAGGGATTGAACTCTTATTACCCGAATTTACGAGCTGAATTTGCCTTTCCGAAAATCCTAGCTAACATTTTTTTGTACCCAAAACGACATTTTTATCTCTCCGAAAACAAAAGGCATTAATTTACCCATATTACGAAAGTTTGAGATGACATTTCCCTAGCCGAATATCTGAGGCGATTATAGGCCTTCCGAACAGATATTCCACCGAAACGATCCGTTGGTTGCCTCTGAGTGTAACTCTGTACTTATATGTAGTCAGTGCAAAGTATATATAATTTTACACATAAGTTTCAGCAAACAAAAACATATATGACATTTTATTCTCGATACCGTTTCATATTCGAAAAACGTTGTTTAATTGGCTGATTACATGCACTGTACTACTCTCAGAGAATAAAAACCCAGTTAAATCACTGTTTTTATTTTTTCATTGTGACTATACTATTCGATTAAATAATTAATTCAAAGTTAAAATTATTTAAGACGTTGACAACCGAGCAATTTCCTGCGACGATAACAGTTGAAAACGTTTGGTTATTAACTTTTAAAATATTATTTAGCCTTGAACATATAAATTAAGTTTTTCAAGTTCTATTTGTATGCTTTGTCTATTTTACCTGTTATTGATAGCTGGCTGATACGTAAAAAGCACTGTATAGTTATTACGGGCAGCTAGTACCATTTTTTTACAATACGTTTCCATCATTACATTGAAGATGACGCTACCGTTGCCACTCGACAAAGTTTTTTGATTACTTTTTGACCTCTTTTTTACAACTTTGATGGGTTTCCGTTTTGTGGCGCCACATTTGAACTAGACTAGAAACTAAAACCATTCAAATTTCACGACTCCGCCTCCAACACTCCTTGGATTTTGATTGGTCAAGTTAAACGGAACCCATCCGAAAGTCGTCAAAAAGTTGTCAAAAAGATGTCAAAAATTAATCAAAAACTTTGTCGAGTGGCAACGGTAGCGTCATCTTCACTGTAATTTTCTTTGCATGTATTTACTACTTCATGGTACAGATAAATCGTTGTTGTTAGTTATTGTTCAGTTCCCGAAATCAATAAATATTCTCTAGGTATAATTTTCAGGAGCAAAGCACTCTTCTATATTAGAAACGGCATTATCTCTCTCGTGGCCTGCGAAATCTTTGTGTCAAAGCGTGCAACGACAGTTAATTATTTTAACTACTAAGTAACTAGTGGGATTCTAGTTTTG